>JAGDYQ010000279.1:208117-540617 GCA_021962125.1 Bulinus truncatus | reverse complement strand
TGCATCCCCCTGCCTTCATACTCATGCCACTATTTTTGGTTTTACCGTTGCATTGAGGATATCAAAGAGGCTGCCTCACTTATATCATACATTCATGTCCACCGGTCGTAAAAATTTGTTATAGGGTTAAACACTGTTGGGAGAAATAAATTGTAGAGCTAAATGCATCGATTTTTTTCGATGTTTCTAGTGTCGAAACTTTATTTTTGTGTAAATCTCTGTTCAATAACCCTTTGTTGGAGGTAGATATGTTAGGGCGTGTGTGTCTGTGTGTGTGTGTGTGGGGGGTGTGTATGGGTGTGTTTGTGGTGGTTCGATGTATCTTTTTATAATGGTACAAGATGTGGTACACTCAACGAAGGTGTTATTTCTTTGAAAAAAAAACCCCCACAGTTTTAATAAAAAAAACACAAATAACTAATGTGTGTTTGACTCATTGAAACTATTAAAAGAAAAACAACAACAGAATGAAATCTTCAAGATTCATGTTAAATACTATCGTCTGCTGTGTGAGTCTAACGTTAATTGGTAAGGATATCTTTCAAATTTTATTCCATTTGTGGTTATTATTTTTTTATAACATGTAAGTTGTAGTTTTTCTAAAGTATATCTATCTATCTATCTATCTATCTATCTATCTATCTATCTATCTATCTATCTATCTATCTATCTATCTATCTATCTATCTATCTATCTATCTATCTATCTATCTATCTATCTATCTATCTATCTATCTATCTATCTATCTATCTATCTATCTATCTATCTATCTATCTATCTATCTATCTATCTATCTATCTATCTATCTATCTAATCATTTACCTGCCTGTCTATTGGTCTATCTGTCTGTATATTTATATAAAACATATAATATATATCTTTTTGTCAATGCCGTGTACTTGACTTGAAATATGTACATATACACATACCACATGTTTGACTAATGATCACAATATCACCTACAGCACAGTTCGAATCTTTAGTGCTCGAAAAACGGAATTCAGTGGTACAAATGTTCACGGCAGTTGATTAGCTGCACGGGTAGGAGTGCATGGGGACTTCGTTATTACGGATGTTACTGTGGATTTGGAGGGAGAGGCACACCGTTGGACGCAATAGACCAGTAACCCATTTTTTAATGTATTAAACTGACTTTATATTAAGTATAAAAATATGGCGACCCATTATGATTGTAACACAAACACACACAGCTATATATTAGTTTCCAGTCGGATGCTAACGTCTTATAAACTTTTGATACATTATTTGACATGGAATTAACTTAGAATTAAAAAACCAACATCATACGACATATTTTAATCATTATCATTTATCACTTCAGTCTAAATCATTAACACTCAGCCCCGTAGCGTGAAAATTCTACAGGAAGGGCCAGGCATTCTACAGCAGGTGCCAGGCAATAGCGGGGGGGGGGGGGCAGGTAATACATTTTACTAAGTAGAACAAATAATCAGGGGGGGGGCAGACAAAACGCAGGGCCCTGTTAACACTTGAAACAATGTTTACTTTGGTAGAGCAGTTTTATCGCGCGTTGAGCCGTTAATTTGCCAACTCGTTTTTGTTTACGGCTCCTCTCGGTGGCGCGGTAATTTCATGAGGCGTACTTCGGGTGAAGGGATGGGGTAGGGATTCCGAATTTGAAATATTAAGTGCATTATCTCATGTTATGGTGTCGAATGTCAAAATGCAGTAGCCCCCCACCAAAGAGGCCTAACCCCCGGGGTCCCCAAATCCCTAGGTTCGGCACTGCATGCAGGCCTACTGTTACATGCTCTAAAGAAAATCACATCAGCACAGACATATCCTTAAAAACATAATCATCTAACCTATGCGTGTGTCTCCCTAGCAGGATTGATGCAAGGGAAATAGCCCATTTATTAGAAGTTCGCCTTAGTTGAACACGGTTATAACCCTTATTTAGTAATGCTACCACTCGCAGGTAGCAGCCAGCTTTCAGCAGACTTTTCAACTAGTGTTTAATAAAACGCAGCATTTAATAATCTATTTACAATACAAAAACAACAACGGCCACGTTCCTTCACTTCCGGCTTCATGATCACAAACTCGACTGCTCTTACGTTACAAAGTCACAGCTTTCAATACTATACTGCGCGCTGGTTTAAGGGAATTTCCTATTCGACTGTCGAGAGCTCTACTACACCACACGACCACAAACTGTTGACGTATCTATTGGATCTCCAATCTGTTGTTTTGCCTATTTGTTCTCCAATCTGTTGCTGTGTCTATTTGTGCTCCAATCTGTTGTTGTGCCTATTTGTTCTCCAAGAAGACCATATTAGTATAAAAAAAAAGAACATGATTGATTTGAAATTTCTTTTTTTCCTCACATGAAATCAAATCGATATCTGAATTACGTCATTGTAGATGCTGCAAGGTGCACGATTTGTGTTACACACACACGCGCTGCACATTTACACATTTCGCTTATTACACCTGGTCATACATACAATGAGGCCAACAAAGGTCGATGTAATACTACCAATGTCCAACCTGGCACATCTGAAGATCAAGTCGTGACCTAGGTCTACTGAATAATTCAGCATATTTCTTTACATAAATAATCAGACTAATGTTTAACTTATTGAAAACCAGTAAACAATTAAATGAATTAAATATCAAAATTTCGAGTTAATTATCAAAATGTGGTAAATTTCAATCAAAGAAAAATTAAAACAACTTAACTCGTAAAGTATAACACAAATGTAGAAATAAACCTTATGTTCGTGTTTGTTTATTCCACATATTTTTAAACAAAAACAATTGACGATAACTACTGTCTTTAAAACTAATCGTTGTCTAAAATCTATATTTAAAAAAAAAATTTTGCAATAAATTTTAATCTTATTGTGTTTAGATAGCAGAAGTTATGGGGCAAGGAAATTCGTCCTGATGTCAGATCAACAGACACATTTCAATCCTCACTTTCCAGCAATTGATGTAAGAATATCTCAGCTGGAAACTCATATTTGAAGTAAAATGCAAGGGAATTAACGCATTTATTATTGTCGTTCATTATAGCTAAACATGGCTATATCCCTTGATTAGTATAATAAGAATTTTTAAAAACTCTTATTTGTCAATCAGGATAAACAAAACAATAAATTAATTGCTAAATAGAGGAGCACGAACAGCTATGGAAAATTAAAAAAAAAAATCTTTCACTAAAATTTGCCTCAAAATTGATTGTATTTTTTTTCCATTTAAACATTTAAATAAAAAAAAAAATAAATAGAAGTTTCGAGTTGAGAAAACGGTCAGAATAACTTAAATAATTTAGAAAGAAATTATTTTAATAAAGCTCTAGATATCTAAATTTAAAGATTAAGTACAAATTTCAATGAAAACATCTATTTGAACTGAAAATGTTATAGAATTTTCTCCCCACAATCTCCACAACTTAATATACGGCGGCAGCCCCGTACCGTGAAAATTCTACAGCAGGGGTCAGGCCAATAGCGGGGGAGGGGGGCAGGAAATAAATGTTACTAAATAGAGCAAACAAGCAGAGGGGGACTAGACAAAACGCAGGGGGCTCTCCCTCTCCCCCCCCCCCCCCCGCACTCAAAGGACCTGTTCGGCTGATTCCGAGTGAAAACAAAATGTCTAGATCAGTATTGGAAAATAAAACGGCCAAAATCACTTTCGTGTCTTGACAATAAAATGTCAAAGTCAATGGCAAAATAAGTAACACAGCCAACATTACGAGCATAATAGGCTATAACAAATAAGAAGTAACGAAGAACGTAAATAAATGAATAGAAATCAAATAAAATACTTATATAAAGTCAAATTTCCATGAATAGTTTTTAGCTTGCATTATGTTTATTTCTAACCTCAAAATTTCCATTTGTGACCCTTAAAAATCTGGTAACTGTAAATATGTGTATCTAATACATAATCATCTAACCCAGTGGTCGGCAAAGTGCGGCTCCGGAGCCGCAAGTGGCTCTTTGGCTAATAAGTTTGGTCTAACCTAATAGACCGTACATTCGACCGTGTGGATCTCGGCTAAAAAAAAGTCTGGGGAATCCCAAAATTTTCTTCGTTTCACTCAGGCTAATGGGGGACAACTACAAGCGGGGAAAGGGATGAGAGGTGGAGTGTTTTACGTCACACGTTCGCGGAATAAAAAAAAAATCAATAAACCAGTGTTACGTTTGTGTTGGGGGCAGGGCGCGCTAATGAGAAAGAAGCAAGACACTTAAAAGTATACTCGCTTGCATTCGCGTGTTGCTATTTCTTGAACAAGATAAAACAAAAGGAAGAACTGTTTGGAAATGAGTCCTTTAAAATAATATTAATGAATTAATATTTTTAAATGATATGGAGTAGTGTGCGCAAATTTTGTAAAGTTGGGTGTTAGATTCAAAGTTTAATAGTTGGGGGTTGTTTTTGTTAAGCTTCTGTACCTGTAATGAGGATTATTTTCTTTGGGATGAACTACATAAAATATGAACTTTATTTGATGTATTATTAAGTGTCCCTGAAATGTGTTTTGGCTACAATAATCTGTTCATGTCCTTTGGGGCCACTTCGAGTACATAGACATGCTATTTTTTGCATATAGACTGATTGTTAACGCGCTCAAATATATATCACCATTTTCAACTCCCACTGCGTGCCTAATAGCCGGTCCGGGTACCGGGCCTTTGTTTTACTAGTATATAATAAAGGTTAACATTTCGTTTTCTTCTGTCCTTACCGCCATGTCAGCAGGCTGTTTAAGTGGGTGTGCGTGCGCGCGTGTGTGGTGGGTGAAGGGTGTTAGCCTGAACTCACGGTGATAATGAGCTGACATTTGGTAAGGTTCGGTACTTTCAAATTTTTTTTATAGAACAATACAGCACTGGTTCTATAAAATATGTTAAAGATAATAGACATACTCTACAAGCAAGTCGTATGTCACCACCCGAAAGGAATTAAAACACAACAAATCTAAACGTTTATTTTCAGACACCAACCTTGTTATTATAATTATAATATGACCTTACAACTGTACCCTGCAAAACATTTGCACAGAGTTATATCCCCTTAGGCTTGATCGGTAGGCTGGGTTATTGTTGGTTTCGGGCAGATCCGATTTTTTTCATGATTGTATTTTAAACTGGAATACTGTTATATTAATTCTTTACTTTCGATTTAACACAGCGCCAAAATCGCTATTATTATATTATTACATTAGGTCGAAGTAAGAATTTTCCTTCCCTTCTCTACCCTCTACCTCAAGGAGATCAAGGTCTATCCTTGAAAGTTTTTTTTTTGACTATCAACCCTAAACGTAATCTGACTAAAGCTCTCAAATTTACCTTAGCTTCCCCACCCCAACCCCCTTGGGAGAACAGATGCATGACCAGTCCATTTAGGTGTTAAAAAAAATTACAAAAAGGTAGTGAAAACCCCCCTGGGCTAGGACACATTATACATGATAGATTCCTAGAATGGCGGTCTAACCCTAAAAGTCAACACTTGCACAATGAAAACTGCCCCCCCTTGAACAGTAGACATTGTGGGGCCCCAACAATAAGTATTCACAAAATGAAACCATACAAAGGGCCCCCTCCCCCTGAACAGTAGACATTGTGGGGTCCCCAACAATAAGTATTCACAAAATCAAACCATTCAATGGGCCCCCTCCCCCTGAACAGTAGACATTGTGGGGCCCCAACAATAAGTATTCACAAAATCAAACCATAGAATGGGTCCCCTCCCCCTGCCGGATGCTTGCAACTAATCTTTTCAGATCCATTTCGCCACTGGCGTTCAGGGCGATGTCATTGAGACGTTTCAGAGATTGGAGGGGGGTGGTCATTTGGATACTGACGTGTTAGGGCTTGGTCAGCAGATGCATTCGTAAGGATAGGCAAATCAAGCAACTACTTATGCTCCTCCCACCACCTTCATCCGAAAAAAAAGAAAACAAACTAAAAGTATTAATGTATTCCAGTATTGATGTCTATTAAATCTGGTGCCAAGAAAGGCCCGTCTACGGGGCACTTTTACCAAGCGCGCCCCCCCCCCTTCCCCAAAATTTTGGTGAACTGCACTACTCTACAGCCATGTAATGTGAAGAGTAAGTAAATAAAACACCTTTAATGTTGAGTTATTTTTGTATTGACATAGATTAAAAAAAATATTTTTCCTATCTTTGTACTCTTCCCTCATTGATCTATTAGTTGCCATTATGATTGATGGTATTGTGGCCTATAGTTTAAGATATTTTTATTGTATTTCTTTATATAGTTTTGGGGTTTCTAGTCCTCAGTTGAACGGTTCTGCGGAAAAAAAGGGAAGTGGATGCTATGAATGATCTTAAATCTCAGGTAAAAATCATCAATGACAGTGGAAGTTATTGAGATTTGAAACCTGAAACGTTGACGGTGTCTATGGAGTGGCTGAGACACTGAATACGCGCTGTCTAGTCTACGGAGCAGAAGTCTTCTGGAACGTCGAAGACATCAACGTCTTCATCGGAAATGAACCCGGTGGTGGTGGTGGTGTCGCTGGAAGGGATGCGCGTGGTGGAACTGACGTCATCGGGCGTGGTGGTCAGTGTGCTGCCGTCATCGGGCGTCGTGGTCAATGTGCTGCCGTCATCGGGCGTCGTGGTCAGTGTGCTGACGTCATCAGGCGTCGTGGTCAGTGGGCTGACTTCACCGGGCGTGGTGATCACGGTGCTGACGTCACCTGGCGTGATGGTCAGTGTGCTGACGTCACCGGGCGTGGTGATCAAGGTGCTGACGTCAAAGGGTGTGGTCGTCTGGGTGCTGAAGTCACCGGGTGTCGTGAAGAGCTCGGTGATGCCTTCACTCGTGTCGACGCTTGTAGTTCCCTCGGTCGTAGTAGTGGTGCTGGTGGTGGTTAGTTCATCAGGTGTGGTTTCACTCGTCGTGCCAGTCGTCGTCGTGGTAGTGGTCGAGGTGGTTGTAGAATTGGGACAGAAACCTTTATGAGCAGGGCTATATTTAGCCTTAGACAGACATTTTGCCAGCTGCACGTCACATTGACAAGCCTCGTAGGGACAAGAACCCACTTTATCTGAAAAAAAAAAACAACAACAACAAAAACAACAAAGTTTCATTGTTGACCATTTGTGTAGTCCCTGTAAGGAGGTGGTGATTATCTCTTAGATCTCATAAACCTCTATGGTGCTTTTGTTTTAGAGCATTTTCGAAAAAAAATGCTCTATTGTCCCCGTTTTGTCTGTCTGTCTGTCTGTCCGTCATCACCCTAGATCTCAACAACCATAAGTCCTAGACCCATATCATTTTGTAGATCTTGGCCTGCCATGTGTACATCGAAATTCCATTTTGCGATCTGACCTCTGAGGGCCGAATATAAGAGTTTCTTAGGTACCGTTTTTGCTTATATTTTAAATATAAATAATAAAAGCTAATCAAAGGGGCGTAATCATTATTTATTTTTGTAACAGTTATTCAACATGATTACTTCCCTCTCTATTTATCAAAACCCATACGCGTGGAGCAATATCTATGGATGTAAACCGGGAAAAAAGTACGGATTACTCCCCGCGTAACCGTAGCCACTGCGTACACGAAAATGCTCTAAAATGTCCTTTGTCCGAAACGGAAAAGACTTAAATTGCTTGTTTTTTAGAGTGCCCTTTGTTCATCCCCACCATTGCCGATAGTGCAATTTCCATGGAGGCACCACAGGAGACTTGGAGGGAACTTTCACCCTGACCTAAACAATTCCCCTGGCTCGCACTGGAGATCGAACCCGGGACCCTCAAGTCGACATTCGAATGATTTACAGCACAGCCATTCTGTTGATCACGGAGAAGCTTTAGGCGAGAAGTAGCTGATAGGTTTCGCAGATTGTGACTAACTGTATACGCAAAAACAACAACAAAAGGGTAAGGGTTTGGACGGATTCGATGTGATTTTGCGGGCGCATGGGCATTAGTCGATGGGTGCCATGGTGGGCACGCTAAATCCCATGCCCTTCATGACTGCTTTTGTAATGCTTACAGCTGCAGAGGTTGCGACATTGAATAGCTTCAGTTCATTAGTAGTGTAGCATTTTGCAAGAAAAACAGCTGTTTATGTCTGTAGCATTCATTTAGCAAGGGTTACACCTGCTTAGGTCTGTATCGTTTAGCAAATGACCATATTTAATTAGAACAGTAGCATTTAGCAACGACTACAGCTTTTTAGGTCTGTATCATCTAGCTAGGACTACAGCTGCCTGGAAAAAAATGAGCCTATATCTAACAAGTACTGCTTATGTTTAAATCTGAATCATACTCACAGCACCAGAAAAAAGTTTGTACATCAACCCCAACCTGTTATCCTCATGTACTCACCATTGCACCAACAGTTGCAGCCTGATCCGCACCCATAGCTGTAAGGAGTCAGGTGAGTCACTATGCAGGAAGTCGAGGTGTAACAGGCGTCATGGATCTGGCAGCACCTGTAAATGTCAATGTCACAATGGATAAAAATAAAATGTCAATGAGCTAGTCAGATAGACCATGTGGAATAATTTGTCGTTTTTAAGTCAGGTGCCCACGGGTAGATTTAAAAGACGTCGTTTGAAAAATGAGGAAAACAACGGCAATCATAAAGTCTTGAACCCGGGACCTTCATGTTTAATGCAACCCAACCTTTAAATCTAGTTTAGTCTCATCACATATCTATATAAATAATTGCGGTGTGGGTTCTGCGCTGAATCACAATTAAAGAATTTATACAACAGTTTTCCAGTTTAAAATTATCAAATGTAAACAATAGTAATAAAAATCATGAAAAAATCGGATCTGTCCGAAACCAAAAATAACCTAGCCTACTGATCAAACCTAAGGGAATATAACTCTACGCAAAGGGTTTGCAGGGTACAGCTAGTACACTATAATACTTATACTACGTGCATATAATATATAACAACAGCAACAATATTTTAACCATGAATTGTGCAATTCGCTCAGAAACTTACATATCGGTATTGTCCACTGGTGTGCCGCTGCCACCTTTCCCGCAATAACATCCGTAGCCCAGGTAATTCAGGGAACACCGTCCGGTACAACGCTTGATTAAATTCGTCAGGTCAGGCCACACTAAGCGTCTGCTCAGCCTCGATTCAGAAATCTTCTCTGGATAGCACCACGCTAGAAAATTGGACGCAGATGACACTTTAAATTAAACATCTAATAAAATAATAGCGATTTGGGTTCTGCGTTAAATCGAAAGTAAAGAATTAATACATCAGTATTCCAGTTTAAAAATACAATCATGAAAAAATCGGATCTACCCGAAACCCAAAATAACCTAGCCTACCGATCAAGCCGAAGGGTATATAAGTCTATGCAAATGTTTCACAGGGTACAGCTAGTCTGTAAATAAAACTCGTATCCCAATCAATCAATACCAATAACATATAATAAACGTACACAATATCAAAATGCAGCCAATGTCAGTAGTTAACAATAAAAAAAACCGTGGGACAAGGGCGCAAAGGCTTACCTAGGATGGAGAGGGAGGGGGATCCAAATGTGAAAGTCCTCCCCGGCCCCAGCTTGAGGGGGGCCCCCATAATCTTTCTACGATAAATATTAAGAACATTATTTCATGTCATGGTGTCTAATGTCAAAATGCAGGGGCGCCAAAAGAGGCCAAGCTCCCCCTCCCGGACCCCCAAATCCTTAGGTTCGACGCTGGACAAGGGAACATATTTCTATTGTTCAGGTGATCCAGCGAAAGAAGGTTACTTTTGATGAACTGAAATTGTTCATGTGATGAAAAAACAAAATCAGATTAACCCACAACCAACCAAACATTGTCTTACCTACATGGAGCAGAATCATGAGACATGCAGCTACTTTAAACAATCTAGGGATAACCGCCATTTTGTTAGTTGAGCTTTGTTTCAACAAAAATGAAAAAAAGAATACATTTTAAAATTTCCCTTATCGATGTGAAACACTAATAATTGCAAAAGGTTATAATTAACACTGGGGTGAGCATTATTCCCCTCCCCCTATAAATACAGTTGAATATATCTTTGTATTCACTAGCGTAATGAAAACTCAATGTTTCTGTGACGTGACCATCACCATCACAGTTCAAATTAATGTATTTATTAAATACAACATTTTCATCAAAGTAAAGCTTTTAATATTGATATACAAATAATACATTTTTTTGAAGTCATTTTCTAAGTAACTGCCATCTCCCCTTCCCACGAAAAAAAGTGACAAAATGTACCTAGTTTTGTTTTGTTGTCGAGTAGTAGTGGCGGGCATACACACAGGAGCCTTCGGACTCTAAGGTTCCCACGGGCACATAATTTGCCGCTCCTTTATGTGGGTGCAGTTTGTTTTTTTTTGGTGTGATTTAACTATTTTGTGTTGTTTAGTCACAAAGTACGATAATATAAAATGTGGTCAAATCTCAGTCTCTCTCTCTTTCTCTATCTCAACATTGTCTCGTTACCTACGGTTATAATTGACTTGAATTCCCATTTCAAACACTCTCTTCTGCTCCACAACGATTTCTCCCCCCCCCCCCGCCATCTCCCATACCCCAGATTGCGTCTTAAGAAAGGTCTTAAGAGAGGTCAATGTTTCAATAAGTCTCCTACATTCTTTTATTTCTTTAATTTAAAATGAATTGCTTGTTGTTTTAAATATTCATATTTGGAAAGATTGTATGCTAAAAAAAAACGAGACAACACAGTATTTTTAATGGCAAAGTACATAATCAGAAACCGTTCCCTAAAATTGTGCATACTTCTGGTTCCGTTCTTGACTTGATATAAAGAACGAACAGAATTTATAGAACGTTCAGATACCGTTTCCTAAAATTTTGTATAGGCCTTCTTCCGATTTCGTTCTTGATTCCAATGTAAAGAACAAACGGAATCTATAGGATGTTCAGATACCATCTTCTATATAGTCTTCATACTTTCGAATTTTCAATGAATGGATATAAACTCAAATGTTCAAAGCCAAATGGCAATACTCAAACCAAGTTGTTTTCGATATTATAAAGTTTCATCCCATCTGTATAATATAAATAAAATATAGACAGACATTACCTTCAGCAACACTTTTTTTTTATAAAACCTGACTGCCTGCCGTTGTATGGCAAAGACTCTTTCTATTTATGATAAAACCAACAGGGAAAAAGATCAATCGAAACTTTGATGTCTGAGAGGTGAGACGCAATCAACACCAACCGATTCATGAAAACATATGGTTGTATTTGATTGGGGGGTTTGATTGTGCAGTAGAAACATACACAACAGATCGAAGTTTAAGTAACGTGCATACCAAAGATACTGTATTGTTGTTTGGTTTAAAATTTTGTCATCAAATCAGCAGTTCTCAACCTTGTTCGTCGACTGTACCCCAAAGGGTGCAAAATTATGTCTGCAGGTACCCTTCACACGTAAGTTTGAGAATTAATGTACTTATTTTTATAATATGCTTACCTCTCTAATGCGATTCTTGAGTACGTTTCTTAAGTGTGCCACGAGCCTAAAAAAAAGGGCGTGAAGCAATCTCTAATCTACCAATTCCGATTTGTGATACTGATATACAGGGCAGACCTCAGGCCAATTTGACCGATAGATCCAAGTCGGGACCGCGCCTCGCAGGGCGCCCCGCAAATTTACCTTTCGCATATCACCATCAATCATGGCTCTTGTCACACGCTAGAAGAGGGGCCTTGCAAGCGTCCGTTAAATTTGGCACCGCAATTCGTAAGGCCGGCCCTGCTAATGTAGATAGTTGTAATTTAAAAAAAAAAAAACTTTACAGAATATTTGAAAATGGTTATTAACGCAGTGTGTACTAAAATTCGATTATTTCCATAAGACGATGAAACTTAAAAAGAGGAAACCCCTTTAATCTTAGCCACATCTGTGCATTTCCGTTTTGAATAGGATTAGTGAAAAATCGATATCTATAAGATTGGATCTCCCCCCCCCCCACTCTTCCTCACACCCTAATGATGTTTGTAAATATAGAGGTGTCGATGTTTAGTGTTTTATAACAACATACATTGGATCGATTATTGATTGATGTCATTTACCAACTGTTACATTCCAAGAAATACTAATATGTTTAGCACATAACAACCATTCTAAGTAACATTTGAAGAAGATGAAAAAAGTGTCGATCGACAACCTATCAACAAAAGTAATAGATTGTTTCGTGAATTATATAGGACAGTGAGCAACAAGCAAGGATAACATTACACCAAGATGGTCTGTATGTAATACATGCAGGGGGGAGAGATAAAAAGTTCAAATCTATCTATCTATCTATCTATCTATCTATCTATCTATCTATCTATCTATCTATCTATCTATCTATCTATCTATCTGTCTGTCTGTCTGTCTGTCTGTCTATCTATCTATCTATCTATCTATCTATCTATCTATCTATATATATCTGTCTGTCTGTCTGTCTGTCTGTCGTCCGTCTATCTATCTATCTTATATCTATCTATCTATCTATCTATCTATCTATCTATCTATCTATCTATCTATCTATCTATCTATCTATCTATCTATCTATCTATCTATCTATCTATCTATCTATCTATCTATCTATCTATCTATCTATCTATCTATCTATCTATCTATCAATCTATCAATCTATCAATCTATCAATCTATCAATCTATCAATCTATCTACCTACTATCTATCTATTTATCTGTCTGTCGTCCGTCTATCTATCTATCTATCTATGTAACATCTGTCTGACATCATCTCACTACAACGTTAATGAATAAGCACTTTCACTCACACACAAAATCATCTTCACTCCTCCTCAGTGAAACTACCCTGTGGTGTCTTCATGGCCATTGGACTATCGTCTATAGTGGGTGATGAAAAAAGGGCACTGCAAAAACCGTCCCTTTAGTGGTTTATAGGATCTAAGAGGTTTCATATCATCCTTACAGGGACTTCACACACTACCATGTGAGATCACGACGTGTGACTGCCCCCAAGACTTCCCCGGCCAGCTCGGGACTGCTCATCAACGTACCCTCTCTGCAGTCACATATGATCATACCCCGTCACTGGCCGTCACCGAAGCATGCTTGACCTCAATGAACGACAGGTCACAACCACAAGAACACTGACATACAAAAATACAAAAATAACAAATCAAGGGGTGAGAACTACGATAGGAAAATTATGCGTATGTTATGCCAATGTCTTCTAGTCGGCCAATATCAGCTATTGGCTAGCTAAATTTTTTTCAATTAGTATACAAAATAAAACAAGCAGTTAAGCCTGTTCCATTCTGAACACAGGACGTGTTAGCGCATTTTCATGTTATGTATCAGTACGTTTGTTAGCTTTCAGTAAATATTTGTACATTTTGGAAATGTTTATAAATTCAATTGTGTAATGCATATATCTGTAAAAAAATATTATAAAGACGTTTCTTTATATTTGAAAAAAAATATTTTCTCTTAAATCTAACTAAAGTGGTTTGTGGTTACTGAAATAGGACTCATAATTGAAAACATTCGAAATTATAGTCATTTAATCGTCCGAAAACTCCGTCAATTGTTGCATAGCTCTGATACTTTCAATTAAACTCAGAACACAAGCTTACTATTTCATTTGATGAGTTTCTTAATAAATCTTGGTGAAACTACGTGCTGCAGTATTTCGCACCAAATGAATGGGTTATTGAACGTACAAGGTGTAGAATGGGGCTATATGTATAATATATAAGCCCATTCGGAGCCCTGAAGCCCGGCCCTCAGAGGTCCTATCGCGAAATGAACTTTTGATGTACACTTGGCAGGCCAAGACCTACAAAATGATATATACATCATGGGTCTAGGACTTATGGTTGTTGAGATCTAGGGTGATGACGGACAGACAGACAGACAGACAGACAAAACAGACAAAAAAAACTACAAATCTCAACTAAATCTGTTTAAATATAATAAAAAATGTACCTTGCGTTCAATGTTCAAAAAGTTCGTAATCGATGTTATCTCTTGCACTCGATACTCGGACAATTGTCGGTCGCATCCAACCAATGTTCACATTGGCCAGCGAATGTCTTCAAATTGCCAGTAACTAAGAACACTGACCACTTAAGCAGGTCAATAGCAGACATTGGCCGTAACATACATATATATATATATATATATATATATATATATATATATATATATATATGTATCTATCGATCTACTCCAACCAAATCAAACTACAAGAATATTATTCATTTATATCTAGGAATCAGAATTATAATATTTTTCTGTACATAGAGTCTTAGTCTGTATGTTAATTATTACAAAGATCGATGTTTATTTTATCACTCTAATCAATACAAATTATTCGTTATTTTAAAAAAGAAAAATGGGATTCGTCAAGATATATTTATATATTTCAGAAAGGAGAAAAAAAAATAACCCGTTTCTGATAACTGCATAAAGAAAGTTCATTTAGTGCGGTGGTCGTGTGGTTGTGCGCTGCAGCGCTCAACTATCATCCGAGACCCTTGGGTTCTATTTCTGGATAGAATCACGGGAACCTCTCTGGTCTGGTGAAAGTTCCCCCCTCACCCCCCTCACGTTGCCCATAGTGCTTTCGTGACCAGTGCTTACCGGCTGTGGTGGAGATGGAAGAAGGGCACTGTAGTATCGCTTAGCACCATTTAACTTAAACTCTTTCAATACAGAACATATAAATGTTGCCGCCATGTTGTGTGACAGACGACAGATAGAACAGGAATTGATTTTTTGTTCATTATAGATGTAACGAAAATAGAAAAAAAAATCCTTATTCCAAGATAGTAATATGTATTGTCTCATTTGAATAATCGATAATTTATATTGATTTACGCCTTTGAAATGTAAATAAAAAGTCTAAAAACAGTTCTAAAGTTGAATGATGATTTTATTGACTTTAAAATAATAATCAATTTTTTATTTTGTGGTTTTTTTTTGTTTGTATATATTGACAGTTTTTTTTGTTTGTATATATTGACAGTTTTTTTTTGTTTGTATATATTGACAGTTTTTTTTGTATATATTGACAGTTTTATTGTTTGTATATATTGACAGTTTTTTTTTGTTTTTATATATTGACAGATTTTTTTTAAACTGTAAGGAAAAAAATATGTAGATATTGCTCAAAATGTAATTTTTTTGAATTCACCGAATCTTGTGTTGTTTTACATTAGCTGACAGGTACTGCCAGTGTTATTTGTCATGGTAGTACTATTACCTCATGCACAACCACCCATGACTGTTGTGTTTGTCGTGTTTTCGACCGTGGTATCTACGAAGGTGGTTGTGTTAACAGTGGAATCACTGACGTTGGTGATGACCGGGGTAGTCGTACTTGAGGTCTGGCTGCTGACGTCACCGGGGGCGGTTGTTAGGCTGCTGACGTCAGCCTGAGTGGTTGGTACCCCCGTTGTGCCTTCACTGGAGCCGGCGTTGCTGGTGTTAGAGGTCGGGCTGGAGGTGACATCAGGGAATCTGGTATTGCGAGTCGTCCATGTGGTAGATGCAGTCGTCGTGGTTCTGGTAGGCTTATAGGCGGCGGTGGTGGTGGAATTCGGACAGAAACCAATATTGGCTGGATTGAAGGCAGCACGGGCTAGACACATGGCCAGCCGCACGTCACACTGGCAGGCCTGGTACTCACAGGAACCAACGGGGTCTGTTATATGGGGAGGAAGATGCAGACTATCAGGAGAAAATGACGTCCGTGTATAGCGGTTAAGTAAGTGTCTATCTATCTATCTATCTATCTATCTATCTATCTATCTATCTATCTATCTATCTATCTATCTATTTATCTATCTATCTATCTATCTATCTATCTATCTATCTATCTATCTATCTATCTATCTATCTATCTATCTATCTATCTATCTATCTATCTATCTATCTATCTATCTATCTATCTATCTATCTATCTATCTATCTATCTATCTATCTATCTATCTATCTATCTATCTATCTATCTATCTATCTAATAAATAGTTATAAATTCTATAATTATTTCTATTAATTAATCTATGTATCTATCTACTATCTATTTAATTAACTTGGATAGCTTATCAATAATTGAATAAATAAATTACTGCAAGTTTAAAGTTAAGATGACTCATTCACTAAAAAGATGTACATTTTCCATCAGCCAGACAAAGCAATCTAAGTTAAATAAAACAAGCAATTAAGCCTGTTCCATTCTGGACACAGGACGTGTTAGCGCAATTTCATGTTATGTATCAGTACGTATGCTATCTTTCAGTAAATATTTGTAAATTTTGGAAATGTTTATAAATTCAATTGTGTAATGCATATATCTGTAAAAAAAAATTATAAAGACGTTTCTTTATATTTGAAAAAAAAATTATTTTCTCTTAAATCTAACTACAAGTGGTTTGTGGTTACTGAAATAGGACTCATAATTGAAAACATTCGAAATTATAGTCATTTAATCGTCCGAAAACTCCGTCAATTGTTGCATAGCCTTGATACTTTTAATTAAACTCAGAACACAAGCTTACTATTTCATTTGATGAGTTTCTTAATAAATCTTGGTGAAACTACGTGCTGCAGTATTTCGCACCAAATGAATGGGTTATTGAACGTACAAGGTGTATATATAATATATAAGCCCCTTATGAGCCCTGAAGCCCAGCCCTCAGAGGTCCTATCGCGAAATGGACTTTTGATGTACACTTGGCAGGCCAAGACCTACAAAATGATATATACATCATGGGTCTAGGACTTATGGTTGTTGAGATATAGGCGCTCTTTATTAATATAGCTTATATAGCAAAAAACGGTACTAAGCCCCCTTTTACGGCCTTGAGAGGTCAGATCGCGAAATGGAAAAAAGTCATTTCTTGGCAGGCCAAGACCTACAAAATGATATATACATCATGGGTATCATGACTTATGGTTGTTGAGATCTAGGGTGATGACGGACAGACGGACAGACAGACAGACAAAACGGGGACAATAGAGCATTTTTTTTCGAAAATGCTCTAAAAAAACATAAAATAATACTATTCTATTGTAATAGTATTTAGAATAGTATTTAATAACTCATTCCTTCGACATATCAGATTTATATTGCCCAATGGACTGTGACATTATTTTGTTGTGTTTTGTTTTATAGTTGACTGGCGACATGGGTAAGGGGAGATAACGACTATAGAGTTCAGGGTATTGATGGGACAAACGACATGGGTGAGTGAACACGACACCTGGAAATAGTTGTCTTCTTGACGTCCCTCACACAGAGACTGTTACGTATATAAACAGTTAGTGACCCCGGGGGTATGGGGGAGGGCAGATCGTTAGGCTTTGATAGTTGAAGTTGGGGGACGTGACTGTTCTTTTAATAGTGAAGTATAAAGTGATGTGTGAATTGTTGATAACAGTGTTTCTCTGTGAACTTATGAGAGATTATGAGAGATA
Organism: Bulinus truncatus; assembly: GCA_021962125.1. Classification (NCBI taxonomy): domain Eukaryota; kingdom Metazoa; phylum Mollusca; class Gastropoda; family Planorbidae; genus Bulinus; species Bulinus truncatus. The sequence goes on along the minus strand of JAGDYQ010000279.1, from coordinate 523,136 downwards.
CATGGGACAGTCCGTGGCTCATTAGGCTATCTCATAAAATAATAGCGATTTGGGTATTGCGTTGAATCGAAAGTCAAGAATTAGTACAACAGTAACTGCAGTTTAAAATATAATCATGAAAAAATCGGATCTGCCCGAAACCAAAAATAACCTAGCCTACCAATCAAGGCTAAGGGGATATAACTCTATGCAAAGGTTTTGCAGGGTACAGCTAGTATGTAAATAAACTTTATGTGGTGCTATTCCATACTCCGTTTATGAGTTCTAATATTGTGGACAAATGTATTAGGAGTGCCCCCATAAGAACCCTTTACACAACAATTTTTACTCATGACAATACTTCTCGTGTTCTCCCCACGGCATGTGCAGTCGCACCGTCTCCTGCATCTGACTCTGTACCTGACAATGTGAGTCACTGTACAGGAAGAGGCAGTGTAGCAGGCGTCATGCGTTTGGCAGCACCTGCAAATATCGGAAGTATGCCGAGTAAGTCATACAATAGTATTTATAGAAACTATTATGAAATAATCTTAGCTTTCATTTGCAATTTAACAAAACATCTAATGTGAAGACACCCCAGGTCTGTTTTATTTTATATATATATAATGTCTGCAATTGGTCGGTTTAGCTGGCCAATTGCTTCTATTGGCCAATTAGCAGACATTGGCAGGAATATATATATATATATATATATATATATATATATATATATATATATATATATATATCTTGTCATAAATAAAAATATAAATTCAAATATTAATTTATAATTTTCCCATTTAAAGGGCGATTATTTTAGTTACTAGCATTGATGTTTTTGTAACTCGCAGCCGTAATGACGAGTCGAAATAAGGAATGGCACAATCCCCCAACGCCAAAGGGATCATTGTACGACAAGAAATCTTAAGCTATAACTGTTACTAGTAAAATTCAGCACAATACAAAATGCTATCACATTTGATGCAGCCAGATATTTCAAAATCCACGCCTAAGAGCTCAAACCCTTCCCGCCACCAATAAAAAACAAACAAAAAACAAAAGAAAAACAATACAAACATACAACAACCAAATATCGACTGTATTAGAACAAATTATAGTGTAAGACTCCAAAAATATTTACACATCTGTGACGTCTACGGGTGTTCCCCTCCCCCCTAAACCACAATAACACCCGTAGTCCAAGTACTGCGATGCCTTCCTGCCTGTACAGCGCCTGATTAAGTTTGCCAGTTGACGCAAATTGCGTTTGTCTAGTTCTGACTCATTAGAGTCTTCTTCTGTATTAAAATCTTCTTCAGTGTCAAAGTCGTCTTCTGCAACACCCCAGTCTAGAAAATAAGAAGAAAATAATGGACATTTGAAAACAAATCTGAATGAAGAAGTTCAGTCACATTGTAGAAACAATCCTCAATTCAACATCGCTCAGAATCTTATGTCTGGACGGGAACACTATTGTCTTTGATCTCACGATCTCCAATAGGAACGTCCCGTAATTATGGTTTGGTGATTGTTGGCATTTTTCTTGGGTCTTATCAATCCATTTGAGTCCACCCAGCTTTCAAATGGGAACATGTTATTTGCTGGGAAAAGTAAAGGTGGTTTGGCTCTGTACGTTTTCAGACAATGGCATACTACACAGCCTTCGAGCCAAGTACGGGCCAAGTACGAGCCAAGTATGAGCCAAGTAGGGCCAAGTATGAGCCAAGTACGGGCCAAGTACGATACGAGCAAAGTACGGGCCAAGTACGAGCCACGTAGAGCAAAGTACTAGCCAAGTAAGGGCCGAGTACGAGCCACGTACGAGTCAAGTACTAGCCACGTACGAGCAAAGTACTAGTCAAGTACGGGCCAAGTACGAGCCACGTACGAGCAAAGTACGGGCCAAGTACGAGCCACGTACGAGCCAAGTACTAGCCAAGTACGGGTCAAGTGCTAGCCAAGTACGGGCCGAAAACGAGCCATGTACGAGCCAAGTACTAGCCAAGTACGAGCCGTTAGGCTGTTTAGTAGAAACAGATGTACACTTTTTAAATACGCTGTTTCATAAATCCTTACTCAATATACTATAGTCAGTCAATGATCACTAATCAACATATCCTATTAACGGATCTATCCGTGTACCTCTCTGTATATTTATGTCTTTTAGGTTCTCTCTCCCTCTCTTACCCCCAAACGTAAGTATTGTTAAGTCACAAATGAAAAATGAAGAGACTACATTACACCCTGTAGGAGTACATATAACCTCTGCCTTATATGGAGTCTACTGCGAAACTGCCTGATATATTCTAGGCACCAGATTCCCAAGACACACAGTTCGACTGCCTCTATATTCAATAAACACAGTACCATTCTATAGCTATAAAAAGGTACTGTGTTTATTGAATATATTTAGCATAATCTTTCATAATAAAAAAAAACTACAAGTTTAAATATATATATATATATATATATATATATATATATATATATATATATATATAATTTATTTATATATAAATCGTATATGTTATTAGTCTAATAATTTATACAAATATATACATCTATTTTCGTTTGTGCTTTGTATATAGCTATAAAAAATTCAATAAATTTTTTCTATCCAAGTCTTATTACCGGCAACACTCACGCTTGCACGACGTGACTGCAGGGCTCGATTTACCCCCGGGGATGCCGGGCATATTTCCGGCAATGAGACCTGTCAACCCCGGCTCTGCTTTAGCTAATATATCCCAGCCGGGGATGAAATTATAGACATTTATCCCGGCTCTGCAGAAAATCTTTTTCTTCCCCGGCACTGGTTTTTTCTTAAATAGAGCACTGCATGACTGCAAAATTCAAGTAGAGTCAATGTAGTAACTGTTTCCCTTATTACAAATATGCGGTATATGAATTAATCGGTTCTCTTACCAAAGTTGTATAGTAGCAGTAAACAGGCAATAACTTTGGGCAATATAGAAATGATCAGCATTATATCTGTCAGTTTTCTATTTGGTCTGAAAATAGACACAATACATTTGTATTACCTATCAAACTGGTTGGTCTCATTTAGGTAGAGGGCTATATGTTAAATATACTTATAAACTGGGTTATCGATCAATCAATCAGCCAATCAACCAATCAGTCCATCAATCAGTCAATCAATCGGTCAATCAGTCAATCAATAAGTCAATAATAAATCAATCAGTCAATCAATACATCTATCTATCTATCATTCATCGTCTATCTAACTGCCTACGAGCACAATTTACTAACTTATCTACCTATCTACCTGTGTGTTGAAAATTTCTTTTTACTAATCACTATAAACAAATATCGCAATACCTTTCATAGCACTATAAATATGCCTATTAAAGCAATGAATATGTCTATATACAATTATACATATATTAATTACTACATAACCAGACTTCACCTTCTGTGTCCCTTGTTGTAATGTGCAACGGTTAAAAAATTTCTTTTTATGTTACTCAGACGATGACGAACTCCAACATGCACACAACATCAAAGTAAACCTTCAGATTGTGTTGGATTGTTTAACTGATTGTGTTGGATAAATAAACAAAACAGATCGATGTATCTAACGTAGAGTACATGGATTGTTTTCATGATTGTTTTTGCACTAATGATTTGAGTTTATAATTATAAGAGCAATAAGAGCCAGTGGCGTAGGCAGGTTGCTGCGGGGCCGGGCGGCCTCGCAGGGCGCTGAACTAGGAAGGGGCGCCGAAAGAGCGCTTTCAAATTTTTTTGCTCTTTTTCAGATTGAGAGAAGGGAGCCAGAAATGTATATCACGCAGTGAGCCACAATAGCTAGCTACGGCTTTGAAAAGAGTACATGTTTAGATTTTTTTTTATTCCGGATGTTTGTGTACTCCACTTGCACTTGAACATTCAAAAAGTGTAGGGCTGAAAAAAATAGGTCGTATGAAATAAAAAAACACAAAACAAAAATGATTATAGATACATGTAATATATTCTTTTTTAAAAAAAATGACCGATAAATAGAGAAAATCGATATCGATGACATAAATATGGCATAAAATAATTGACCGATAAATAGAGAAAATTTATATCGATGGCATTAATATGGCATAAAATAATTGACCGATAAATAGAGAAAATCTATATCGATGACATTAATATGGCATAAAATAGATGACCGATAAATAGAAGAAAATATTATATCGATGTGCATTAATATGAGCATCTCTTAATATGATCGATAAATAGAGAAAATCTATATCGATGGCATTAATATGGCATAAAATAATTGACCGATAAATAGAGAAAATCTATATCAATGGCATACTTTATTTTTTATGCAGTTAGTCGGACGCCAATAGCACTGGTTGACGCGTTTTTTCCGGTATGATCATTTTAGGTGGAGTTACAAAAAATCGATTGAATGTACGTACATATATAGATTGACAGCATTAATTATGAAACGCTTATTGATTTTTTTTTATTTGCTGCAGTATTGTTTTCTTTATGGTCACTTTGACATCAAAACCAAATGTTACATTCAAAGAACAAACATTTCAACAAGGCCAAAAAAAAAAAAAAACAAACAAAGAAACAGAATGCATAAAACATGAAATATTGATTAACAAAGTAGATGATTAAGTATTGCATGGTGACGTGTAAAAACGTAAAGTTAAACAACAAAAAAAAAAACTGGCCATCAGGGGAAGGTGGTAAACATTTATCGTCAATGTAAACACGTTTGTTATTTAACAGATGCAGTACACGTACACATGAATTGTGTGGTTAAGACAACACGTTTACAAAACAAAATAAGGTCTGGATAAAACGAAACAAATTGATGCAATCCATCAATTTACTGGGAAAACTCATCATCAACCGTGTGTGACGCCTCTGTAAAAATGAAATCAAATTGTTTAGAGCTTCTTCACCATGAATGGGGCGGCTGTTATGCTGCCCTTCTTTCACCCTCCCCCCCACCACAAAAGCCGATAGTGCAATGGCCTTGGAGGCACCACGGTTGGATACAGTGGGTACATTAAACATGAATTGAATTATCATTAGGTCTTCACCAGAAATCGAACCCTGGACGTCCAGGTCGTTAGCAACAGTAAAAGTATTCTTTTAAGGGAGGGGGGGAGTTGAAAGAAGGGCACTCCATAAAAAAGTGATTTATAGCAGTGGTCCCCCCCCCCAAGCCCCCGTTCGCTGACCAGTACCGGTCCGTGGATTAAACGGTACTGAGCCGGCCAAGAGATATTAAATTATTTCCTCTTTATTTACTGCGGTGTGTTTCTCTCTTTGAAAGTGCGACGTTACATGGACGAGAGGATAACTGGTAGCTAAGCGGGCTGTGAGCGACAGTGACAGTAGATCAAAGCAGTCTAAATTATAAATAATCAACCCCCCCCCCTCCACAGCGGGCCGCGATGAAATTATCAAACGTTGACCGGTCCGCGGTGAGAAAAAAGGCTGGGGAAACCACTGATTTATAGGGTGTAAGAGATGAACATCCCATCTGTATATTGACGTCACAGAGCACCCACAAATCTATCGTCGTACCAGGTGGTCTCTCTCTAAGCTGAGCGCTATTGACATTCAAATACCCACAATGATTGGACCCTAAATTTATTGGAGAAAATATAACTCATCGAATGTTTCTCAGAAAGCGTTGCGAAGTTCGTTTTTACTCACTTGTGGTAGAGGCTACAACATCAGTGAACAACTTTAATGTACGAAGTCGACTCCAATTGAAAGTAACAGTAAGAATATTTAATTCTTGAGTATAACTGCATGAACATGAACTGACATATATAATGGTGAACTCAGGAGGAGTACAATAACTACTGTCTAGATCAAGGTTGATAGTATAGAAGTATCGGTATCGGACAATACAGCATCGGCGATACTTTTTTAGTATTGGTTGCTGTATTGCCGATCCTTTTTATATCAATTATTGATTTGTGTATCGCCGATACATTTTCAACGAAAAATGTTCGATACTCGATACCAATACTTTTCTATTGCTTCTATCAGCTATGTGCAGAAAAACAAGAACGATTTTAATACCTTGTTTTAAAAGTAATCTACATAAACTCAATCACTACTAGTAAATAATCATAGCCATCAACCCTACGAATGTTAACACCACCCACCTCCCCACTAAGACAACTTGGATCACAAGGTTGTACTTGTACAAACCTTAAAGCGTGCCTGCAGTGCACTGAGTGCAGTTCTAACTCAACTTACTCGGCAGGGTGGAGCAGCTTCAGTACAGTCAACAGTACAAATATCTGAATCTACAGATTTTTTTTTTGCCTGTTTGACTGCACGGCGGCAGAACCAGGACGAATTGCTTAATAGTAACAGTTCTGCTGAAGTAGACAGATATCTTGAAGATAACTCACCAGAAATGCTGTCATTAGCACCCTACAAAAGCGTTAAGAAACTATACACTGGACTTACGGCTAATTCTGCAGTTGATCGCTTGTTTTCATTGGGTGGGCGTGTTTTTATGCCATTACGTTCTAGGCTAAACAATGATCGTTTTGGAATGATGGTCTTCTTACGTTCTGCCAAGTGGTGAAATGATTAACATTAAAATTTTGCTTTGACATTGTATTTTATTGTTTTTAATTTTTTAAAATCTTGAACTCATTATATTTTAAATAAAAATATTTTGTTGTTCTCAAAAGTATTGGTATTGTATTGGTTTCAATTTTGGCAATACATTTTTACTTGAGTATTTGTATTGGTATTGGCGATACTATTTTCATGAAGTATTGGTATTGGTACTGACGATACAATTTAAGAGTATCGTTAACAACCCTGGTCTAGATACAAACTACAACATGCATCCTTTTATCTTATCTTTTATCTTATCTTTTATTTTATCTTTTATCTTATCTTTTATCTTATCTCTTATCGTATCTTTTATCTTATCTTTTATCTTATCTTATATCTTTTATCTTATCTCTTATCTTATCTCTTATCTTATTTCTTATCTTATCTCTTATCTTACCTCTTATCTCTTACCTTATCTCTTATCTTATATCTTATCTTATCTCTTATCTTATCTTATTGTCTTTCGTTTTTACGATATATGTGGTTGAGTCTCAGAAGGTCATACTTAGCAGTCAACCATCAGTTTGTAACTTTGAGGCAGGGTAGGGCGTTTTCTAAGTCCCCGGGCACCACATCAAATCTACTCACGCCTCTGGAATCGTACGGTACACGACTTAAATAGGCGTGGCCTAAGACCCTGTGACCTATTTACTATGAAGCTTGGTTTAACATTTATTTCCTACATGCCAGTATGACTTTTTTTTCCCGGTGTTAGTTTTGAAAAGATTATCGATTGTTTGCTTTTGTTTTGATAAGACTTTAAGAGGATTATTTGACTACAGGCCAACTATTACATTCAATAAAAAAGACATTTTTAAATAATTTTTTTTTTACTGGCTTTAATAAAGCTTGCGTGGACGATAAATGCACGAACCATAAGCATACGTTTGATAAAAAATATATATATCATATAAGAGGCGGCAAAAGTATTAAAATGGTAGCACGCAACATAGAGACGCCCTGAACGAACCTCTTCCACCGTTCTCGTGGTGACGCCACTGATGTCATTTTGCCACCCTCATATATATATATATATACATTAGTTCTTGAAGTCCCACTGATGTCATTTTGCCACCCTCATATATATATACATTAGTTCTTGAAGTCCCACTGATGTCATTTTGCCACCCTCATATATATATATATATATATATATATATATATATATATATATATATACATTAGTTCTTGAAGTCCCACTGATGACATTTGGCCACCCTCATATATATATATATATATATATATATATATATATATATATTAGTTCTTGAAGTCCCACTGATCTCATTTGGCCACCCTCATATATATACATTAGTTCTTGAAGTCCCACTGATGTCATTTTGCCACCCTCATATATATACATTAGTTCTTGAAGTCCCACTGATGTCATTTTGCCACCCTCATATATATACATAGATCTTGAAGTCCCACTGATGTCATTTTGCCACCCTCATATATATATATATATATATTAGTTCTTGAAGTCCCAATGATGACATAATACCGCCACTAACTGACCTCAACAACATGATTCAACTTAACACATAACACATAAAAAAAAATAATTTTATCACTTTATTTCTGCCTAACGTCATAACGCAATGATAACATATATTTTTTATGACATTGTCAGATAGCAAATTTTTTACGGTAACAGTTTTGTGTGTGTGCGTGTGTGTGTGTGTGTGCGTGTGTGGGCGTGTGTGTGTGAGTGTGTGAGCGTATGTGTGAGTGTGTGTGTGCGCGTGTATATGTGTGAGTGTGTGTGTGTGCGTGTGTGTGTGTGAGTGTGTGTGTGTGTGTGTGCGTTATTTGAGTTTTGTTGAGTAATTCTACTACAGGCACTTACAAAAGTCAATAAAAAACTAACTGACCAAAAAATGCGAAATAAATAAAAAGAATAACAGCATCAATGAAGGTTAAAATTTAATTTTATTACATAATACATCAATTGAGATGTTCTATTACAAATTACATCAATTGAGATGTTCTATTACATATTACATCAATTGAGATGTTCTACTACATAATGCATCAATTGAGATGTTCTATTACATAATGCATCAATTGAGATGTTTAATTACATATTACATCAATTGAGATGTTCTACTACATATTACATCAATTGAGATATTCTATTACATATTACATCAATTGAGATGTTCTATTACATATTACATCAATTGAGATATTCTATTACATATCACATCAATTGAGATATTCTATTACATATCACATCAATCGAGATGTTCTATTACATATTACATCAATTGAGATGTTCTATTACATAATGCATCAATTGAGATATTCTATTACATATCACATCAATTGAGATATTCTATTACATATCACATCAATCGAGATGTTCTATTACATATTACATCAATTGAGATGTTCTATTACATAATGCATCAATTGAGATGTTCTATTACATAATGCATCAATTGAGATGTTCTATTACATATTACATCAATTGAGATGTTCTACTACATAATGCATCAATTGAGATGTTCTATTACATAATGCATCAATTGAGATGTTCTATTACATAATGCATCAATTGAGATGTTCTATTACATAATGCATCAATTGAGATGTTCTATTACATATTACATCAATTGAGATGTTCTATTACATATTACATCAATTGAGATATTATATTACATATTTCATCAATTGAGATATTCTATTACATATTACATCAATCGAGATGTTCTATTACATATTACATCAATCGAGATGTTCTATTACAAATTACATCAATTGAGATGTTCTATTACATATTACATCAATTGAGATGTTCTATTACATATTACATCAATTGAGATGTTCTATTACATAATGCATCAATTGAGATATTTAATTACATATTACATCAATTGAGATGTTCTACTACATATTACATCAATTGAGATATTCTATTACATATTACATCAATTGAGATGTTCTATTACATATTACATCAATTGAGATGTTCTACTACATATTACATCAATTGAGATGTTCTATTACATAATGCATCAATTGAGATATTTAATTACATATTACATCAATTGAGATGTTCTACTACATATTACATCAATTGAGATATTCTATTACATATTACATCAATCGAGATGTTCTATTACATATTACATCAATTGAGATGTTCTATTACATATTACATCAATTGAAATGTTCTACTACATAATGCATCAATTGAGATGTTCTATTACATAATGCATCAATTGAGATTTTCTATTACATATTACATCAATTGAGATGTTCTATTACATAATGCATTAATTGAGATGAAAAAAATTCAAACATGTTTATTTAAAACAAACTAACAAACAAACAGCAACAACACAAGACATGCTCATCAGCTTTAAGTGTAGGTTTATTAAAATATTCAAATAAATATTGATAACTGTTCCAAAGTTGTTTGTTTTTTTATAGAAGGTTTTTGGTTTATTTAGCTCCTCTGTACGTTGTTCCATTGCATCACTTATAACACAACAAACAAACAAGAAAAAAAATAATTGTTTAAACATTATAAAGACCTTAAAGCCATTGGAGTGAGAGAGTGGAGGAAGATGACCATGGATCGAGAGGTTTGGAGAAGAGTAGTGTGGCAGGCCAGGGCCTTAAATGGGCTGTAGAGAGTAGTATGGCAGGCCAGGGACCTAAATGTGCTGTAGAGAGTAGTATGGCAGGCCAGGGCCCTAAATGGGCTATAGAGAGTAGTTTGGCAGGCCAAGGCCCTAAATGGGCTGTAGATAGTAGTATGACAGCCAGGGCCGTAAATGGGCTGTAGAGAGTAGTATAGCAGGCCAGGGCCCTAAATGGGCTGTAGAGAGCAGTATGGCAGGCCAGGGCCCTAAATGGGATGTAGAGCCAAAAGAAGATGAAGAAGTACTAAATAATGTGTACAAATTTCAGTACAGTGGAAATGAATCGCTTTATTGAACTAAATCGAAACCGTTTGATAATCACGTAGATTTATTTTAGCCTGATGCCCTGAATTGTTGCTTTTGGAATGTTTCATCAGACTGACTTAATAATAATTCTTATTTGATACATAATTAGACTTATAAAACTGAGGTAAGTGCACATAATTGAAGACGATGTAATGAATTCATTAACTTGAATAAAAAAAAATTTCAACTAATCTAAGTGGGTCAATGGGACAGATTAAGAGTTGAATTCATCTGTCACTTTCAACATGGCATATAAAGGGAATTGTGTGTGTTAAGCGAAAATCACTGCCGCCTTTACTTCCCGAATTCAAACCCGATACTTATTTGAAGCTGGGTGTGAACTTGTGGGACTTAAACCAACTTTTTTTTTTTACTAGGATGTGCAAATATTTTTTGAGTTCTCACCCTGGATCGGACTTTCAGGTCGGCGATCTACACCCGCCAGCCAACCCATTCCAGCACTCACGCACAGTCACACACACACGCACAGAGATAGACAGACACACGCAGCCAGACGCGCCCGCGCACCAACAAATTTATCGATTACATTCCCTCACATCAATTTGCGTTAAAAAACTTGAACGCATCATTCCAGTCTCCATGTATAAATCGAAACAAGGATGGCTTCCGGAAGTATATTGCCATAATCATCGTCTGGTCGTCATCTATGATTCCCTTTTTCATCCACTCTTCCATAATGAGGCTGTGCAAGGCGCACACCTCTTTTAAAGCCTCGCCTCCCCCAGCGAAGAAGCCCCCGACCACCACAGCAACAGCCATTTTATGGATCTTGTCCATTTTGTCCCTGAAAGCCTCAACTCCGATCCACAGCTCTATAAAGGTCACTTTATCCGGGTACTCAAAAAGATTTTTAGGAATCCAGATGTTGTCTTTCGGAAACACATTTTGTCCGTGCGCGTAGCCTCCGTCTATCCACATGAAATAGGAATTAGAAAACGGATTTTCCCATACAGTTCTATAAAAAAACAAACATTGCAAAGATGTATGTCATGAATATTATATCAGTTTCAATTTATATGCGACTTTTTTCACATGCCTTGTTACATTGTTATAGGCAGTGCTTGGCAAATGTGCGTTTGAGGGAGGGGGTAATTAAAGCCGAACCTGGGGGGGGGGAGGGGCGGCTTATGACAAGCTACATTGGGAGCACTGGGCAAAGTTTCATTTTTCACTTTTAAATGAAGTGCCCTGAGAATTAAATCTGTATTAGTAGCATAGAGCGACAGGGCCGGCCTTACGAATTGCGGGGCCCAATTTAACGGATGCTTTGCAAGGCCCCCCCCTCTTCTATTTTTTTTATTTACAATAACAACAATTACTATTAATATAAATGTAAATTGCGGGGCCCCTGCCAGGCGCGGGGCCCAATGTGTAGCAATCGGTCAAATCGGCCCAAGGCCGGCCCTCTAGAGCGGGGCTCTGGAACCTTTTTTTTTTAGACTCGCGGTACACTTAAGAAAAATGTATATGTATTCATACACAACGAATCGTGTAACCATGTGAAATTTACTTGGGTATTTTTAAATTTAGAGTCATTGTCTATTTGGAGGAAGTGGGGAAAGACCTTAAAGCCATAGGAGTCAGAGATTGGAAGAAGAAGAAGACCATGAATCGGGAAAAGTGAAGAACATTAGTATGGCAGGCCTGAGCCCTAAATGGGCTGTAGAGCCATAGGAAGAAGAGGAAAATAGCCAGTGTATATTTGGCTCATTGTTAAAATTTGTGCATCAACAGCTTAGAAAAAAGTCTTACCTAATATTTTTTAACTAGCGCAATAATAATAAAAACAACTTTACAAACATTTATCTGGTTAAAAATAGACTTAATAGGTCTGAATAGATGTGTAAAGTCCCTGTAAGGATGAGATGAAATCCCTTAGATCCTATAAACCACTAATGGGACGGTTTTATGGTGCCCTTCTTTCATCCCCACCATAGCCGATAGTGCAATGGCCATGGAGGCACCACGGGAGATATATCGGGAACTTGAGCCAAGACCTGAAAAATTTCCTTGGTCCTCACCGGAGATCGAACCAGGTACCTTCAGGTCGACAGTCGAGCGCGTTACCGCACGACCATCCGTCCCACGGATAGATATACATGAAATAACATTCTGGACTACGCTGTAACGTACTCACCTATTTACGAAGTAAAGTTTTGACAATGTAATAATGTCATATTCCGGAATCAACCCTTCGCACAATTTTTTTTCCACTAGTTCGTTATCCTTTTTGTACTCAGTACTGTTCATAATCTCTGCAATTCTGTCTCTGTATCTGGGGAAGGGGGGGGGGAGATAGTTAGAGACAAAACAAGCATATGGTGTATCGTTAATACTGAGATATATAGCAATGTAAAAGTTTAATGTTTGGAAAATAGAATTTTGCCTGCTTTTGACTAGACGATAGAATTCAAGTTCCATTTTTTTAAAGAGGTGATCGCCTTGCAGAGCCTCATTATGGATGAGTGGATGAAAAAAAGGTACTATAGATGACTACCAGACGATGGTTAAGGCACTAAGAGGTCATCGGTGCAGATGTAGTGTTTGATTCATCAGTTTCTGTAACCGCGGCATATAAAAATGATTGTGTGGTTTGCACAAAGCCCAGCCACCTATACTTTCCCCACACTAATACCCGTTCGAAGCTAGGTGGACTTTAACCTACTAGACTCTTCCCCGAAGATCGAACCCGAGACTCAGGTAGACAGTCGAGCGATCTACCCTGCTCGGTCACCTGACTTCCAAAATGATATAATAGTGTGTATGTGTGTGTGGGAGGAAATAAGGTCAGCTTCTAATAATAAGTTAGTGACGTTGCTAAACGAAATGCCACGGGCAAAGTCTAGGAACCAGAAAATCGGAGCCAAAAATAAAAAAAAAACTTTTAGTAGATTGACTGAGAAGCAGTCTACGATAAAGAGCGATTGTTTATTATAAACTGTTTATATTGAGCCTACTGAAACTGTAAGATGGGTTGGTCAGGGGTCAAAGTTGACGTAGAAGAACTTTGGGTGTAAATTATTTGGAATATCTCAATCTGAAATTAAACGCCACAGGATGAGATTTTCTTGAACTTTCGGGACTTCGGGCCGTGTTATAAGGAAAATGGGACATGTCCCGGGTAAACCGGGACGCCTGGTTACCGAACTATAACCTGCATGCCCTGAAGTTTGATGAACTTTTTGTAAACTATGAATACTTTGTTATTTTTTTTTCCAAGATATGAAATATGAATGAAAAAGCTTTAAATTTGCTTTATAAATAAAAAATAAAGATGATATATTATTTAATGCATGAGTTCATGGGTTTTTATAATAAACCATTATATTCAATGAATGAACTAATCAGTGTAAATATCATTAATGGCGGCGATGAAAAACATTGTTTCAAAAACGAGGCTTGCGCAACCTGTATAATATCTAATCTAAGTCACTGACAGTCATAAGTTTTTTTTCTAAGATCTGGGTATTTAACCACCCAGTAGGTCAAAAAGGAAGGTTATAACTAGACTTGCCATACGTCCCGGTTTCGACGAGCGCCATTTTGAATCCGATGAATTCGTCAAGTAAAACACCCAATATGTTTTGTTTTTTTTTTGGGGGAGGGGGGGGAAGGGGGCAAGTTTTGAAAGTGTTCTTTAAATATGTCCAACATAACCTTGCAAAGTTTATACAAATGTAAGCAGCGACACATAATTTTCGTTTAAAACAACCAATAGTCTGAGGAACTTACTTGTGGGGGGGGGGGGGGGTGTGCCGCCGGACATAATTTCGCGCCTTTCGGGGTACAGTCGCAAAGAAATGTTGATTAACCGTGCCAGGTAATCGCATGCCCTTGACAGTCTTCATCAGTTGGGGCCCCTTTCTTATCACGTCCACCAATCGCTGACATTATATTGTGCAGGTCACCTGAACCAGCAGAGCCCCCGAAAAACAAGGGGCTCTTGACATTTGTCCAGGCTGCTTCCCCATTCCAAAGAGTTTGATGCCATCATCTGTTTGACATATAGGGACGGTGTACGATAGAGAGAAAGAGAAAGCGAAGAAAGAAAGAAACCTGTAGAACGGAAGTTCCTGGAACGTGGTGACTATGACCCTGGTGTGGGCCCCCCTTCCTCGTCTCATTTTGTCCACAAATGGTTTGCCCTTCTCTTCTATGAACACAACCATGTTGACGTCCAACATCAGAACTTGCTTCATGTGCTGCAGGTACTCCTCGTACGATCGCTTTTGATGCGCCCACTCTCCCCGGCCAATGTCAATCAATGCAGTGACCACAGTGAAGTTATACAGACCTGAAATAAAAAAACAACAAAACGGAATGACGCGAAATAGGTTATCAATATATTTAACACAAATATGAATGAATTTCGTTGAAAAAAAGAAGTATACATTAGAAAACGAAACAAGATTAGCTTCTGTTTTTACTCTTAGATGAAAGATCACAGTGAAAACAATTTCGATAGATTCTGGGTCTCATTTCATTTTAATACTTTTCATTGAACATTTTTCCAAGCTCTGATTTTCCTGCTAGCTTGAAACAATGGTTTTCCGCAGAACATACTTGACATACTTTTGTATGCAATCTATCATTTTTTGAGAATAAAGCGAATGTTTTTTTATACATTATGTTTCAGACACTCCCTTAAGTCGATATATAAAGTTTTATTTAGTTTTTTTTTTTTTTTAGATAAACTGTACAATTAGAGTTATGATACTAATGATATGATTAATCAATCACTGACTGATACACGTAAATAGAGGGTTTAATTTTTGATGGGGCGTAGCTGAAGTCTTCCTCAAGGCTTCACAGCAAAGTTGGTCAATATTCCTAGACAGGGCCGGCCTCAGAGGGTGCGGCGCCTTGTAGGACACTTTTTTGGTTGAGCCTCTTCACCATCATCTCTATTTCTATTTCTTTTATACATTTTATTTGTTTTATTATCTGAACGTAATTTAAAAAAAAAAAAAAAAATTTTTGGCTCTAAATTTATGAAGATATTTTTTTGTGGAGAATGCTCCCACACAAATAGTAACAGCTGACACAATTTTTCTTGTAGCTGAAAGACCACTTCCCTTAATAAGGGGTAGGTGGGTCGGATCAGGACCATTTCATTGACCATTGTTCTGGACTGGACAATGGGACGTCACTAACACATGTGTGGCCTCAGGGGCGTTAACCAAAAAGACGACTAAGACGTGTAACGGTATCTTTGAGAAAGTTGAGGCTCTTGTGGGTAGTTAACACAAGGCAGTGGGTAGCGTAACACAAGGCAGTGATTTGAGAAGACTTACAGTACGCGCACAGTCAGTTTTAAGTGGGTAAGGGGCAGTAACGTTGGTTAGTACATTGAGTATTTTATACTATTTTTTGGAAAAGTTTGTTTTAACAAAAAGAAAAAAAAATCAATCCTTTTTAAATATTCGTTAATTTACTTTTCAGCTGTTCTATCTATCAGTCATGTGATGCGTTTGTGACTTTTTTGTGTTGTGTCCAAGAGTGTTGTGTTTTTTGTGACTTTTTTGTGTTGTGTCCAAGAGTGTTGTGTTTTTTGTGCCTTTTTTGTGTTGTGTCCAAGAGTGTTGTGTTTTTTGTGCCTTTTTTGTGTTGTGTCCAAGAGTGTTGTGTTTTTGTGACTTTTTTGTGTTGTGTCCAAGAGTGTTGTGTTTTTTGTGCCTTTTTTGTGTTGTGTCCAAGAGTGTTGTGTTTTTTGTGACTTTTTTTGTGTGCCTTTTTTGTGTTGTGTCCAAGAGTGTTGTGTTTTTGTGACTTTTTTGTGTTGTGTCCAAGAGTGTTGTGTTTTTGTGACTTTTTGTGTTGTGTCTGTTGTGTTTTTGTGACTTTTTTGTGTTGTGTCCAAGAGTGTTGTGTTTTTGTGACTTTTTTGTGTTGTGTCCAAGAGTGTTGTGTTTTTGTGACTTTTTTGTGTTGTGTCCAAGAGTGTTGTGTTTTTTGTGACTTTTTGTGTTGTGTCCAAGAGTGTTGTGTTTTTTGTGCCTTTTTTGTGTTGTGTCCAAGAGTGTTGTGTTTTTGTGACTTTTTTGTGTTGTGTCCAAGAGTGTTGTGTTTTTTGTGACTTTTTTTGTGTTGTGTCTGTTGTGTTTTTGTGCCTTTTTTGTGTTGTGTCCAAGAGTGTTGTGTTTTTGTGACTTTTTTGTGTTGTGTCCAAGAGTGTTGTGTTTTTGTGACTTTTTGTGTTGTGTCTGTTGTGTTTTTGTGACTTTTTTGTGTTGTGTCCAAGAGTGTTGTGTTTTTGTGACTTTTTTGTGTTGTGTCCAAGAGTGTTGTGTTTTTGTGACTTTTTTGTGTTGTGTCCAAGAGTGTTGTGTTTTTTGTGACTTTTTGTGTTGTGTCCAAGAGTGTTGTGTTTTTTGTGCCTTTTTTGTGTTGTGTCCAAGAGTGTTGTGTTTTTGTGACTTTTTTGTGTTGTGTCCAAGAGTGTTGTGTTTTTTGTGACTTTTTTTGTGTTGTGTCTGTTGTGTTTTTGTGCCTTTTTTGTGTTGTGTCCAAGAGTGTTGTGTTTTTGTGACTTTTTTGTGTTGTGTCCAAGAGTGTTGTGTTTTTGTGACTTTTTTGTGTTGTGTCCAAGAGTGTTGTGTTTTTTGTGCCTTTTTTGTGTTGTGTCCAAGAGTGTTGTGTTTTTTGTGCCTTTTTTGTGTTGTGTCCAAGAGTGTTGTGTTTTTTGTGACTTTTTTGTGTTGTGTCCAAGAGTGCTGTGTTTTTTGTGACTTTTTTGTGTTGTGTCCAAGAGTGTTGTGTTTATGACTTTTTTTTTTAGTGTGTTGTGTTGCCTTTAAAATAGCAATGTGTCGTAGAAATATTTTCCAGCCAAGTCTAAAATTACGCAGGGTCCTATATTGGGAGCAATATCTCTTATCGGTCTAAAGCCGGCCATGTTTCCAGATTCAAACCATCGGGGCCAGTGGCATAACTAGCATTTAAACTAGGCCCCCCCCCCCACGGGACGGTTTCCAAGAGGTGCGACCGCCTCACCGTGCGAAAAAATGTGCTACAGAAGTGTTGCTTATGTCGCCCGTAGCTGGTGGATAGATATGTGCCGCCCTTTGAAAGGGGGGGGGGAAGGAAACCAACTTCTTCGCCCACCCTCTAATTACCTCACTGCAGATCCACGGGTATCAAACCTTTTTCGTGACTGTACCTCAAAGTGTGCGAAAGTATGTGCGCCGGTACCCCTCGCTCGTAAGTTCTTTAAACTATTCGTTGTGCTAAACGGAAATGAAATGTCGTGGCGTACCCCTGCATAACCTTTCCCCATACCCCCATGGATTACGCGGACCGCCAGTTGAGAACCGCTGCTGTATATGATTATCTAGGCTTTTAACTTTACAGCCGTGAAGCTTCTGTAATTTCTTTTTTTTTATTAAATCTTCTAAGTTTACCTTTTTCGGGTTTACCCTGTAGCTCAATGTCTGGCTGACGAGTTGTCTTATTTGTCGGCGCAAACCCAAGGCTCAGTTTTTGTGTCGCTTGAGATTGTTTCGAAAGATTCGTCTGAGCGCCTTCCAACTTTTTGGATCGATTTGCGTTCTCCTTGTCTTGGTGACCCACGTATAGATATGTAGCGTAGAACGAAGCCAACGAGAGTAGAGCGAGAGTTACAATAGAGAATTTTCTACGGAGAACGACTCCCGGCATTGTCATTTTCGCTGATGAAGTATTTTACTGAAAAAAAAAATTACAAAAATAGAGAACAAATGTCATAATTTTAAACAAGTATACGTTTTTAAATGATTTGCCATGCTATAATTCTATGCTAAAATTATGTCAGCAATTATTAAAAGCTTAAATAAAAATCAACACTATATTTTCAAATTTTCATGATTGCATTTTTTAAATACACTTTAAATAGAAACTAGTCAAAAAGTTTCAATTAGCTCTTAAATTCATATTTATACGTTATATATATATATATATATATAATGGGACGGATGGCCGAGTGGTGTAGATACTCGACTTGGTGAGACCCATGAAATTTTTCCAGGTGAAATTTGGTGCAAAGTCGTCTCACATGTCCACCCAGCTTTAAATGGGTACCTGGCATTAGTTGGGGAAGTATATATATATTTAGAAAAATTAATATGATGATTGTAAATAGAATCATATTTGCCAATGTATAGCCTTCATAATAATTTTTTTTTAACCCGAGTAAAATGCTGGAAACAACTTTCGGCGCGATTCCGTAAGACCTCAGATATGTTGGATATTGTTACGTGCTATACCAAAAATAACAACAACACAAAAATATAACAAGGAGGTTTAATAAAAATTCTAAAAGTTCATTACACAATAGAAACACAACTAACCGCGACAGTTAACTGTTTACAAACAACAAAACACAATTGCCTCTGGTCACTTCAAGCCGCCGACCTCATCTGACCTCTGGTCAACCACTCTCGTGTTTTTGTATCGCACGGAACAACCAGTCAAATTCTTCCCGTCACCGACCATGGATTATATATTATACAGATAGCGCATAGCTATATAAATAGTCCTCGGTTTTGTGTTAAAAACTCTCGCGCCATTGTTGTTATTCGCTTTTGTTTCCAATGACGCTTTCCATTCATAAAAACACACGGACCTATTTACACCTCTTAGTTATTTTTTTTTTTCAAGATATGAAATATGAATGAAAAAGCTTTAAATTTGCTTTATAGATATAAAATAAAGATGATATATTATTTAATGCATGAGTTCATGGGTTTTTATAATAAACCATTATATTCAATGAATGAACTAATCAGTGTAAATATCATTAATGGCGGCGATGAAAACATTGTTTCAAAAACGAGGCTTGCGCAAACCTGTATAATATCTAATCTGAGTCACTGACAGTCATCGGTGTCGCTAGGAATTTTTCCATGGGGGGGGGGCAAAAATTTTCCAGGGGGGGGGGCAAATAACAACTTTATGACATTTTTTTTAAATGTAAGGGGGGGGGAGCAAATGCCCCCTCTTATATGATATTTTCTTCAAAATGTAGGGGGGCAAATGCCCCCCCTTGCCCCCCCCCCCCCCCCATGAATACGCCCATGCTGAGAGTCCTAAGTTTTTTCTAAGATCTGGGTTTTTAACTACCCAGTAGGTCAAAAAGGAAGGTTATAACAATATTAATAAATGAATACAGTCATTGTTTGGCTTACGAACATAATACGTTCTAGAGAGATGTTCGTTATCCAAAACATTCGTATTTTAAAGCAGATCTTCCATTTAGAACTAATGGAAACTCGAATGATTGATTCCAGAAAAACTGAAATGTTCTCTATGCACAGAGGAGAATTTAAAAACTCTTTGATGATCAGAGACATGGTGGTGGGAGGGGGGGTCCCAATTCAAAAGTCTCCCCTGACCCCCCCCCCCCCAGCTTGAGGGAGGACTCCCAAAAATGTGTTTACATTAAATATTAAGTTCATTACCTCATGTAATGGTGTCGGATGTCAAAATGCAGGGGCCCCGAAAGAGGCCCGCCCCCAAATCACTAGGTTCGGCACTGTTGATGAGTCTCTTTATTTCTTAAGGGCCCAATATTTTCTTTTGAGCCTCAACTGACATTAATCCGCACCTGTCTATGGGTAGTAACCAAAACATTTTTATAGCTATTATTGTTTCAGATAATATTAAGTGATGAAATTGAATCATTGTGTCGGGCTTACTTTTGCTGTATTTGTTCATCACAATCGTGTCTCTTTTTGTGTAGCGATAACAGGAAACTTATCCAGTAACACTTTCTATTACCGTCTGTTGTAAGAATCTCGGTGAATATTAGACACAGTGTAGTGATAAACCGATTTATCGTTTGCAATTCAGCGCTTTACTCGTACGATGTTCCCATATTGCTCACATATTCCTTTATGTTTATTGAAAGAGAGGGAATTTTCATGTTTTCTCTTTTATTGGGAAAGATTGGGGGGGGGGGGGGATAATGTGACATATACTTCAGAGTCACAACAGTCACAACACTTGAGTAAACAATGTTCGCCCACACATGTATTAACTGTACAATTGAAGGAGCGCAAAAATATGTAAGCAGTTATCCATCACACGAAATGCGTTCACCTTTCTAACGCGATACTTGGACACGTGCCTTGAAGAGCGGTCACGCAGCAAACTGGCAACCCTCTTCAAACTCTTTGGTTGTTTTAAAAGAAAATTTTATATGTACACTGTACCCTTTGGGGTACATATACAGCCAGTTGAGATTCACGGATCTGAGTGATAACGATCGTATGGGAGAAGATTCATTGAGTCCCTAGTTATTGCATAAATCTCGCCAGTAACTAACAGAAAATTCGTACTACATATACTGCAAACTTTGATCGTATATTCCGGTAAATTCTGCTGTATTTTTTTTTAATATTTCGCTGGTCTGTCTAGGAATCGGTCATATACCTAGGCAAATTTAATTCAAAGAAATTTGTTCCTTTACGAAACACACGTAAACTAAGTTTTTAATATATATATATATATATATATATATATATATATATATATATATATATATATATATTAGAGTGCATCACCACAATAGACGAAAAAAATTAATTGTTTGTTTTTCAGCTGTCTATGTTTCTAATTTGTTCTGATATCATTAATAATAACTTGTGTAAAAATTTTTCAAATCAGAGTTGATTTAGAGGTCCCCCCTCCCAGAAATCACAAAACATAACATGTAAAGAAAAAACGTTTATTCTAGCCTATATGCAAATTACATATGAGTATTGAATTGTTTATTACTCTTGCATTTGATTCAGTTTCTTTCTGTTACACGTTTGTTGGGTTTACGCAAATTTTAGATGTTTTTGCGGTCATTCCTACCACTTGAAGAATATTTTGAAAATGTTTACCCGTTTGTGTTGCTTCAACAAAGTCGGATGCCAGTTTCACTCCTCTCTCGGCACAATCGTTAACAACGTTCATAGCAGCAACATTTTCTGCACTGGCAATGTAAGAAGCTGTTTGACACCAATCATCAACAGGCAGTTTGAAGAATCATGTGTTCAATTGAAGTTTGTATATAGTAAACCATGAGTTAACTCCAGCTAGATCACACAGCCGAGTTGGAGAATCAATAGATTGGAATCAATGTTTTCCTCAACCATTTCCTAATCGATTCTGTAGAGTTTGGAGGGCGACCACTGGTCGAAGCCTAAGTAGAGCATCTGATAGAGCTCGTTTTTCCAACACATGTACTTCATTGCTGAACAGAGCAAGTGGGATCATTTCAGCAGTCTGGTACCATAGATTTCTATTCAGGGCACTGATTGCTGACTTGGATATGTCTATGTTGACATCGCTGTAATCCAAAAGTCGTTTGTAGAGATGTAGATCATTCCATGGTGCATCCACACTCTTTTTGCAAGTGAGCCACCACACGACATAAACGTGTGTTACAAATGTAGCAAATGCATGAATCTTTGGCGATGTGGTAATAGTACCTGGAGGCAATAATTGAATTTGTTCCTCTCAAAGTGCAATCTTGAGGCAATATATCAGCTTTGCTATCCATCGTGCTCTGTGCAGGGCACTGGTCTTTTAAAGTTAACTTCCTTATTTGTAGCATTCAGGTAAACAAGGGACAGCTTAAGCAATTCGTGGTAGTCGTGTCGCAAGAATTCGGTTTGTTTACTAGAGTTTGCATGAGCAATTACCGCATCTCTCATTATCGTCAGTCGCTCTTGAGCCTTCAGATCATGATCAGCTAACGTAAACGAACGACGTACATGAGACCAATCATGTACCACCGATTCCCAATTATTTCGCAGCATGGTGAACGAAGTTATATCCGGGGATTAGGGATATACTATTTTCATGTCTGCAAACATATGCAAGAGGAGAACTTCACCAATGTGATGGCGACAACCTGACCACAGAACAGCTTATTTTGTATGTCAATGATGACCAGTGTTTGAGCTTGTTGTGTAGAACGTCATATTAACGATACAATCATTACAATGCCACTCCTGCTTTTAGCTTCATGGTTAATTCTGCAATTATTTCACCAACGGGTTTCTTTATTGCCTTGGCACTCCTAGCAGTTTCAATTGCTTTGCATCAACAACAACAACTGTTATGTGTTCTTCAGTGACAGGATAATTTTTTAGAGAAGGTGTCAGTTTGCCATCCCAGTGGAACGTGCAGAGTTTGTGTGGTTCACAGGAGTCGTGGATCTTTGTAGCTATCTCACTTACAACTTTGCGACGTTAACGATTTGCAGTGGCATATGAAGAAGCCACCATTGATAAATCACCCCCAGACTCACTAATAAGACCCTGTATGAAAGCTGCCTGCTGTGTTGGTGTATTCTTTAATCTTGTCGCTAGAGACACGAGACTTGGTCGGCTTAAAACATTTGGAGGTACATATACCAAAGTTCCTATTGGCTTTATTCGCTTTTGCAATGGCATTATATCACCAAAACAGTTATCAACAACCTCTATATTATCTTCAGATTTAGAAGTAGAATCATCGGGTTCGTCACTGCTACCCTCGTTGGGAGGAACTGATATCGTTGAAAGTGCTGCATTTTCTTCTCTTGCGCATTTCTGATGTTCCATTGCTGCGGCATCTCGTGAATGGCGTCGAGCGACTTTTTTTGCAAGTGTTTTGTCAAATGATCCAAAGCTGGAAGACCTGTCTCCTTTCATAGGCCTCAAGAATGCTAGATCGTCTACATTCTTGATAATAGTCTCAACATTTGGTGGCCACAGTTGAAAAGTTGTTGCCAACATAGATTTCATTTGTTCCAGTTTACGCAGTAATAACTGGATATGACACTGTTGAAGTGCTGTCAGGGTCAGCCAGCATGTCCTTAGAAGGTGTAAAAAATATATTGTTGTTTTCTATATTATTTTCATGTTCTGATTTTAAAGGTCATGTGTATCAGAAATTAAAATTATATAAAAAAGAAATTAAAATGCTTACCTTGGTCATCAATATGCGTTAAGGAAAAGTTTTGTTTTTGCTAACAAAATGTGAATTTTAAATTTAATTTTTAGCACAACTGTTTATCAAAATCAATCATGGCTGCCAAACATTATAAAACAAAGACTATAAAACAATTTATATAGCACTTCACTTTTTGTAAGTAAGTCTGTAAGACTTTACAAGTAAGTACTGGTTTTATCTAGTTTTCGCTTAATTATTCAAACTTTATTGAAGTCCGGGGGACCTCTAAACATTGCCAAATATTTTTTATTTTTTTACACAGTGCTTTTTTTTTTTATCAATGGAACAAACTTAAATAGCAGACAGATCAAATATTAAACTTTTTTTTGGTGATGCACCCTAATATATATATATATATATATATATATATATATATATATATATATATATATAAATGATATATTTCCACAATGTGTCACCTTATATGTAATTTTAGTATAAAAATTAAATATTTCCACAATATGAAGTATAAATCATCCTTACAGATAAAACAGCTACAAACATTAATTCATTACTGGCTGTCCTTGTCATATTCAAAACACTGAAATTAATGTCTACCGTAGTTGCCAACTGCAGTGCAATCAGAATAACTGAAATGTACAACACCTTGTATAAGCTTAAATTTGTTTAAAAAAAAAACAAAAAGATTTAGTGGGTTGCAGATGTCACATGGAATGTGACAGATCTTTACATTGATAGTTATGTGTGAGTTCATCGTCTTAAAGATTTCTTAAATTTTGTTATTAACACATTTTTTTTATACAGGTTTACATAAATGGAATTTTATGTACATGTGTGCACAATAAATATGCTGATATTTAAATGTATCAGTGTGACAACATATGTCAATCAGTGTCGGAATAGGATTGAAAATATTTCTTGTTTTGCACCAGCAGAGGTTCATCGCATGATGCTATAGTCAGAGCCGTAGCTAGCTGTTGCGGCGCCCTGTTGCAGTTACATTTATTTACCTGCGCTCTCCCTTTAGTCTAGGGCGACGGGTGGACGTGTTTTTTTAGAGCGATCGGCTGTCGATCAGAGGGGTCCCGGGTTTGAACCTCAATGAGAACCTTGGGATTTTTTCAGGTCCTGTTGTAAATCGTTTAGTCCACCTAGCTTTAAATGGGTACCTGACTTTAAGTTGGGGGGGGGAGTAAATGTGACCGGGCGTTGCGCTAACCACTCAATCCCTTCATATGCCGAAGTTACTGAAGGAGATGAATTCTACGCTTCATCTGACCCTATGGGCTCTTAGGGGCGTAAGGGAACTTTACTCCCTCCAATCTTTAAAGTGAAAAAAACAAACAAACAAACAACTAAAAAAAAAAAAAAACATTTCGACACTCTTTTCTAAGTTTGGGCATCCACACAACCCGCAGAATGCTTCCCACGCGATTGGTTTAATCTTTGACCAAGTTAAGAGCATTATTTCGGGGGAAAATTACTTTGATCTAGATATTGCGCAACACCCGCTTATCCTGGGAGATACATAATTGCAACACCCGCTTTCCTGTGAGATACATGATTGCAACACCCGCTTATCCTGGGAGATACATGATTGCAACACCCGCTTATCCTGGGAGATACATGATTGCAACACCCGCTTATCCTGGGAGATACATGATTGCAACACCCGCTTATCCTGGGAGATGCATGATTGCAACACCCGCCTATCCTGTGAGATACATGATTGCTGAATTAAATAAGCCTTTCATGAAAAAAATAAAAAAAGAATTAAAAAAAAAATAGTAACGATGTCATGTCGCAAGGTGTTTTTAAGTTTGTTTACAAACGGCCCAAAATATGAGATGAAACAAAAAAAAAATGTTTTTCTTTCAGTCACTTAAACGCCCGTGGGTGTCATTGCAAGTAAGGCTCGAGGTCAGTTTCATTTTATATTAAGTAAATATAATTATAATAAAAAAAAATATAACGCGTATGATTTTTAAATGAAAGTAAATTCCGACATTTCTCTTCAACTGTACATATCAATCGGACCTTGAGTGGAGCCCCTTATGAGTTTCAGCGTACTCTCGGCGGATTCCCTAATGATTCTCATCAGTTTTTGTCTGTTTTATTTAAAAGACTCCCCCCCCTCCCTTGCCCTCAAAAAGACATGACGCCCCCACTGTCAAATCTACGCGTTCGGCCACGTTCGTCTAACGACGCCCCGTGTCATAGCCACCAAGCTACGTCGCCTTCGAACGACTAAGGAGATTACCAGATTAGATCGGGCAAAGCAGAACTGCGTGTAGTTTATATCAGTCGTAATCAATACTGCCCCATTCAAAACATCCTAGCCAGAAAGGGCTGTTCGCCGAAAAGAAAACTGTTTCACAATTCAATAGTCTCTCTCTCTCTCTCTCTCTCTCTCTCTCTCTCTTATCTTGGTATCCGAGCCACTAAATCTATAATCCTGGGTATATTTACAGTATGTGCATGTGTGTGCGTGGTTGGGTATCACCTTAGACATTGGCAACCTGTGGACGGGGAGGAGGAGGGTGTCAGGGATGGAGGAGACGAACCCGCATTTAATATAATTTTTTTCATCCAGCTACAACAGCGGTGGGCAAACTACGGCCCGTATATTACGCGGCCCGTATATTACGCGGCCCGTATGCATGTACATATTGTGAGTGTGAATGCGAAATAAAGGACAAATACATGGTTATTACACTGGTAAACAGTGATTTCGTTGCCAGTGATATTTGAATCATTTTATACAAAGTCAACCATGCTGATTTAGAATATGTAAGTGCTTTTGCTAGATTGGCTCTATTTTACGAGATAATTAAAATTAATTAAATAATGTATGCACCGTGTTTGGAATTTGTCAAGAATTGCATGAAGTATAATAGTATACTAACAAAAAGTAGTGAAACTGTTAATAGTCATGCAGAAATTTGTTCAAAAATATGTGTAATAGTGTTATAGAAGAAAACATTTTCATTTGAAAAACTAATTATGTCTAATTAATTAATTAATTAATATGTTAATTGTCTATAGTAATGCATTAGCAAATCGCTATTTGCTCGACTTCCTTTTGTATGTGTCGTTGGTGCAATTGCGCTGGAGGCTCCAACAGTAGTCAGCCATCATAAGTATGTCCCATCTTCCTTGATATCTCTCCTCCATCACCCTCATATCCTGATGGAACCTCTCGCCTTGTTTCTCACTGAAGTCCCCAAGGTTACCTGGAAATTTGTCTAAATGACTGTGCAGGTAATGTACCTTGATGCTCATATTTGCTCCAATGTTTCTGAAGTTAGCGAGCATATCTTGCACCAGTTCTTCGTAATTCTATGCTCTGTTATTACCTAAGAAGTTCATGACAACTGAAACAAAACTGTTCCATGAAGAAGCTTCAAGGTGATCCATGAAATTAGTATAATGTCGATCGTTGATGAGTTTCAGAATCTGAGGACCGTCAAAAATCCCAGCTTTCAGCTTCTCCATGCTCAATCCGGGGAATGATCTGCAAATATACTTGAAGCATTTGCCAGATTTGTCCAAAGCCTTAACGAATTGTTTCATTAAACCTAATTTGATATAAAGCGGTGAGAGAATGATCTTATTTTTGTCTACAGTCATGGTTTCCCTTGCAGGCCATGTTACTCTTGTCCAATGATATAGCTTTGCCCTGCTATCCCAAAGGCACATGAAGCATGGGTATTTTGTGTATCCTGACTGCTGCCCAAGCAAGAAGTTTACCATTTTTAGATCAACACAAATTGACCACTGATGCTCATAAAAACGGACTTTCTGCAATACTGTTTTGATATGCTCATACTCTTCTTTAAGTGTTGTTGATTGAGCAATGGGAAGAGATGCATATCGGTTACCATTGTGTAGCAGAACACATTTCAAGCTTGTGATGGAACTGTCTATAAAAAGACGCCAGTCTTCGGAATGGTAGTCTTGTAGTCCCATTTGGAGCGGAAGTCCAGGGATGTCATTACAGTAAACTTAAATATTGAAGAAGAAAATCTTCTCTTTTCCGATAAAATGTTATTTTAACTTCTGGTTTGAGAAAATTTCTTTCATTGAGCCTGGACACTAAAAGCTCAGATGCTTGCTTGGACAGATTTAGATCTCGTATTAGGTTATTGAGTTCTTCTTGGCTGAATGGTTGAGGTGTTGAAGAACTTCCTTCATAATCGCTTCCACTGTTTTCACCTGCCGAAAACTCCAGATCTTGCCCCTCGTCGGAGTCTGATGGTGAAAGCTCTAATAATCCAGTAAACACTGGTATAGGAACTTCACTGCTATGTGGAATTGGTCTCATTGCAGATTCAAGATCAGAATAACCCCACTTAGATTTCTTGTGTAGATTGAAGCCTTTAACATTCACAATACAAAAATAAAAATCACCAAAATGGTCTTTCGGCTCTCGCCATACCATTGGTACACCCAAACTTAGACTTTTCTTCTCACTATTTGTCCACTGCCGTAGGCTCTCCACGCAGTTTTTGCAGACCTTATGGAGAACCCAAGACTTGTCTTGGTCTTCCAGCTTCACACCGAAATAAGCCAAATATGCCTGCTACACAAAGTCAGTTATATTTCTTCTTTGCTTTTCAATCATGTATTCTCCACAGATGTAACAGAATACATTCGGATTATTTTTGCAGCATCTTCATGATGAACTCATGATGTCTTTAGAAAGCAGCTATAAAAGAGAAAAAAATAAATATAGTTAAATAAAACAACAGACACCAAACGTATTGCATTTGTTTTACACAAAGGGTACAATCATATTTTCAAGATTGTCCATGATCTCAGAAACTAGAGCCAATTAAGCAAAAGCAGTGGCAGTTTTGAAATCAGCACCCATGAATTGCTATAAATTCATTCAAATATTCTTGGCAATTCGAAAAAAATTTTTTTTGTTGAGCTGTGTTATCATCAATTCATATTTTAATTCGTTGTTAATTGTAATTACAGTACATAAAATTTATATATATATATATATATATATATATATGTGCGGCCCGCCGATAAAAATCAAGTTTTCAATAAGGCCCTCCGTAGAAAAAGTTTGCCCACCCCTAAGCTACAATATACATTGTATATTAAACAGTACGCGCATTGTCTTATCAGGAAACTCGCCCCTCCCCCCTGCGATTCGCTCCCCAGTCCTTAAGACCAATCCTTAGGAGGCCGCCTCAACAAACCGGACATACACAGACAAAACAGACAAAAAAATAGGCAGTCAAACAAAAAGATAAACAAACAAACAGACAAAGCAACAAACAAACAAACAGACAGACAAACAAATAACATACAGACAAAGAGACAAACAAACAGACAGGCAGATAGAGAGCCAGACAGACAAACAAACAAATAAACAGACAGACAAAAAGACAAAGACCTATATATCTATATATCTATATATCACATTATAGTACCTCGGTTCTCAACCAATTGTACACGTACTTCAAGAGTGCGGGAAAGCTTTTTTTTCAGGGGTTCCGATAAATAAAGCCAAGAATTTGAAGAACTTACGTTTGTTGTTGTGTCCATTTGTTACCCCAAACGACAACATGGGTTAAGGGTAACAAAAAAATAAGAAGCCCCCGACCACCACAGCAACAGCCATTTTATGGATCTTGTCCATTTTGTCCCTGAAAGCCTCAACTCCGAGTCAGAGCTCTATAAAGGTTAGTTTATCCGGGTACTCAAAGAGATTTTTCGGAATCCAGATGTTGTCTTTCGGAAACACATTTCGTCCGTGCGCGTAGCCTCCGTCTATCCAGATGTGGAGAACGGGTTTTCCCAGACAGTTCTAAAAATAAAACAACACCATTGCAAAGTTGTTATTCGTGAATATTATATATCAGTCTCAATCTATATGTGATTTTTTTTTATTTCTGTAAAAAAAAAAATGGACGACTCTTGTCAACACGACATCAACAATCAATTATTATTCTGTTTTTCCCTTGGTTACTATTATACATTTTTCTTTAAATTTATTTGAAAAGAAATGCCTTAGTAGTATGGAGTGCTGCTTCGTTACCGCTTTTTTCCCCAACAAGTGGCTCATCTTGAGCTGTATTTAAAACAAAACTTAGGCAAAATGTATGTATTCATACTTACCAAATTGTGCAACATTGTGAAAATTAATAATGTACTAGCTATACCCTGCAAAACCTTTGCATAGAGTTATATCCCCTTATGCTTGATCGGTAGGCTAGGTTATTTTTTGATTTCGGGCAGATCCGATTTTTTTCATGGTTGTATTTTAAACTGGAATACTGTTGTATTAATTCTTTACTTTCGATTTAACGCACACTGGAAATGAGTATTATTATATATGATTTTAAAAATTTTAGTTTAACTGACCACAGCCCACGTCCTTTTTTTTTTTCGCTCGTTTATTCGAATTTCTGTGTCAAAAACTTGTAAATGTCATAACATACATTTTTAACTAGTCACAATAATACTAAAAAAAACCCAAGCAGCTTTATTAACATTTATTCTGCTCAAAAGAGGCTTTAAAGGTATCCTCAAACCAAAGCGAATTTCGCGTATCTAAGTAGCTCGTGAAATTCGCCCCTCTTTCTCGGCAATGTATTTATATGGAGATGCTCAAACCGCGGAGAATTTCCGGGGCGGTGCAGAGAAATTTCGCGGCATCGCTTCTTGCAGAGTTTTTTCACGTTTCGCGAGTGTAAACAATACAAAATGGCTGCCTAGAAACATCGACTCAAATGAAAATCAAGGTTTAAATTGATATAAATGTCTTAAAATTAACAAATAAGACTTACATTCATATTTAGAAACATGAATTATATCAGATTATACCAAAAAGTAAGTGTTTTTTTTTCACTTTTTACTTGTAAAATACAATAACTGTAGAAAATGTATAATAAGAAGAAAATGTCTGCCGACGTCTTCAAACTAAAAAAAAAAGAAAATTAAAAAAATCATTATATCCGGTCGGCTGACGCCCACTTTCGCTTCGCCTAGGTGTAGCGAGGGTTTTTCGCGCTTAGAAAAATCTCACGTGAGAAATAGCGCAGCGGAACGTTTCGCTTTGGTTTGAGGATACCTTAAATAGATAATCTCAATACATAGACGTGAAATTACATCGTGGACTACGCTGTTATGTACTCACCTATTTACGAAGTAAAGTTTTGACAGTGTAATAATGTCATATTCTGGAACCAAACCTTCGCACAATTTTTTTCCACAAGTTCGTTATCCTTTTTGTACTCTGTACTGTTCATAATCTCTGCAATTCTGTCTCTGTATCTGAGGAGGGGGGAGGTTGGGGATAGTTTGGGACAAAATTAGCATATTGAGTATCGTTAGTTTTTAAATAAAGTATATAAGTAAAGTTCTTGTGGGAATTAAACCGACTTTCACCGAGACCTGAAATATTTCCCGTGGTTCTCACCGAGGGACTATCAGGTCAAAAGCCTAGCATCTGCACCACTCGCCATCTTGTGTCCCACAAGGATATAGCAAGGTTAATGTTTGGAAAATTGGATCCGACCTACTTTTGGCAACGAGACAAGATAATAGACTTATAGAATTGTGTAATGAAAATAAAGTTGAGAATAAGATGGTAACATTGTCTAACGAAATGCCACAGACGAAGTCTAGGAACCCGCAAATAAGAAATTAAGATACCCTCCCCCCCCCACCCCAACAAAAAAAAAAAGATTTACTGAATTGACTGAAAAGCATTCTACGATTAATAGCAGACAACACGTGTATTATTGATCATTATTATCTATTTATTGTGGACCTACTGAAACAATAAGAGGTGTTAGTCAGGAGGCAAAAATTAAGTAGAACTATTCTGGGAGTGGATTATTTTTCAAAAAAAAAAAAAATTGGAGATTAAACTCCACAGACTTGGACATGTCCCGGGTAAGCGGGACTATGGTTACCGAACTATAATGACCTGGCGCGTGCATTGGGGTTTGATTACCTGTTGTAAACTATGGCTACCATCCCTCAGTCGCCCTTTAACCCCCCCCCCCATGAACACGTCATGTAAAAACACCGCTACGTTTTTTTTTTCGAGGCAATTTTTAGTAGAGTTCTTAAATCATGCCCATCTTATACGGGGGATACCGGTATATAAGGAAGCAACACTGAGGGGTGGAGTCTACGACTCCCGACAGGATGACTACACTGCTGAAAACTTTTATTTGATTACTAAATGCCAATAGGGCTATAGCGGGGCTACTGCCAGCTAATCCCAGATCCGTGACAGACTTCGTCCTTGGGGGTGAGGGCTATTTTGATCACACCCACCAAAAGTCGCTAACATATTACATAACAGATTACGTTATCCAGTGGAACCCCTTAGTAAAGGGGCTCATACATTTGTCGAGGGTTGGGTCCCATTACAACAGGTTAGGTGCCATCGACTATTTTGCCGTGTAGAGACGACAGTGAATGACACGAGAGAAAGAGAAATCGAATAGCGAAAGAAACCTGTAGAACGGAAGTTCCTGGAACGTGGTGACTATGACCATGGTGTGGACCTCCCTTCCTCGTCTCATTCTGTTCACAAATGGTTTGCCCTTCTCTTCTATGAACACAACCATGTTGACGTCCAACATCAGAACTTGCTTCATGTGCTGCAGGTACTCCTCGTACGATCGCTTTTGTTGTGCCCACTCTCCCCGGCCAATGTCAATCAATGCAGTGACCACAGTGAAGTTGTACAGACCTGAAAATACACGGAATAACGCAAAATAGTTTATTAATATTAAACATAAATATGAATTAATTATAATTATAGTTGAAAGTAAAAGTATACAATTACAAAACTAGATTTCTTTTAACTTGAATACCTGTTTTTGTTAACAATCTATCATTGTCTGAGAATAAAGCGAATGTTTTTTTATACATTACTAGCTTTACCCTGCAAAAACCTTTGCATAGAGTTATATCCCCTTAGGCTTGATCGGTAGGCTCGGTTATTTTTGGTTTCGGGCAGATCCAATTTTTTCATGATTGTATTTTAAGCTGTATTTCAAGGTTGTTACTGTCGGGGGTTGATAGCGGGGATAAGCTCCCACTAATAAATAAAATGCTCCCAATGGCGTGCGTCTCAAATAGCCTCTGACAACCAAGTCCAACTCCTGGCCTTCTCGTGCGGCTTAGCTACTAAGCCCGGCGAAACTGTTTCCACTGACAGGAGAAAGGGCGAAGGCGGTTCACTGGCGCCTCAAAACCAGCCGCTTCGGGCAGATGGGGCTCGTCAACCTCGGTTGGTAGCTCATCTAGGAGAAGGAAAACTCTGTTTTCAAACCTCCGCTGCCTAGCGGCATACCTCCTAAGAGGATAGGCTAAGGGAGTAAACCCTGAAAAGAAATCCGGAGCTGGGGTCCCCAAGGCGGCCAGACCTTATATTATCAACGCCGGCAACTCCTGCGGCGCAGCTGAAGCCAAGCCGTATCGACTCTGTCTTTCCCTTGGATCCCTCAGTTGCGCGGAGAGGGGGGACTGCTGCACGGGCAACAGTTATCCCTCCATATTACCCTGCCCAGGCTCTGTAGCTAAACTGGAGAGGATACTCCAGCGTCGTCGCACGATGTCGATACAACACGGAAGGGGACAGTTACCGGTTCTAAGCAGTTCTCAGCGAGAGACGCCTCAGATGGCTCGGTCATGTCAAAAGAATGGACGCAGGCCGCATCCCGAAGGACCTACTCTATGGCGAGTTAGTTACCGGCCAGAGGAAAACACGGCGACCTAAAATGCGCTACAAAGACACCTGCAAAAAGGATATGAAAGAGTGCTCCATTAACCCCAACTCCAGGGAGAGCCAAGCAGCCGACCGCCAGTCCTGGAGGCTCGCTGTCCGGCAGGGTTCATTGCGCGCAGAGGCTGAGCGACAGGATAATGCTGCCCTGAAAAGAACAAGACGGTAGCGGAAAAAAGAACAGCTACAACAACAACTACAACAACCAACTATCTTCAAGTGTGACAATTGCGGCAGGGATCGCCACTCCTGAGTCGGACTGCACAGCCATTCCCGGCGGTGTTTTGTAGACTCAACTTAGCTACACCATCGTCTCTCGAGACGGACGGATGCCGACGACGATTTTAAGCTGGGAATACTGTTGTATTAATTCTATACTTTCGATTTAACGCAGAACCCAAAATAGCTATTATTATATTACATGTTTTTGTCACTCCCTTAAGTCGATGCACAAAGTCTTGTATAGTCTTTAAGTTAAACTATACATTTAGATTGATGATACTATTGCCATGCCGAATCAATAACTGATGGATATAGATTGTAAATAGATGATTAAATGGTTTGATAGTGGTCAAACTTGAAGTGTTCCTCAAGGCTTCACAGCATAGTTGGTAATCATTCCACGCAAGACCGGCCTCAGAAGATTCGGGGCACCGATTGGAGGCTTTTTGGTGGAGACGCTATCCTCCCCAACCCCGCCCTATCCCAACAGACGTTCCCCTTATTATCTGTTGTGATAAACATGACTTTGAAAGCTCACCATGTGATGTAGATAACATAGACCGACCACGCTGAATAAAACAAACAACAACAATACATTTGATTCAGCAGGCCAAACAGACCAACTAGACCAAAACAGACCAACTAGACCAAAACAGACCAACTAGACCAAACAGACCAACTAGACCAAAACAGACCAACTAGACCAAACAGGCCAAACAGACCAAACAGACCAACTAGACCAAAACAGACCAACTAGACCAAAACAGACCAACTAGACCAAAACAGACCAACTAGGCCAAACAGACCAACTAGACCAAAACAGACCAACTAGACCAAACAGACCAACTAGACCAAAACAGACCAACTAGACCAAACAGGCCAAACAGACCAAACAGACCAACTAGACCAAAACAGACCAACTAGACCAAACAGGCCAAACAGACCAAACAGACCAACTAGACCAAAACAGACCAACTAGACCAAAACAGACCAACTAGACAAAAACAGACCAACTAGACCAAACAGACCAACTAGACCAAAACAGACTGTGACGTGTAGATTTTGTGTAGAATTAACCCCCCACCCCCTCCCGAGTACGTGACGTGAAGATTTTGTGTAGAATTAACCCCCACCCCCTCCCGTGTACTAACGCCTCATCCTACACATTCCAGGTTCACCGCTGGGTCGAGGTCCCAGCAGTTAAAATATTTTGTAGTAACGTTTGCCACGCCCCCCCCCCGACCGTTGCTTGACCTGATGTTTTGACAGGATGCTAGTGACATATATATGTTGTGGCTGTGTAAAGTATAAAGAAACATTCACAACGTTACATATCAGATACACAACGTAACATATTTGGCGAGCCTGCTATATATTAAAAGGTTGAACGTTACATATTTGGCGAGCCTGCCCAAAGATATAGGAGCTTCTGAAAAGTTGTCGGAGCAGTTGGATATATCTACTACATAGATAGAGGAGTCACACTGACTCATAGTGAATCTACCAGAGGTCCCACCGACTCAACAACAGCTAAGAGAGCAAATAGAGGAGTCACACTGACTCATAGTGAATCTACCAGAGTCCCACCGACTCAACAGCTCGCCAGAGTCACACCGACTCACAGAATCTAAGAGAGCAGATATAGCAACGAGATGAGTCAGTCAGTCTGTGCTAACACCTCCTAAAACCAGATAAGTTTTACTATTTTATCTTAGTACACTATCAAATGTCTCGTTTATTTTGAATCTTTCTAAATATTTTGTTAGTATTCTCTCAAGGAGGACATCTTTTTTACTGGTGTAACAGAGTAGTAAATCGGTTCTCTGAGAGATTACAAAACATTTAATTGTTAGATCGTTTATGTCTAGTTTGTACTTGTATGACAGTATTATAACATACGGTCATTGTTTTATTTGTTGTGCCTATCGGTTCTTCTCTGCCTTTTGTCTTGTGTAATTCGTACTGTATTTGTACCCAGGAATTTTCTTTTTGTTTAACTAAATAGTGTGTATATCAAATAGTTATTAGTACCATTTGAGTAGATTAAAGTTATATATTAAGGTAAGTCACAGTAGCATATTTAGCTCGTAGTCTATCTAGGTATAGAAAAATGTCATCATTCGAGCATTTTGTGACACTAGGGCAATCGTTAGGGATCGAAACAAAGAAATTAGAAAAATGGGCGCAGGATAAGTTAGAAAAGGAACATACTAGATTAGAAATAGAGCGTAGTCTAGAAATAACTCAGACCCAATTAAAAATCAAAGAATTAGAATTAGAAAAAGAGAAACGTGTTAGAGCTAAGATACAAGAAGAAAATGAAAAACTACGATTAGAACATAAACAACTTAGATCAGAGAAAGATATGTTGCAGGCTGAATTAAATAGATTAATCATGGACAATGACGCACATAGTAAACTAAAGACTATCAGTTCTTTAGAAGGCCTACCAATAAGGGTGGATGCTATAGAGAAACTTTTAAATAAACTTGTTAGGAAAATGGAAGTAGTTGATCTGGTTGCAGCCTCTCACACAGAGATTGACCAAAATTTGAATAACGTAATTAACAGGCTGAACAAAGTAGAATCGCCAGTGGTTGTACACAAAGAATATAAAGAGGCTAACCATGGACAAGCACTTAACAGTGCTATACACACAAGTAAATATGATAAACTACTGAATCCAGAGAATAGAGCAAGAGAACACATAAGTAAAGAAATCAAACATAAACATTGTGCTACAATCTCAGTTTTGAAACATTCAGTTCCGTCTACTACTGAGTGCCACAGAAGACACTATATGCCTAGGAACCCCCAAACCCCAAGAATAATTATTTTGAAAGAAAGAAATAACTCTTATTGTCACAGAGACAAAAACTACATTGAAGGCCCCAATAAACAGAAACGTTATTTTGAAGTACCCATCAATAAATACAGACAAGATGTCGACGAAGTCAGAAATAAATACGTAAGGCCTTATGGAAGAGTAATGAAAGAAAAAATTAACCGTGAATGGAATGCTTTATCTAAAAGACAACACAACCATTTTGACACAATTGGACGTTCAACTTATAGAAGCTGCAGTAAGTGTACAGTTAAGAATTCACATGTTAGACAGAGAGAACATGTTGCTGAGCCAGAATTTAGGCCGCACTATCACGGTAAACATATGCAGTATGTGTCAACATTGTGCAAGAATAACTACAACAACTGTAATTATGAAAGAAGATCCAAATATGGTTTCCCTTTCACAACGGACAGAAGTACAAACAGTAATTGGAGAGTACGTTGTACATAATTTAATGTATATAAAAATATTTGTCCCAGTTAAGAATATAGATAGGTTAGAGAAGTTAGCCAAAGAGAATGTTGTAGTTTCACTGTAAAGTGAAACGTAAATGTTGCTAAGATACCAAGGTAATCTAAGATTTAGAACGAGTTCTATAGATTAAAAGCGAGGTGACGAAACAAGGTAAGTGATATAGGGAACTATAGTTAGTAACTGAATTAAGTAAGATCAGTTAGGGCCAGAAGGATGCACGGTAAGTCTAGTTGTGTTGTTTGTTTGACTAAGTGCACTAAGAGTAATAAGCCCAACATTTTCATCCCCTCTTAAAAGTAAGCAAAATTGTCCCATTCTATAATTAGAGTAGTTTTTCACAGACTGACCAAAGCCATCAAAAGTTACTACGCCTCTCCCACCACGCCAGAGACGATTACGTCATACACAGATTTTGTCTACCATACAGCAGAACAGTGATGAGAGTCATGAGTTATTCGTTTACTGTTGAAAACAGTGGCCAGCCAGTCCACGCCTCTTACTTGACCTCTCACCTGTTGACCACCTGCAGTCAATCGGACATTGCATAACCATCACAGATGACTACACAGTCAAGGACAGCAAGAAGAAACTATGAACTAAATTTATAATTATTTTGTCAATTTTTCATTTTGTTATTGATTTGACATTAGCAATATGATGTTATACTTTCCCTGCTATTGCTGTTTAAAATATAATTGTTTATAATATAATTTTTCATTATATAGTTTGTTTTACGATGTAAAACTTAGAAAGAAGGGAGGTATATGTGACGTGTAGATTTTGTGTAGAATTAACCCCCACCCCCTCCCGTGTACTAACGCCCCATCCTAACGGTCATCCTACACATTCCAGGTTCACCGCTGGGTCGAGGTCCCAGCAGTTAAAATATTTTGTAGTAACGTTTGCCACGCCCCCCCCCCCACGACCGTTGCTTGACCTGATGTTTTGACAGGATGCTAGTGACCTTAGACTTTTTATTTAGTACGGTGCTGACAGTCATATGAGTTGGACGTAGTTGAAGTTCGGTGTAGTAGTTGTAGATTGTAGCGTAGTAGTTGTAGATTGTAGTGTAGTAGTAGACGTAAAGACATAACTAGACAAGGACTTATGTTATATATTGTATATCTATTCA
Organism: Bulinus truncatus; assembly: GCA_021962125.1. NCBI lineage: Eukaryota > Metazoa > Mollusca > Gastropoda > Planorbidae > Bulinus > Bulinus truncatus. Next base: position 485,187 of record JAGDYQ010000279.1, on the reverse strand, counting down.
TCGATGTTAGTAACCATTAAAGTATATGTTGTGTTGTTACACCAAGCGTTGGCGTTGATATATTAGTATACATATATATGTTGTGGCTGTGTAAAGTATAAAGAAACATTCACAACGTTACATATCAGATACACAACGTAACCAACTAGACCAAAACAGACCAACTAGACCAAAACAGTCCAACTAGACCAAAACAGACCAACTAGACCAAACAGACCAACTAGACCAAAACAGACCAACTAGACCAAACAGACCAACTAGACCAAAACAGACCAACTAGACCAACTAGACCAAAACTGACCAACTAGACCAACTATTTTTTAATTACCATGACAACAAGCAACAAACGAAATATGTAAACCACCTCTAGAATAATTTATTTTTAGTGACAGCAAATACAATGTGAAGTTAAAATGTATTTGCTAAATGGTTCATATTTCTTTTGTACATTTGATTCATTTTATTATCTGAACTTAATTTTTAAAAAAATGTGGCTGTAAATTAATTTCTAATGTTTTTTGTGGAGAATGCTCCCATTCAGATACTAATAGTTGACACATTGTTTCTTATAGCTGACAGACGATTCACTTAGGGCTAGATGGGTCAAATCAGGACACATTCCTTTGACCATTGTTGTGGACTGGACAATGGGACGTCAATGACACAGGTGTGGTCTCAGCGGCGTTAACTGTGAGGTGTAGCTGTATTTCTTGAGAAAGTTGTCGCCCTTGTGGCCAGTTGTGGTTAGCTTGACGCAAGGCGGTGATTTAAGAATACTCTACGAACAAAGGAAGACTTTACGAACAAAATAACTTACTCTACGAACTTAAGAAGACTTACTATACAAACAAAATAAGACTTACTCAACGAACAAAATAAGACTTACTCTCCGAACAAAATAAAACTTACTCTACGAACAAAGTAAGTTTTAAGAAATAAGAACCTGTTGCCTGAGTTAGTGCTAAGTTAGCACAAACAGCGATGGGAAGGGAGTTAGGATGAGATTCGTGACAGGCTTAGAGAGTTGACGTAGTAGTATGAAGAGGTCCACTACAGCCGCCGTGGAGTGTGGTCTTGAAGTGAATTGAGATTTGGACAGTAAATTTTAAGATAGAGCCGTCACGAACAGCTTATAGTCACGTTATTGGACTAAATGAAATCACACGCATTTGTAACCATCATTGCTACAGCATTATATTTGATCATGTTTGACTTTGTTGTCCAATCAACACTGTCCTCATCTCGGCAACCCACGTGTGATGTCTGGATAGAGTTTTGTAAACAATTTTCGACCCACTTCCCATCTCACGAATTCTTTAATGTGTCATACTTGATTGCTTCTGAAGACATTACAATATCCCAGTGTTTCTCAATGTAGGTGTGTCGCGACACATTAGTGTGTCGTGAGAAATTTCCATTTCTGTCGCGAGATTTAGAAAAAAAATTAAAAAAAAAATTGCTAGGGTTCTGAGCTCTGAAGCTATTATGTAATTACAAAATAAAGCAAAACAAAATTTTTTTTTTTAAAAAACAACAAAGAATAAGTAACTATGTGTGGGGGCAGGATGTTAGATTCGGTTGCCGTCTGTGTACGCCATTTTTAGAGCATTTTCGAAAAAAAAATGCTCTATTGTCCCCGTTTTGTCTGTCTGTCTGTCCGTCATTACCCTAGATCTCAACAACCATAAGTCCTAGACCCATGATGTATATATCATTTTGTAGGTCTTGGCCTGCCATGTGTCAAAAGTCCATTTCGCGATATGACCTCTCAGGGGCGGGCTTCATGGTTCCTGTAAAGGTATAATTGTTTTGTGTAAAGGTATAATTGTTTTGTAAACATTGGGACCACTTTTTATTTAACTGGAGATCCGGGTTTTTATATTTCCGGAAGGGAAATTGGCAGTTGACAAATCACTCTTGTAGAGGACAGACGTGTCCAAGTTTGGCTTAAGAATATATTGTGATTTATATTGTGAGTGATCGTGAGAGTGAGAGTTCACCTCCATGATGGAAATGTTTCTGGACAGTTTTATGATAAGTATTCGAGTATAATTCAAAAGGGATTCTTTGAAACATAATCAAGTTTATTATTTGCAAGTGATGATCCTGCACATTATCTATGTATACAGTGAACTTTATTTTTGACATATATTATTATTTTTGTGTCGTCATAATAAAAACAAAAATCAGCAAATATTGTCTTATTACGTTGATCAGTTTGAATGAAAGAAGAGCCACAGATACCACACGCCTCCAAGCTACAATTAAATAAGATATTTACACCGCGCAGCTTTACATCGAGGCCAGTCATTATTATAAACATTCAATACCTCACAATTGGTGCTGCAGCAAACTCAATACCCTCACAGTTCCTAAGGGGCTTATATATTATATATAGATTATAAGCTAAACAAAGGGGCGTAATCATTATTAATTTTATAACAGTTATTAAACATGACTTACTTCCCTTCTATTTATACATGAAAATGCTCTAAAACGTCCTGTTTTTACAGGCTTAATTTTCGCTTATTTTCCATTCTTTCTAGCGTGTAGTTGGCTTGAAACTTTTCATTCGGTAAGAGATTGAACTATAAAATATTATTTTAAAGTAGGCTAAGCCGGTATTTTAAGCAAGTTGAGATAATTGTATCCTAACTTGCCTACAATGTCGGCTTAATTAGTTTATCTGATAAAATAATCTTACAATTATTAAAACGATTTAATTGTAAAAAAAAAGCTTTTCTAAGAAATATACGAAACTTGAAGCATTTTAGTTAAGGTCTAACTCTATCAGGTTAATTCACTCCTTTTTCGCCTCCGAATCTCTGGTCCCCAACAAACTGGAGCGACACTTGAATGAAAAAACATTCAGAGCAGAAAGACAAACCATCAGAATACTTCTAACGACTTGCAGATGAGAGAAAACGATAATTGGCAAAGCTTCTCTTTTTCACAAAACTTCCTGAGAAAGGACTGATTGCGAGTTGTAAGACTGCTCAGTTATGCCCCGCCCTGGGTGGAATTATCTCTGCCGCCGACCTCCAATTTCAATGTAAAAATGATTGTAGCGCTTTTGTACTTTCTTTTTATTTTAATCCTCTACGTTTACCTTTTGTCGGGTTTACCTTTCTTGGGTTTACCATTGTCTGGTTTACCTTTGTCGGGTTTACCTATGTCGGGTTTACATATGTCGGGTTTACCTATGTCGGGTTACCTTTATCGGGTTTACCATTGTCGTGTTTACTTTTGTGGGATTTACCATTGTCTGGTTTACCTCTGTGGAGTTTTACAATTGTCAGGTTTACCTCTGTGGAGTTTTACAATTGTCAGGTTTACCTTTGTCGGATTTACCTTTTTCGGGTTTAACCTGTTGGCCAATGTCTGGCTGACGAGTTGTCGTATTTGTCTGCGCAAGCCCAAGGCTCAGTTTTTGTGCCACTTGAGATTTTTCCACGTGGATCGTCTCAGCGCCTTCCACATTCTTAGATCGACCAACGTTCTCCGTGTCTCGTTGACCAAACGACATGTATGTAGCGTAGAATGATGCCAGCGAGAGTAGAGCAAGCTTTGTAATAAATAATTTTCTACGGTGGACGACTCCCGATATTGTCATTTTTCTCTGATCAAATTTTTTACTGAAAAAAAAAATACATAAATAAAACAAACGTCATAATTTTAATCAAAAGTACTTTTTTAATTGATTTGCCATGTTATAATTCTATTCTAAAACTATGTCAGCTATTATCAAAAGCTTAAAAAAAATCAACATTAGATTTTAAATTTGTACTATTGCATTATTTAAATCAACATTTTATAGAGCTTATTCAAAAAGTTTAAATAAACTCTTAATTTCTTGCACATATATTTAGAAAAATTAATATGATTACTGTAAATAGAAACATGTTTGTTAGTGTACACATGAAATGTTTTTTTTTTACTCCAGTCAGGTGCTGGAAACAACTTTCCGCGATTCTATAGGATCTCAGAAAATATATTTGTTGGACATTGTTATGTGCTCTACAAAAATAACAACACAACAATATAACCAGAAGGTTTGATAAAAGTTCTAAAAGTCCATTGCACAATCAAAACATAACTAATCACAACAGTTAACTGTTTATAAACAATAACACACAATCGCCTCGGGTCACTTCAGGCCTTTGGCCTCACCTTACCTCTGGTGAACCAACTCTCGTGTTTTTGTCTCGTCCGGAAAAACCGGGAGAAGGTCCATTGGTCCTCTAGTTATTGCATAAATCTTGTCAGAAACTAAACAGATAATTCGCATTACACTGTATTTTAAGGCAGTTCTCATATTTCAAGGCAATGCTCATATCTCAAGGCGCTGCTCATATTTCAAGGCACTGCTCATATTTTAAGGCACTGCTCATATTTCAAGGCACTGCTCATATCTCAAGGCATTGCTTATATCTAAAGGCAGTTCTCATATTTCAAGGCACTGCTCATATTTCAAGGCACTGCTCATATTTCAAGGCACTGATCATATTTCAAGGCACTGCTCATATTTTAAGGCACTGCTCATATTTCAAGGCACTGCTCATATTTCAAGGCACTGCTCATATTTCACGGCCCTGCTCATATTTCAAGGCACTGCTGAATATCAAGGCACTGCTCATATCTCAAGGCACATTTTCGTTTACACAAAATTTGCTCTCTTACGAAACCCACTGAGGTTTGACTGATGGCTGTTTTAAAAGTGTAGACTCCAACAAAATTTTTTAGTATAAAAAATCACAACTTGCCACAATGCGAAGTATAAATCATCATTACAGATAAAACAACAACAAAAAAATGATTTATTACTGGCTGTCATTGTCATACTCACGATAGTAAAACTAAATTTTAGTCTTCTTTATTTGCCAACTGCAGAGAAATCAGATTAACTGATATGTACAACACCTTGTATAAGCTTAAATTTGTTTAAAAAAAAAATATTTAGTGGGTTGCAGATGTCACGCGGGATGTGACAGACCTTTATATTGACAATTATGAGAGAGTTCATCGTCCTAAAGATGTTTTTAAAAATTTTGTCGTAACCCATTTTTTTTCAGGTTTAAATTAAATTGAAATTTTATGTACATGTATATACAATATTTATGTTGATATAGAAAAGTATTATTGTATGGTGTGAAAATATTTCTTGTTCACCGTATGATGCGATTGTGAGAGCCATAGCTAGCTATGGTGATGCCCTGTTGCAGATATATGTCTTTATTTGCGACGGGTGGTCGTGCGGTGTTGAGCGCGCGACTGTCGACAAGACGGGTCCAGGGTTCGAACCTTAGCGAGAACCTTGGGAATTTTTTCAAGTACTGGTGAAAGTCTCCTCAAGTCCAATCAGCTTTAAAGTGGGTACCCGACTTTAAGTTGGGGGGGGGGAGAGTAAAGGCGGCTGGGCGTTGTGCTAACCACACAATCCCTTCATATGCCTAGGTTACTGAAACAGATGAACTTTACACTTCATCTGCCCCGATGGGCTCTTCGGGGTTTAAAGGGAACTTTGTCCCCCCCCCCCAAAATCTGAAAAGTACAAAAAAAATTAAAAAGGAAAAAAAAGCAACAACTTTTAACAGCGCTCTTTCGACACCCTTTCGCGCCCTGTGCGCGGGCACACAACCCGTAGAACCCTCCCTACGCCACTGGTTTAATCTTTTAACAAATAAGAGCATTATTGCGGGGAACAATGAACTGTTTCAAGATATTGCGCAACACCGCTATCTAGGAAATATATGATTAATGAAACTAATAAACATAAAATGAAAAAAATAAAAAGAATAAAAAATTGTACCAAGTCACCATATACCATTTGACGCCCCTTTGTGAGTAGCGCCCGGGGCATGATGCCCCTCCCCCCTCACCATGCCACTGATCCCTTATGAGTTTCAGCGGTTTTTGGCGGTATTAGTTAAAACACTTCCCAGCCCCCCTCACTCCCCCACCCTCCTCCCCACAAGGATATGACGCCCCTGTCAATCCCGCGTACGGCCACGTTCGTCTGACGACGCCCCGTGTCAAAACCACCAAACTACGTCGCCTTCGAACGACTAAAGGGGATTAGCAGATTAGATCAGGCAAAGCTGAACTGCATGTAGTGTTGTTTTGTACAATTATATAAGTCGTAATCGATACTGTCCCATTCAACACATCCCAGCCATAAAGGGCTGCTCGCCGAAAAGAAAACTGTTTCACAATTCTCTCTCTCTCTCTCTTATCTTTGTATCCCGTAATGACAATCAGCTGCCACTAAATCTATCATCTTTGATATATTTACAGTGTGTGTGTATGTGTGTGTGTATGTGTGTGCGCATGATTGTTTATCACCATAAAGCTACAATATAAATATACTAGCTGTACCCCGCAAAGACTTTGCAGGAAGATAGACTTGTTAAGCCATTGCCGAACCTAGGATTTTGGGGCCCTGCATTTTGACATTCGATACCATGACATGAGATTATGTACTTAATATTTAATGTAAAAAATAATTTTGGGGGGCTCCCCTAAAGCAGGAGCCCGGTGGGACTTTCGATTTTGGACCCCCCCCCAAACCCTAGTTACGCCTCTGTGTTAATTTTTTTTTTAAGTTATTAAAAAATTTAAAATCTAATTAGTTGTTGTTTCTTTTTCTTACAACATCCTAAAAGATAAATTATTTAAATTAAAAAAATGTCAAAGAGATCTAATTAGTTACTTTTCATTAAAATAACTAAAAGGATATATTCTGGAAAAAAAAAAACAATAAAAAAAATGTCTCTGGGTGAAATCGAACCTGGGCAGTCTGTATAAAAGAGAACATTGTCCAAGCTGCATGACCATCATACCACCGCGCTTTTAATGTACTATAAGAAAAATATTGCTCGGTTATGTTTTCATTGCCTTTTGACCTAGTTTTTTAGGCCTATATTGTTATTTTGTAATTAAGAAATAATTAAAAGTCGTATTTATTTAAAAAAATAAATATTATAAAAGCTGAGAATTTAATTAGTATAGAAATGTGCAGAATTTCTTTTTTAAAATATTATATTGACTTTATTTACGATTATTACTATTGTTTACGTCTGACGATGTTAAAATGCTCTGTTGTATAAAAATTACAATGATTTGAATGATATTATATGATAATTATTAATTTTTGATATTGGGAACTTTTACATTTCATAATTAAAAGCACAGAAACTATTGAAAACTGTAGATAATATCAAATAGAAAAAATGAATCGAGACACAGGGGATGACGCCATTTTGAATTCTTGTTTTCCACTTTCGATTTAACGCACACTGGAAATGAATAATATTACATACTAGCTGTACCCTGCAAAACTTTTGCATAGAGTTATATCCCCTTATGCTTAATCGGTAGGCTGGGTTATTTTTTGGTTTCGGGCAGATCCGATTTTTTTCATGGTTGTATTTTAAACTGGAATACTGTTGTATTAATTCTTTACTTTCGATTTAACGCACACTGGAAATGAGTATTATTATATATATTATATATGATATATATACTGAGCTCATTTTCCGCTTATGAAACTCGAACTGGGCACCCCGCGATTCGATCCCCAGTCCTTAAGCCCAATCCTTAGGAGGCCACCTAAACTAAACGGTCATACACAGCACGAAGAATTCAATCCCTGAAGGTGAGGTTAAGTCAAAAAAGAGGGCGCGCCTCCCGTCACACTATGACGCAAATTTGACCGACATTGACTGAGATTTGATTGATTCCTCGCACTTGGACATTTTTACCTGTCCTCCTCTTGCTGATATTTTTTTGGTTTCTTTGGACTAAGACTATTTTTTTATTATAAACACGTTATATGAATTTTTCACGTTACTTTGTTTACTCCATTATATAAGTAAACTTTCTTTAAGAATTTCTAAAGGGCTCATCGGGGGAAGTCACATACCCGTTTAAAGCTGGGAGGACCTAGGGACTTTTGCCAGGACCTGATAAAAATCATAAGGCTCTCACGGGAGGTTCCAAAACCGGACCCCCCCCCCCGGTGTCGACTGTCGGGCGACTACTCTGACCGGTGGGGATCCGGGGTCCTGTATAATAAGTTGAATAGAATGTACAAGGCACATATTTAGGAAACGTGGTTGTTTCTAAATTTAGCTGTCGCTTTATATCCTCCTCCCCTCCCCCATCCCCCTATAAATGGTCCGTGTTCATAAAAAAAAATGAAATAAAATGTGATCGTGATAATAATAAAAATAAAATTGATAATTGATTTTACCATAGCTCAGGGGCCCCTTACAGGGCCCATCACCTAATGCTCTGGAGCCCCTTAAAGGTTTTACTTTCCACTTGGCGGCCGCCCTTAAATTTTGACAAATTCGTCATACAAATTGGTCTCAAATGTTCGACTCTCTTTTTCAAGAAAGTTTTAATAGTTTCCATTGGGACAATAAATACTGTCAAACAACTTGAATCGATCTGTGAAATACGAGTTAAATATGACTGCAAATTAGTTTCTTGGGTTTCCATGTTTTTCTCTGGGTTATCATTGGCTATGAGCAGTGGCGTAAGAAGGGTACTGCGGGTTGTGCAGTCGCACAGGGCGTCGGTTTTTGGAAGGGGCGCCAAAAGAGCGCTGTTAAATGTTTCGGCACTTTTCAGATTGGGAGGAGGACAGCAAAAAATGTAGCTCGCACAGGGCGTTACATTATCTAGCTACGGCTTTGAGAGCTCGCATAGGGCGTTACAATATTTAGCTGCTGCTCTCAGAACCCGCCTAAGGCGTTACAAATGTCTAGCTACGGCTCTGAGGATGAGTATTAGGAAAATGCACCCCAGTAACTGCAACTTATCTAAGAACACCATGAGCTTGAACACCTTATAAACAGCAGTGTTATCCATATAAAAATGAAAAAACCCAAGTTCAGACCGTAAAAAACCCCCAAGAAACCCGCTCTTGATTAAATTTAAAAAAAAGACTAAAAAATTAATATATATATATATATATATATATATATATATATATATATATATATATATATTATAATGTATTTGTAGAATATTTGTTTTCAAAAGTTTTTTTTTTAAACTATTATTTAAAATGTTATAGGAAATTAATTTAGTTTCATTCTTAAATAATACACATATATATATATAACTAATAGCGGTGTGGGTTCTGCGTTAAATGGAAAGTAAAGAATTGATATAACAGTATTCCAGTTTAACATCGTCAAACGTAAACAATAGTAATAAAAATCCTGAAAAAATCGGATCTGTCCGAAACCAAAAATAACCAAGTCTACTGATCAAACCTAAGGGAACATGACTCAATGCAAAAATTTTGCTTGGTACAGCTGGTTGAATATTTTTATTTTCAAAACTGAGAACACTAAAATGTTATTTTTTAATCCAATAAAATCACAAACAAGTTTGCTTAGTATTTTTTTTTCCTCTTCCACCAAATGCATTTCTCATTTGTTGCACTTTCTGACCTTCAAAATATCAACCGCTGTTACAGAATAACAAGTATATTGACATAGATTCAACGTAAACATCAACATTCAGTCGCACGTATTTCTGTCATCATAAAAAAACTCACTTCATCTAACGTCTAGGTTACTTGTAAACGGGTGTCACTTTCACAATACACCAAAAAGAAACCCAAACAACCAAGCAAAAAATAAAAAAAACCCAAAGATTTGGGGGAAAACCCAAGGAATCGTAACGCTGATAAACAGCTAATTGATCTTTTATTAAATTTTGAAAAATGACTCAAAATTAATTGAAAAAAAAATGATTTCGTCTACGATTGTGTGTGTGTGTGTTTGTGTGTGTGCGCCCTCTTCCCTTGATGAAATAATTACGTTTCCTTCATTGTTTATAGGTGTTAAACCAGTACATTGATTTCACACGGTCATGAATGTATTCATTTTTTGTATTACAAGGGACTGAACTCTTTTTTTTTCATGGTTAACTCCCGCAGCCAATCTTAATTATTCTTTTGAATTCGGAACGTTTTATTATTTGTTTAGCAGATTTTTATTTGTTTCCATTCTCGGTTGGAGAGGTGGGGGTGAGGGGGACCCGCAGGGGGAGGGGCTAGAGGACTGATTAAATATAATTGTAAGTCTAACAGTGTCACCTGTTGATCATTTTGTGTCATATCATTTGGCCTCCCCAAAGACTAATCACAAAACACAAAGTTATCAAGCACTAATGGCCACCTCAGCCAGGATTATCTAATAAACTAATAAAATAATAGCGGTGTGGGTTCTGCGTTAAATTGAAAGTAAAGAATTAATACAACAGTATTCCAGTTTAAAATCGTCAAACGTAAACAATAGTAATAAAATCACGACAAAATCGGATCTGCCCGAAACCAAAAAATAACCTAGCCTACCGATTAAGCATAAGGGGATATAACTCTACGCAAAGGTTTTGCAAGGTACAGCTAGTTAAAAATAATTTTGTATTTAATTTAGTAACAACATGCATACATTGAAATTACAAACTCAGAAACATCTTTAAGCACATATGAAAAAAAAAATCACAGTCACGGTAAACGCTCGCGTTAGACACAAATGCAAGCACACAAAATGAGCCAAATCACAGACAGCAACAGCACTCAGACACTTTCAAGCAATACACTCTTAAAAACTAAACACACGTTTTATTTAAACACTGAAAACATGCATCCAAACACTTAACACTCTTACACAAATCGTCAAATCGGCAAACTATGCGGATAGTCAAAAAAATTATATCTAGTGAGTAATTTAACCGATGAAAAAATTTTGGAGTAAGAAAAGAAATGTGGCTAGCTTGGAGGCGTAGCGAGGGGTGGTCATCATGCCCCGGACGCTACTCACAAAGGGGTGCCAAATGGTATATTGTGCATATAATATTATATGGTTTTCGAAGGAGGGCGCTAAAAAGGTATTAAAAAGGTACTGTTAAGCTCGCTACGGCACTGGGCTAGCTACTGAGTAAACTAATTTGACTAGATATTTAAAAAAAAAATGCGGTTGTGAAGATTAATTACTGGCTAGATAGTTAAACAAAAATAGTCATTGAGTGAATGTATAGGTATTTATTAAGTAAATCTAGCCTCTGACAATCTAAAGATCAATTAAAATTAAGACTCACTAGTACAGGGGTGGGCTATCTTTTTGAACCGCGAGCCACGCGGGTGAGTCCCCTAAACATGACACAAGTGCAGGATCAAGAACAGATGGATTTTTTTTTTATATCGATATAAACTTGTGTAGAAAATGTAAAAGTCTATGATATAAACAAACAGGTAGAAGTGCAGAGCACGCTGGCCAGATGAAATATTACATTCTGGACGCAGGATGCCCTGTCTGAGCCAGTGAGTAAATAAAATTGGTGTCGGATGGTCGTGCGGGGGGAATAACCCACGATTGTCAACCTGCGTGCCCAAGTGCATGTGAATCATATATAATAATACTCCTTTCCAGTGTGCGTTAAATCGAAAGTAAAGAATTAATACATGTACAACAGTACTCCAGTTTTAAATACAACCATGAAAAAAATCGGATCTGCCCGAAACCAAAAAATAACCCAGCCTACCGATCAAGCATAAGGGGATATAACTCTATGCAAAGGTTTTGCAGGGTACAGCTAGTACTTAAATAATTCCTATCAGCTGAGACTTACTTACCTGAGACATTAGTTGGCGAAAGTTATTGTCACTCGACATTGCTGCTAGCCACACAATCCCTTCATTTTGAACCAACTTTTTTTCGTTGTTTATTTATAATAAATCTTTTTTTTTATAAATTCAAACAATGTCCAGTTTTAATTTTTTTATTTTTTAAATTATTACAGTGGATGAATCAACAGTGGATGCTCCAACAGTGGATGTACCAGGAGTGGGCGTACTTGCAGTGGGCCTACCGAAAGTGGGCGGCAGGAATGTTCCACGCAGGGCCAAGGCAAAAACAAAAGAAAAGAAACAACAACAACAAAAAATAAACAACAAACCGAAACTCTTGACCAACTCTTATGACAGGAGTTTCCTGCCCCCCGCATGTTTATTTTCTCCCTGTTGTTCTAGCAACAACAACAATAACATATATTGAATGAATGACATAAGCGACGGCTAATTGGGATAGGTGCGGTCTGCCCTTGAGGCAACAATGCACCACTAGGCGAGGTAAGGGGGGGCGTCTCTATATGACCCAAGCAGTATAGGTGTAAAGAATATCAAGACTGTGCACACGCTGAGACGACTGTCCACACGCTGAGACTATACACACGCTGAGACTGTCCACACGATGAGAATGTGCACACGCTGAGACTGTCCACACGATGAGACTGTGCACACACTGATACTGTGCACACACTGAGACTATACACACGCTGAGACTGTCCACACGATGAGAATGTGCACACGCTGAGACTGTCCACACGATGAGACTGTGCACACGCTGAGACTGTCCACACGCTGAGACTGTCCACACGCTGAGACTGTCCACACACTGAAACTGTACACACGATGAAACTGTACGCTGTTTAGTTCAGTAAAGATAAAAATCACTGATCGCCATGTTTCAAAATAGAACAATTCTTAACTGTGACAAACAAACAAACAAACAAATAACAACACATAGAGCCATTTTTGTTTTCCTTCAGATATTTAATATTTAAATGACTAGATCGACTAGTTACGTCGATAAGGTGACTAGACACGCTGAGATTCAAACTGTTACACTTCAGCGTACAGATCGTGATCACAAGCATAGAGCCACCGAGTCACCCTAGAGTGAACGGGCATTGCTGAGGATGGAATCCTTAACCAACATTACACAAAAAAAGGCCCATAACTTGCCCCCCCCCCATAACCCGAAAACGTTTTAGAGTTGCCTACCCGCCACCCTTTATTATTCTTGAGCGCTCTCAGGTTTATATTTTTGAGTGTATGAATATTTTAACGAATAAAAAAGAGTCAACACTAGAAACCTTTTTCAGTTAATCTAGGTCACTGTGAATAGAACATTTTTTTTTTAATCCAACCGAGAAATAGTGTAGATTTCCACGTAATATATCAGCGTTTTTTTTTTATTATTATTATTGAAAGGTAAAGAACACAATTCTGTATGAATAATGAGATCCAGAAACTGGATATTTGACATAAACAAATGAAAACTGAACCTGGTTTACAGCGTTCTCTGGTATGTACCATACACGGACAAAACAACAATAACATAACATAACAACCTTTCAATGTAGTTACGTATTTTGTTTTCCCTTTTACTTCAATATATGCCCTCGCTGTGATATGGACTATTTCCATCTTCTTGAATAGCTTGCTGGAGTAGAAAGAATTGCTGTCGAAATGGACTTAAAATACTTCAGGCTGACATAGCGACGAAATGAAACACAAGAAAAAGTGAAGGAGAACGTAGATATTCATATACTTCATATTCATATACTTCATATTCATATACTTCATATTCATATACTTCATACTCATTTACTTCATATTCATTTACTTCATATTCATATACTTCATACTCATTTACTTCATATTCATATACTTCATATTCATATACTTCATATTCATTTACTTCATCATAATATACTTCATATTCATATACTTCATATTCATATACTTCATACTCATTTACTTCATATTCATATACTTCATATTCATATACTTCATATTCATATACTTCAGCATAATATACTTCATATTCATTTACTTCATATTCATATGCTTCATACTCATTTACTTCATATTCATATACTTCATATTCATATACTTCATACTCATTTACTTCATATTTATATACTTCATATTCATATACTTCATATTCATTTACTTCATATTTTTCATATTCATATACTTCATATATTTCATATTCATATACTTAAATGAACATTACATTCAATCCCATTGATATTGAACTTATCTAAACGAGAAATATCTCTCCTAAAATTCATATAGAATATTAAGCCCACCTTTGTCAAACAAATCTAAATATGAGTTTCCTCTTGACATTTACGTGAAAACTAAGTCTTCTGTTTGGAGAGTTTCAGGCTGTTTTAAACTACGAATTATACTTAAAAAACAATCAATATTCTTTAATAGTATTTAAACTGTTTATTAACTATTTTTTAAATACATCACAATTTACATTTATACTTCTATCTCAGAGTTTATCTAGAATGATCAAACAAACGTATTCTTTTCATGTATATATAGAATAGAACTAATAGAACTAGTAGAACTAACGCAACTAGTAGAACTAATAGAACTAGTAGAACTAACGCAACTAGTAGAACTAATGGAACTAGTAGAACTAATGGAACTAGTAGAACTAATAGAACTTATAGAACTATTAAAACTCATATAACTAATATAACTAATAGAACTAATAGAACTAACAGAACTAATAGAACTAATAGAACTAATAGAACTAATTGAACTAGTAGAACTAATAGAACTAGTAGAACTAACGCAACTAGTAGAACTAATGGAACTAGTAGAACTAATAAAGCTAGTAGAACTAATAGAACTTAAAATGAAAGAATCAAATGTACATTATGAAGGGTAATAACCTTACTCAATAATGGACATGTATCTTCAGGAGATGTTGACTTTTTTTTTATGCTGTTTATGTCCTTCTCATTCCATTTCGGAACATATCCTGTTTATGTGTGTGTGTGTGTGTGTGTGTTTGTGTGTGTTTGTGTGTGTCAGCAGTAGCATAGGAAGGGTACTGCGGGTTGTGCGGACTCACAGGGCGCAAATCTGGAAAGCTACCTACGGCTCTCTCTCTCTCTCTCTCTCTCTCTCTCTCTCTCTATGCTTGTGTATGTATTGGGTGGTGACAGTATATATATGACATGTTAAGCTCTTGATACTGTATCAAAGCCCAGAATATACCGTAAATCATACAGAATGAGCATCGTCAGCTTAAATTAACTTATTCTAAAGCTCGCCATGTTTGTGTTACAGTGCCATTGTGTATCAATATATGGTTTGTAGGATTGTAGCCTCTAAATATATATATACTCTGTAAGGATAGTCTCGTCTACAGTAATGTAGATATGGAAGGGCAGCTACTGGAAGCTACATGTAATCGGTTCAGTTGGGATTCGATCTCTCAGCCTGCAAGAAAAGCTCAAAGTCACTATCACATATCTCTCCCCGCCCCCCCTCCCCCATTCCCTCACTGAGATTGATTTAACGGCAGGAGGAAATGGCTGACACACTAAGCCACGACTTCGGCACTTACCCCCCCCCCCCCAAAATCACAAAACAGCCCCCTTTACACTTGTAGTATTTATTTCCCCTGAGTCTCTTATGTAAAGGGGCCAACAATGCAACATCTGCATCCTGGGGCCCCAACTGATTTTTAAAGCCTCCCCCCCACTCCCCCACAATGTCCGCAACCCACACCCTTGCAGTTCGAAACAAAATCAAAGATATGTAGCCATACACTTACGTTCAGCCCCGTAGCGTGAAAATTTTACAGCAGGGGCAAGACATTCTACAGCAGGGGCCAGGCCAATAGCAAGGGGGGGGAGGCAGGAAATAAATGTTACTAAGTAGAGCAAACAAGCAGGGGGGGGCAGACAAATAGCAGGGGGCCCGGCCCCCAAGGCCCCCCGCACGCTACGGGCCTGCTTACACTGAAACATAAAACGTATATACATTTATTTAAGACACAATGTTTTAAACAAAAAAAAATGGTGCAGTTTTTTTGTTTAAAAACTTGACTGTAACTTCATTACCACATAAAGGAAATAAATATATATATATTAATGACTACAATATATTACCATAAAACATGGTTTATCTAGCTCCGCTTCGTTTCGTGTTTTCTAAATGTAACCACTCGAGATGAACGTAACCAATCGTGTGGGACCCCGGCACGAACCACAACTCTGTGAATATAAAGTGATTGTTGCTCTTTAAATAGTCTCATTGTTTGAGAACGGTTTGTTTTTAAGCTAAAATTACATTTTTATTTTTTTACATTTCTTAATCTATTGTGATAATGTTTTTGAAAATTCTATGCCAGTCTTTAAATTGTATATAAGTAGAGGCAAAATTTTATAATATAAAAAACGTAAATAACTTTTATAAATAGAAATTCATGCCAAAAAGAAGAAAAAAAGGTTTTAATATTGGCATTAGGCTATGATGGTTATTTTTAGCATACCTGGAGATTCTATGGTAAGTGCCGTCCGTTAAGCTAGTTAATAAGGACTGCGATATGACTATTGATATCAGTAACTGTTACACTTACTTAAAACTTGTTTTACTTTATATAAACACTCCACCTATCCATTCATAATATGTCAGAGCTTTCTTAAACTAAACAAAGCAATGTCTTTCTCTCTCTCTGTCTCTCTCTGTCTCTCTCTCTCTCTCTCTTTCTCTTTCTCTCTCTCTCTCTCTCTTTCTCTCTCTCTCTCTCTCTATCAATATAAGAAATAGTGATTTGCAGATATCAAGAAGTGAGTGTACCGTTCTCAAAGTGGCCGACATCCCGCCTCGCACCGCCCCCCCCCCCGTGGAGGAGGTAGAGGGTGGTGGGGGGGGGGGCGCCGCTAGGAGATGACCGTTAGATTTGTTGCCAGTTAGTTTTGACTGTTTAATTTACTTTGAAGATGATAGAGAATCTTTATGGACATACTTAGTAGACCTTATCACATAAACATGCAGCTTCAACGGAGTTATTAAATTTAATATCATATAATGGCAGTACCTTGCAAAAACCTTTGTATATAGATTGACCATAATTGAACTCTGTTGTGGTTATCAAGGAAAAAGTCAATGTAATTATATGGGTCTATTTATTTAGTTATGAATGAAATTGAAAAACTCATAAGATATTTATTTTTTTTCCTTTTCAACGACCTAACGGATAAATTATTTTTAAGAAAAGAAATTTACCTGGGCGGGATTCGAACCCCGATAGCTAACAACCAAGCCTGTTTTTTTTTTGTAATCATTCGCATTAAATCGCACTCATAGTGCGGCGTATTTATAAATATTTAGAAAATGATATGAATAAATAAATAAATTCTCTAACATAAAATCATCGTTCATTGGTTTAATTTGTAAACTTCCCGTTTGAAGCCAACAGGTGAAGAAGTGTGAAACAATAAACACATGTTATTTAATTATAACGGCTCCATTGTTAAACTTTCAGTGGACAACAGAGACTTTCAAAAAAGTCACCTCATTTGCAAGGCCCTCTTCCCTCTTTTTGGCACCGGAGAGGGGTGGGGGGGCTAAGGAAGTAAATACATTCCATTCAGGCGCCTTGGTTAGCGGGAAAAGGGAGAGTCGATGAGATGGAATGAGGCTGGGTGAGATAGATAGAAAGAGAGAGAGTAAGATAGATAGAGAGAGAGCAATAGAGAGAGGGAGAGTGGGTGAAAGAGAGGTAAATAGAGAAAGAGAGAAAGGAGGGGAGAAAGAGAGAGAGAGAGAGAGATAGAGAGAGAAAGAGAGAGAAAGAAAGAGAGTAGGGGAGAAAAAGAGTGAAAGAGAGGAAGAGATAGAGATAGGATGGGAGAAAAAGATATATATATATATAGAGAGAGAGAAAGAGAGAGAGAGAAAGAGAGAGAGGGAGAGCAATAAAAAGAAAGATAGAGAGAAAGAGAGTGAAAGGGAGAGACAGATAAGAGATAGATAGAAAGAGATAAAGGAATAGAGAGATAAAGAGAGTGAAAAAGAGTAAAAGAGAGATAAAGAACAAGAGAGAGGGGGGAGAGGAGAGAGAAAGAGAGAGAGAGAAAGAGAGAAAGAGAAACAGAGAAATTAAAAGAGAGAGCAATAGACAGAGAAAGAAAGAGAGAGCGAGAGAGAGAGGAGGGTAAAAGGAGAGACATAGAGATAGAAGGGGGAGAGAGACAGAAAGATAGAGAAAGAGAATGAAAGAGAGAGAGGGAGAGAGAGAGAGAGAAAGAGAAGGAGAGATAGAAAGAGACAGAAAGATTGAGAGAGAGAGATTGAAAGATAGAGAGAGAGAACAAAACGTAGATGAAATATTCCACGAAAACCCCATCTCATTAAGTATCATATTCTAATACTATTTTAATATATTATCTCATGACACATCTTGAAATAATATAATAACAACCACAGACGTAACACATATAATAGTAAACAATACACAAAGAATGTTCTTTCAATAGACCAAGTTCAGGAAATATTGTCACTTATTATGTACTGAAGGTGACTTTGTAAGAAACTAAATATATGATATATATATTTTTTATTATTTAGATCCGTGTACATAACATTTATAGGAAAATTTAAAAGTTACAAATAATAAAAAAAAATGACAAACTTTTAGAAGTTAATTTATTCTGAAAGGTTAATGAAGAGAAATAAAATGTATCATTAATATGTATATATATATATATATATATATATATCAAAGGCTAATATAGTTGTTGGTAATCGTATTGCTGGTCACGATGAAAAATTAAGAATAATTCACGTGGTGTTTACTCTTATTATAGCCTACATTTTTTTGTTGGGGGGCAAAAATGTTTGATACATTGGCATGAAGGCAGATGAGAAATCTGTGACAGTGAAGCTGTGAATATTGGCCTATGGTGGAAGGTTATGGGTTTAGGTCAGGGGTGGGGGTAGGGTAAAGCCGCAACATACCTGTACCATTTATGAAAAAGGTAAAAAAAAAATGCCGCCCGAAAAATAATGTCACGGCTAGGGACAACCCCTCACCTCCGCCCCTGCCTAAATATTACTGAGCTGGTTCAAATGACGCGCGTAATGAACTGAAGGGCAATAACTCTTGAGTTGACACCTATGTGCACTGTGAAGATGGAATTAGCACCCCACCCTTTTATTTCACTTATCCGCCCATGTGCTTCTTATTGTCTGCAGACGTCTCTCGTAGCGGGCCGTTAAAGAAAAAAGAAAAAGCAGACGTGCCGGCCATCTTGAATAATTTATGAGCTCTTCTGCACCGTCTGCAGCGCTGACGCAATCAAACATTCAAAAGCTAATTAAAAAAAAATTAAGGTGCATCAAAGCTAATAAAGTACACCCTTCAGTTGGGGGTCACAACCTTTGATCATGCCTGACCTCTGCCTGACACCTGCTGATACATAATTATTGCCATTAGTTGTTTTTTTTTTACCTTGCCTCGTCTTCAAACTTAATCGTCTGCACCTACCTCAACATAGTCGCACATTCGGCGGATTGATATATTCAGTACATATATAAATATAAGCAGCGGGACTGTTTATTTAACTATATAACATTTTCTACTCTCACCGTGCTGCTAGAGAATATGAGAAATTCTATTTTGCTTATGGCGAACGTTGTTGTTCAGGTTTCATTGGATCCGTTCATGTCTCCACTGTACAGTTGTGGGTGCCACAAGTTGACATATTTTTATCTCATATAGTTGATTGTGTTTACGTTGTTTTGACGTCTGTCGAGTTCCACATATCAACTAAAAAATTTTTTATAGCGATTGGAAGAAGGTTTGTATAACTTTAAATATGTTTTTTTTTAATTTTTTGATTCTCGTTCAACTTTAGGTAGTCAATTAGATAATTAAGTCTAATATTTCCATGGTTAGATTTATGAAAGTCTATAACTTATATGGTTATATTATATGTAATATAATAAATAGATAAAATGGATGGATATATAGAGAGTGTGAGTGAGAGAGATAGATAGAAACAAGGTCGGATTTAGATTTGGGGCCCTCATAAGTCCAGATATTATATGTCAGTGTCATATATTTAAGTATATATGACAATCTCTCACTCAGACACAATTTTTGGGGGCCCCCAACAAAGTGGGGGGGGGGCTAAGCTATAGCTTTGTGTAGATTATACATAAATCCTGCACTGGATAGAGAAAGAGAGAGAGAGAGAGAGAGAGAGAGAGAGAGAGAGAGAGAGAGAGAGAGAGAGAGAGAGGGAAGGAGAGAGACAGACAACGACGTATACTGATTGTCCAAACTCTCCTATATCAAATGAAATTTCGCAATAAGAAATAAAGAACATATCTGATGATTGGTGCCAGAAAACTCCTATTATTCTTATATTAACAGTTAATTTATTTTATATGAATTTTTTTATTTTTCAATTATACAAAATTAATCAAATTAAATCAGTGTGTTGGACGTCAATCGCTGTTACAATCATAATCGATTACTTTATATGTTGCACTTTGTGTGTTGTTGACAAGGAACGTATCCAAAAAAAAAAAGAGACCTTTGTCAAAGTTGTCAGAATTACGCGGAAATAATTCGATGTAGCGAAATGATCGCTCACACTGTCACGCCGTTACTATTACCGTGTCATGTGGTTTTGTGAGAGTCCCGGGCTTGCGGACCACATGATGGACCAGTCGGCTAGCTTGCTGGCCATTGGCCTTCATGGCAGCTCCCAGATGCTGAGGGACACAGCGAGTTTGATCTCACGGGCTCAATTGGACTAAGTCTCAGCCCGCAGTAATCACTGAGGGAGTTCATAGAGAGAGAGAGAGAGAGAGAGAGAGAGAGAGAGAGAGCGAGAGAGAGCGAGAATGAGAACCAGCGGTCAGTAGTCATCGCATACATTTTGTTTTAAAAATGTTCTTTGTCATGCTAGACATTGTTATAACAAGGAAAATTTTGTTTAAAAATGTTTTTGTTAGTCTTGCTATACACTTGTACTTCACGTAATTCTTAAATCCGAGGTTTGACTGTAGATATCTACATTTCATTTTATGTCCCCCCCCCCGTGGCGCCTCCATGTCTGTTGCACTATCTCTTATGGCGGGGATGATAGTAAGGGCACTTCAAAAATATGGGCTAATAGTCTTTAAGAGATAAATATGCTTTCAGGGGCATCGCAGATCGTTCTTCATTTTCTGTACTCAGCAAAGGGAAACTATTCAAAGAGAAATGAAAGAGGAGACAAGGGTAGGCTACTCTTGTCCAGATTGTCTCCACATTGACGGAGATAATGATTGGGTTGATGACCAAAATGACGAATTGGTGGACCTGGATCTAATGATGGACCATAAGAAAACGCCTAAAGATGACCACGGAGAGAATCTACGTCACACTTGGTCAAGAAAAACGGAGTACGTCCTGTCCATGGTGGGCTACTGTGTTGGTCTGGGGAACGTGTGGCGTTTTCCTTATGTATGCATACGAAATGGAGGGGGTGAGTTTGAATCTTTTTTTATTTCTATCTATCTATCTATCTATCTATCTATCTATCTATCTATCTATCTATCTATCTATCTATCTATCTATCTATCTATCTATCTATCTATCTATCTATCTATCTATCTATCTATCTATCTATCTATCTATCTATCTATCTATATATATATATATATATATATATATATATATATATATCTGTCAATCTATCTATATGTATGTTATTCTTTCTGTTTGTCTATAAGTCAACCTGCCTGTCTGTTACTCTATAAAACCTTATTTAAATCTAGCTAATGTATGTTTGTCTATTTACCTGCTTGCATGTCTGCCATCTATCGTAAAGTATATCAATCTAATATGTGTTCGTTTATCTATTTTCTTCAATTGCACCTAACTTATCTATCTAGCAGCCTGCATGTGTTTTTTTTTAAAATCATATTACATTCTATCTATACACCTTTCTGTCTATCCATTTATCTATCTCTATATTTATCAACCCACGTTATTAACCATACATCCCAGTCAGATAACTGTTTATATATTTATGTACAAGTTTATCCTTGTCTGTTTATCAATCTCTTTCCTTCCTCAGTTTGTCACTTCTGCTAAATTAACTGATTACACGGCACCATACCCTACCCAATCCACGTGTTTGCTATGTTAAAATAACCGCCATTGGTTCCTTGTCAGTGCTCCGCGGAGCTCGATGACTTCGCGTCACCACTAAGTTACAACAAAACACACTTAACGTCTCATCTATGAAAATAGATCGTAATTTATTGACTTGGGAACCGCTGGATTGAGTCTTCTCACTTGCTTAATATTTTAAAGAACAGAGGTTCTCAAAAAAATGGGTACTATCCAATGATGGGTCGAGGAAATGTTTTTTTTTTTTTTATATTTAACTAAAAGATCGAGCAAATATTACATTGATTACAGTTCTATATCGCTAATTGCTAGAAATCTAAAAAAAAAAAAAAAAGGCTGATATCTGTAAAGTAAAAATCTTTATGGGGAAATCTTCACGGGGTAGAGAACACATAACAGATGTCATAGTTGATTTCAAAGTGTATACGTTTTAGAACTACTGGTGTAGGATGATTTGGGTTGACACTGACTGCAATGAAAAACTTTATGACAGATTCGGGGGGGGGGGGGGGGCAAAATTTCCGTGTTTCATATCAAAATATTTTTTCTTTTACAACTGTGTTATCGGTGGAATTAGAGAAAAATATCTTTTGTCTTTGATAAACTGTTTATTTGTTTTTTTTTTTTGTGGAAGACTCATGTCGAAGATTGAATGAATAAATTCATCTAACAATTCTCTGTGTTATTTTAGTAATGTCGCATAACACTGCGATATATATATATATATATATATATATATATATATATATATATATATATATATATATATATATATGCACACGGTTAATATATTAGTTTACTGGCGTAATTCAAGTATAAACGTTTGATGACCTAATGTCCATTTTTATTTTTTTTATAAATACAGGTGCATTCTTAATTCCTTACTTTGTCTGTCTCGTGCTGTGTGGACTGCCACTGTACTTTATGGAAGTAGCCATGGGTCAGTTTATGTCCAGAGGAGTTTACCACATTTGGAACATCTGTCCACTCTTTAAAGGTACTGTCACGTGTTTATTTTTGTTCACTTCCTCATTGGTGAGATGTAATTACAGATGACGACTAGAATGACCTCAGTGATGACATGACATTGTAAGTAGCAATATAGCGTGGTATTGTGGATGACATCCGACATGATCTTACTCCTTAAAAGATGATGTTGCGTGCAGGGCCGTTCTTACGTTTTTATCTGGACCCTAGGTAAAGTTACTGTGTGGACCCTATATCGAAATTCTGTTAATTCGTCAGCTAGCAAATATTTAGCCCCTTTTATAATTTTTGAAAACTCATTATCTCTCCCTGACACCCCCGCCCAACTGTGCCGAACCTAGGGATTTGGGGGCCCGTTGGGCTTTGCCTTTTTGGGGGCCCCTGCATTTTGACATTCAACATAATGACATGATATAATGTACTTAATATTTAATGTAAAAAAAATTGGGGGCTCCCCTCAAGCTGGGGTCTGGGTTGATTTTCAAATTAGGACTCTCTCTCCCTCCACCCTAGGTACGCCTCTGCCGCCCAACTCACTTTTAAATCATTTGAGCCCGTTGTTTCCTTATATGCTTAGATGGCCCTTCATTGTGGATGACACAATAAAAATCTCGTCAATGGCACTTGGGCCCAAGGCACCCACCTAATTAATAAGACAATTAGTAGTAGTGTTATCTACCATTTCAATGGGTTAATGTTAAGGTTGTATGTTTATGTTTGCATTGGTACAGAGTTGGAGGCATTATGGTAGCTCAATGAATGAACAAGGCCGATCTTATACTACTTCTTCACATTCGTCTCAATAAGTAAACAAGGCTGATTGCTGATTCATCATTTTTATATATTACAAACAAAACATTAAAATTAAGACACTAATTGTATTTCTTTAGATTACTACTTCAAATGTAAATTAACCTTCTTTGAAGGTGATTAAAAGACTATTAATTAACAATACCACTTCATAGCTCAGAATCCAATTTACAACTAACTAGCACGAGATAAAAATCATGACTGCCTAGTACCAAAACCAAAATATATCCCTCTCGACAAAGTTTGTCTCTAAGCAACTTAATATGACGTCAACTAGAAAAAACTACGTCACATAGTAATATTACACATAAACATAATTCATAGTGCGGTGCGCAAGCTCAAGATTAATAAAAATAGATTTATGAATATCTGCACCAATCCTTCGTACTCTACATCTCCCCTCCCCTCAAAAATGTGCAACATTTAAATATCATCCATCATTATTTAACTATCAACTTCATAAAAATATTCAATAATAACCCATAGAACTCAACAACATTATATAGTATTCAATAATAATCAATGGTTCTCAATACGTAATGATAGTCAATAGTATTCAAAATCATTCAATAATAATAATCAATGGTTTTTTTTTTTTTAAAATACTCAACATAATAATACTCAATGTAATAATATTCAATAGTATTCAAAACTCATTCAATAATAATGTTCAAAGTGAACAAACCAATTCTATCATATGCCAATTATCAATTTAACCAATATAAATAATACATACTCAAAAAAAAATTTTATGTTAGTACCACTAGTATATGTGTCTTATAAATTTTATTTTCATTTACCAGTGCCATAACCCTATCAAACAATTCTCCAAGCCATACAATCAATGTAATATATACTGTGTACCCTATTATATTAGTAATTTAATTCAGTAGTTTAACAGAGACTATTTAACTAGTCTAGATAAAATATCCGGTATAAAGTTTTCAGAGCCTTTAATATGTTCTATTTGAAAGTCATAGTCTTGCAGAAGCAAGGACCATCTAGTTAGTTTGGCATTATTTATTTGTTTACTTTTAAAATTGACAAGTGGTTTATGATCTATTAGAACTAAAAATTTTCTTCCCAGTAAATATTTTTGCAATTTGATTATAGACCAAACAATAGCCAGACATTCTCTTTCTATCACTGAGTATCTTTTTTCTGTATCTGTTAGTTTTCTACTAAGATATAATATGGGTTTATTTAGATTATTTTCCCTATGCATTAATGAGGAACCAATAGCAATACTGGAGGCATCTGTGCATAGTACTAATGTCTTATTTGGATCAAAAGCATTTAAGATAGGTGTACTTTTAAAATAATTTTTTATTTCATCAAGTACTATCTGACATTCACCATTCCACACAACTTTCTGCTTCATTTCTTTTTTAGTTAGATTGATAAGTGGATTCATGGTTTTAGTAAAATTATTTATGAACTTCCTGTAATAACTACAGAGACCAATTAAGGATCTGACTTGTTTTTTTGTTTCAGGTGTTTCTATTTTGAGAATTTTACTAACATTGCTGTCTGTTGGTTTTATTAGACCTTGACCTATGTTATATCCTAAAAAATCAATATTACTGTATCCTATTTTTATTTTGTCAGGAGATAATGTCAGATTGTTGTTCCCAAGTATGGTCAATAGTCTGGTCAATGCCTCTATGTGAGTGTCCCAGTCTTTTGTAAATATGCACACATCATCCACATAATGTCTGACATTGGGTAATCCATTTAATATATGTGACATCATTTTTGTAAATGTAGCAGTACTGTTCACTAAGCCAAAAGGCATAACATTCCATTCATAGAAATTATCATGAGTGGCAAAGGCTGTAAATTTTTTTGAATTTTCTTCCATAGGTATTTGCCAAAAACCACGAGTTAAGTCTAAATGTGAGAAAATCTTTGCATGAGCCATTTCATTTGCTATGTCATCTACATTTGCTAATGGTTGTCTATCTACTTGTGTAATTGAATTAAGTCCTCTATAATCACAACATAGTCTCATTGTCCCATTTTTCTTTTATACTAGTACAATAGGGGATTTATATGATGAATCAGAATGTCTTATCAAATTATCTTTAAGTAGACCCTTAATTTCTTTCTCTAACATCTCTCTATATTTGTATGGGATTTCATAATATTTAGCCTTAAATGATTTGTCATTGGTCAACTTGATTTCATGTTCAAAATTTGTTGCTCTGCCTGGTTTATTAGAGATTACCGAGTTAAAATCAAGCATTAACTTTGTTATTTTTGATTTTGTATCTGTGCAGTATTTTATTTTTGTCAAATCATCCTGATCATTATTAATACAAGGAATTTCCTTAAGATCAATATCTTCAATTTCTGTTTCATTGGATATGACATTTAAGAAGTACAAATTATCAATTGGTACTTTTTTGTGTACTGTATGTAGATCTAACAAGTTTAAAACTAATGTATTTGATTTTGTAGTATCATTAGTTATATAGCTTGCAATTAAATTGTATAGACTTTCTAATTGATGAAAATTTTCATGTTGACAAATATCTATGTTATTATTTCCTTGATTTATATAATTTCTAACTTGCTCTATAACAATCTTGATAGTATCATCTTCTGTTTTGTTTTTATTAATAGCCCATTTCTGTAATTTGAATAGTTTTTTTCCCAATTTTTGCAAATATTGTAATGAATTTTTATCTGTCCTTAACAATGAGTTTAAATACTTTACTGGTCTTTCAAAACATTTTTTAAGATCATCAATATGACAGTTACTTTCTTTTCCTTCTATATCTAGTATATAAGTAGTTTTTCCTGTTCTTTTTTTTTACTTTATATGGCCCTCTCCATTTATTTTTACTATCCTGTGGAAATAAAACATATGCATTATCTCCTGCATTTAATGTTCTTAGTGTTCTGTTTCTATTTTTACCTAGTCTATTCTGGTTGTTACTTTTTTTTAGATTATTTTCTGCAAGTTTGTTGGCATAATTTATGTTATGTTTTATTTGTTCTATCCATACTGAATTTTTTATTCTTTCATCTTCTAAAGAAGGTAGAATATTATTTTTAAAAACCTTTAAGGGACTTCTTGGGTTTGTTCCAAATACTAATTCAAAAGGTGAGAATCCAGTGGATTCATGGGGAATCTCCCGGTATGCAAATAATATAAGTGGTAAATATCTATCCCAATTACTTTCTTGATCAATAATTAATTTATTTAACATTATTTTAATAGTTTGATTGGCCCTTTCTACTGCACCATTAGTTTGAGGTCTATAACGAGGTGCAAATACTTGAGTGATTTCTAACATTTTAGTAAAGGCATGAGTTATTTGAGATGTGAATTGTGTACCATTGTCAGATAAAATAATCTGGGGAAAACCAAATCTAGTGAATATAGTTAATAAGGCACTACAGATTTTTTCAGCAGTAATATTTATTAAGGGAATGGCTTCCAACCATCTTGTAGCAAAATCTACAACTGTTAAAATAAACTTATGTCCCCTCTGGGATTGTTGAGATACTGGTCCTATAATATCAATGGCTATCTTATAAAATGGTTTATGGTTAGTGTCCATTTCTTGTAGGGGAGCTTTATGGTTAGATGGGTTTTTGTTAAATTTAGTGCATATCTGACAGGATTTTATATATATCTTAATGTCTTTTTCTAGGTTTGGCCAAAAACAATGATTTCTAATTCTATTTAGTGTTTTTCTGTAACTCATGTGTCCAGCTAAGGGACTGTCATGTGTTATTTGTAGTAATTTTGTTCTAAGTGATTGAGGTATTAATATTTGTACATAATCTCTCTTACCTGTAACTTTTCTTACCATGATATCATTTATTATTGAGTATGATGCTTTCTTATTATTCTTATAATTTGTGTCAAAATAATCTAGCAGGGATCCATCTTCTTGTTGTAATTTGATAAATTCTTCTTTAGTAATATTCAATATGGTAAATGTATCTTGATTGTTTATGCTGGGTCTTTCTTCTTGTTTATTCATAGATTGAGCTCTAGTGATAGCGTTAATTACTTGTGATAATTTTTTATGTTCTGTTATGTCATGTTGTGTTTTACTTGTACTATCCAATTCTACCATAATGTGTTTATTTAACTGTTCCTTTTTTTATCTCTGTCTGATTCTACAATAATGCGTTCGTTTAATTGTTCCTTCATTTTATCCCAATTATTAGAATTTTCCTTTGCAATGTTGTATGCTTTTTGTGTCCTATCAGTAAATCTTTAATTATTTCTGATCTTTCATTTAATGGAACATCTATTATATGTTTTTCCCACCGCTGCCACCATTGTTAAGGTTGTATGTTTATGTTTGCATTGGTACAGAGTTGGAGGCATTATGGTAGCTCAATGAATGAACAAGGCCGATCTTATACTACTTCTTCACATTCGTCTCAATAAGTAAACAAGGCTGATTGCTGATTCATCATTTTTATATATTACAAACAAAACATTAAAATTAAGACACTAATTGTATTTCTTTAGATTACTACTTCAAATGTAAATTAACCTTCTTTGAAGGTGATTAAAAGACTATTAATTAACAATACCACTTCATAGCTCAGAATCCAATTTACAACTAACTAGCACGAGATAAAAATCATGACTGCCTAGTACCAAAACCAAAATATATCCCTCTCGACAAAGTTTGTCTCTAAGCAACATAATATGACGTCAACTAGAAAAAACTACGTCACATAGTAATATTACACATAAACATAATTCATAGTGCGGTGCGCAAGCTCAAGATTAATAGAAATAGATTTATGAATATCTGCACCAATCCTTCGTACTCTACAGTTAATAAAATGTATATATTATAACTATAACCTATATAACAATATCTATGATTAACAGATATGGAAGGGCTTCGAACCAGTGCGATGCTCTGAACATTTTCCGCGATATATTTTACCTCATAAAAAAAAAACAACTAATTAATTTATTATTATATAATATATTATTATATAATAAACTAATTTACTTTATTATAGTTCTATCTGCATACTGTCGTTATGTGAATATCTCATAAAGAAGAAATTATAAGAACATTCATGTTTTGTTTTATTGTCCACGCAGTCTAAATGGACTGCCGTAATGCAAAACAATGAAACAAAAAACACCATGAGATTTACATAGTCCAACTAAACAAATTAACAAGTTCCTTTTTTTTTAAAGATTACTTTCGCTGTAAGAAATTTAAGAGAATTGTTTTAAGTGTTTTTTGTTAAAAAGATTCATTCTGCTAATGAACTAACGCTAGTGACTTTGATTAATTTTTTTCGCTCCGACCTTTTCAACAAACATGTTATTGTGCATTGATGTTCCGCTGCAGGTAATGTGCGCATATATTTTTTCTTCTGCAAAGCAGTGTTTCTCAAGTAGTACCTCGTATGCGCATAAAAAAATTTCAGGTAGCTGTACAACAAAAATGACATATAAAACGTATGATGGTGCAACGTATGGCCGAGTGGTGTAGAGCTCTTACCCGTCGACATGAGAGCCACGAGTTCGATCCTCGATAAGAACCATGGGAATTTTTCCAGGTCGAAAGATGGTTAATATGTCCACCCATCTGCTGACTGAAGTAAAGGCGACTGGGCTTTGTGCTAACCAAACAATCCCTTTATATACCAAGGTTACACTAACGAATGAATTCTGCACTTCATCTGCCACGATGGCCCCTTGGGGCTAATGGAAGTTAACTGTTTAAAACACTTGATAGGTTAAAGGGGACTAGGCCAGGGGTCGGCAACCTAAGGCTCGAGAGCCGCATGCGACTCTTTCGACGTCAAGTTGCGGCTCTTTCGATGTCCAAATGAGGCTTAATCAAATACCATAATGTTCAAACAACAAATTTTGTGGCTCTTTAAAAACTGAGAAAATTGTAAATTATATCTTTTCGCTCTTCCGTCTCAAAAGGTTGCCAACCCCTAGACTAGGCTAAGGAAACTGATTCTAAAAAATAGAAGGCATCAGTGAGGTCAATAGCTTGAGAATCTTCGACCTAATTACGTTGGGTAACCCGTGCACACGTTGGTGTGTTTCATTGCACGAGGTCAAGGGTCAGCCTTGACGAACTGTTATTACCTGCGTAAGGCGACACATATCAGACAGCGGGTACTGTATTTGGTGTTGAATGACACGTTCTGGATATGGCAGGTATCTGTCTATATGTGTGCTTTTGTTTGTTTGTGTATTGTTCGTAGGTTTTACATTGTGTGAAATGTGTTTGTATGCGTCTATTAAAAAAAAAAACAGCTGGCATCAGATTTGTGTTTGTGTGTATGTGTATGCTGGGCTTAGCCATGAGGAGTGTGGAACTCGATTGAAAACATATATATATATATATGTCAGGAAGCCCCAGGGGTACAGCCACCATACAAGAAGGGTGGCTTTTTTGCCTTAGGGTGGCGACAGAATGACTGCAACATACCCCCCCCCATCATTTTAGCTTGTTTTCCAGCTGTAACAGTCCTAAACTGTTCATGCCTTGACTAAATGTGTAGTCACTATTTTTGTTTAACAGGTATAGGAATAGGTCAGCTTATCGCGGGCTTCATCAGCTCCTGGTACTATGTTGTGCTCATCGCCTGGGTCTCCATCTACCTGGTCCACTCTTTCAAGTCGCCGCTCCCTTGGACGTTATGCGGGCAGGAGTGGAACACGCCCGCCTGCGTGCCCCTCGGGGCTCGCGTCCACGCTGGAAACAGAACGGGTGACGACCCTCCTTCATATGTAAATGAAACGGGGCAAATCTGGGGTCAACTTTTCGGACTTAACGTTACGGGAGGCCTGAAACCAGCCAGCGAGGAATTCTGGGTGTAAGTATATACAAAAATATGTTCTACTACTGACAAATACTTCTGAATAAAAAAAACCGAGGGGAACAAAAAAGCTCTATGGAAGTGGCTTGAAAATTGATTCCAAATAATTTTTTTGTGTCGATTAGTGCCCCCCCCTTCCCAATTTGATTTCTCTCCCCCCCCCAACCTTCCACACTTTCCTGATAACTGTTAATACAATATCACTTTAGAAAAAAAAGACAAAATACAAGTCCCATTAAACAGGAAGTGAGGGGAGGGGGCGGGGCTAGGTAGCAGCTTAATTTGCATGATCCATAACAATGGCTCCGATACAGCGGTTCGTCAACAGACAATATCCCACATTTAATACTTGAAGTACTTCATGAATTTCAAAGAGATTATATGAAATTCGCCTTCTCTAATTAGCAAAAATGTCAGGTTTAAAAAATTCATATAAATGTTTGTCCATAGGAATAATGTCCTTGAACTTTCACCCAGTCTTGAAGATCTCGGTGGCCTCCCATGGCACACGACGTTGGGGCTCTTGGTCTCGTGTCTGGTGGTATTCCTATGTCTCATCAAGGGAGTTAAATCTGTTGGCAAGGTAAATTTCATTTTTCTTTATAAATATATCTAGATAATACTGATCAATATATATATATATATATATATATATATATATATATATATATAATAAACTTTAACAAATAAATGAATCATAAATAATCTTATGCATATGTATTAAATGTTTTATGTATGATCTATGTAAGGGAGCCTTAGCAAAGCAAGTCATAACTACACACATATGTATTTAAATATGTCACTCAGAAATTTCAAATTTCATTAAAATGTCCATAACAATGTTCATTTGACTAAAAACTTTATTTGATTCGATCTTTATATAAAAACAAGTGTTAACATTAAATAAA
Source organism: Bulinus truncatus (assembly GCA_021962125.1). NCBI lineage: Eukaryota > Metazoa > Mollusca > Gastropoda > Planorbidae > Bulinus > Bulinus truncatus. Next base: position 453,833 of record JAGDYQ010000279.1, on the reverse strand, counting down.
GACCAGTGTATTAGTTTACTTCAGACCTCATTCTCACTTCATGGTCTATTTATTCAACGACTTATTGGTTTTCCTTGTGAGCGTGGCATTTTACTTTGCATAAGGAAGTGTTGACGAGATTCTAGTCGGCTCTTCCGGTCAACATAATGATGATTTTCAAGCCAATGTATGTTCGCTTGATAATTATATATTATAAAAATTTCGTCCCAAAATGTATATTTGTCTTAAAAAGCACCCACCCGTCTATAATAAGACGATGTGTCACCTTGTTAAATGTTTAGAGTTTTGGCATCTCACAAGTCATTTTTTTTTCAAACAGTGAAGTAAGATGTAATCATGTATTGACAGGTTTTTTTTTTAATCCTTCTCCCATCAGGTGGTCTATGTCACCGCGACTCTACCCTACATTCTCATTACGGTCCTGATTATCAAAGGCTCAACACTACCTGGGGCTATGGATGGCGTCAAATTCTACATTTATCCGGATTTCAGGTATGGCTTATCAAAAACTGATAACAGTAAATAAAAATATGACTTTTTTTTAAATATCATGGTATTTGTAATGTTTTTTTAAATATCATGGTATTTGTCATGTTTTTTTAAAATATCATGGTATTTGTCATGTTTTTTTAAATATCATGGTATTTGTCATGTTTTTTTAAATATCATGGTATTTGTAATGTTTTTTTAAATATCATGGTATTTGTCATGTTTTTTTTAAATATCATGGTATTTGTCATGTTTTTTTTAAATATCATAGTATATGTCATGTTTTTTTTAAATATCATGGTATTTGTCATGTTTTTTTTAAATATCATGGTATTTGTCATGTTTTTTTTAAATATCATGGTATTTGTCATGTTTTTTTAAATATCATGGTATTTGTCATGTTTTTTTAAATATCATGGTATTTGTCATGTTTTTTTTAATATCATGGTATTTGTCATGTTTTTTTTTGTTTTTAAATGTCTTATTTTTTTCTTGTTATTATACTGTAAAGTCCAAAAAAGTATAAGACGCTTATTCCTTATATCCTATAAACCATTATTGAAACGGTTTTTAAAGGACCAATTCATTCATAATCGATAGTGCAATTGGTATGGAGGCAACACGGGAGACACAGAGGGGAAACATTCACCAGAGTTAAGACCCGAGATACTCATTATAATGGTCAAGCGCTTTACGCAGCATGACCATTCTCCCTTTCCCTCTCGGACTCATGTCTTTTGATGATTTATGTTCGATTTACGAAGAGCGATCAAAATATTTAGTTGTAAGCCCGTTCTATTAGCTGTTTATTCATATCAATGTATGCAATGTAAATAGTTTTTCATCAGTAAACTGTTACAAGTCCAGACCTGGCTGGAGGCGAGTCTTCAAGTGTTTTACTCACTGGGCCCCATCTGGGGTGGACTGGTCACCATGGCCAGCTACAACAAGTTTCAGAACAACTGTCTGAGGTGAGCTTTGTAATAGTTTTGACCTATGTTACATTCTAGGTTTTAACAGGCTAGTGAGGGTCATGATTTAGGACAATAATAGTCAAATTTTGATATATCTCCGATTTATCTACCGTCCTACTTATTTAATATATATCTATCTAATCTATTTATCTATCTATCTATCTATCTATCTATATGGTCGTTGATGAATTTTCGCTAGGTCGCGAACTTATTGAAACCCATCGGTGCAATCATAGACGCTTTTATTTTCTTTGATTTTTCGTAGTTTCACATTGCCCGTGGGTGACGAAAGCAAAACAGTTGTCGCATCGGGTAGCAAAGTTTAAAAGTTAAAAGACCACTGGGATACATGTTATACTTATTTGACAGATAGTATTTCTACTAGAATGAATGAGTCCATACAATAAGAAGAAATAATGTTCATTAACTAGATTAAAAAACTACACAGTCAACATAAAAAAAAATGATTTTTTTGGCTCAATAACAATCACTCCGTAACCAAAGCACAGGGCAAGTAACTCTAATTTTTTTTTCAAATTAAAATCCAGGAGTAATTTCCCTTATGTCTATAGTAAAGTCATTATGTCCATGTCGAGTAGGGTTATGACTTTTTGTAACCTCATATTTACATGGCAAGAAAAGGTGACTTTTAATGAGTGTATTATGACACAAATAACCTTTTCTGAAAATATTTGAAAAACCTTCCCCACCAAACCATAAAATGAATATTATATATTAATATATGTAACACAACACTGTAATGGAAAGTTACATAAGAACAACAAGTGCAATGCATGTAAGCATGAATATAGAGATGTCCAAAATATGAAATGATAATAAAGTACAGCATAGGAAACATAAATTAAGTTTTATGCTTCATCATTAGTGAGAATAAAACAGTTAATAGTGTCTCACAACGTGGAACAATAACTTGCATTATTTGTATAGCTCATTCTGCATAGCAGTTACTTCGATCTATACCAGGTATTGCTTAATCTTCACAGACCCAGTGCCTCAAGAAGCATCTTTCTGCTTCAGTGTATATATGCAAAGCAGGTGCTAAAATCTCCTCCTATTTTCCAGTCCCTTTGATCTGAAAGCCATACTTCAGACCATGCATGTCCTCGCTATGAAAGTACACACAAGTTAAAATTTCTCGTTTCTATTTTCCGGAATGCCAGAAGTGCTAGTATTGCACTTGAATTCCAACGAGCATTACTTAAAGCCGTCAGTCTCTGAAGTGAATTACTGGAAAGGTTTTATTTCATTCGTAATAGTGAAATACTTGCGTCAAATGATGTAAGAACTTCATGTCGTCTTTCCATCCTTTGTTTTCTCACATGATTTTTGAACTACTATCTTGAGAATCAAGTGACTCTTTAAGAGACTCGTAATTTGCGCTAATTTCAGCAACAAATGGATATGAAATGTTTGGATTAGACGTTTCCCTGCCGAAAACAGAATCCATAGCATGCTTGAGTACTAGGCCTAAAACATGAAGCTGGCAGCCTATGTACTGAGGGATTTGTCCACTGTTCTGTTGACAGTAATTTTGCAGCTTGCGTACCACACCATTTTTGCTGCCAGAATTTGTATTCCTTGTATCGCAAATAATTACTCGAATACATGAATAGAGTACGTATTTAGCTAGAACAGCCCTATTCGCTGTAAATATTGTCTCTGCTTTTCCATTAGTCAGAGACAATATGGCTAATCGAATTTCTTTTTCAACGTTTTTCAGTAAAACAACTTGTTTTTCTCCTTCTATTCTTTTTCTGTCAAATTGTATGCACCATTCAAATTTTGTAAGCTGTTTTTAAACTGCACCTTCAACAAATCTGCTTCTTTATAGCTTGCCTTATACACTCCTGACTGCGAAGGAGCTTCAATATTGGTAGAGTGTTCGCTTAATGTTTTTAAAACTTTACAAGCTTTATTTGATGACAAATTTGCTTTCCTACAAAATTAATTTCAAGCAGACGATTACAGTTGAATAAAATTGAAATAGAAGAATACTATATGCCCAAATCAAACAAGCAGACTTTCCAAATTCCAAGCAGACCTTTTCTGAAAACTACCAAACAAAGGTTCATAAGATTTGACCATTTTTGGTAAAGTTGCAGTAGACGCATAATACATTAAAACAGTGCACTTAAATTTAAAATAAACTTTTTTTTATTTTGTTTCATACATGGAGGTAAAAAATACCCTATAAAGTTCCTGGATGTAATTAATGTAATCAAATAATTTTTATTGCGCAATCCATCAAAGAAGTAATTTTATTGAAAAACGCTTCTTATATGTAAACACAAGATGGCGTTGGTGGGGAAGGTTTTTTTGCGTGAAAAATAAATGAATATTATTTTCATATTTTGTTCACAATTGTTGATTAAAAAATGCCATGTAAAATAAGATTCTGAAAAAAATGAAAAAAGTACTAACCCTAATGTCGAGTGTCGTCTATGGAGCCTGGGTTTGAGGGAAGTCTTGTATGAGGAGTGGAGCAAACGTGTAGTTTTATTAGAGTTGGGCTCTCCCAGAAGCCCCCCCCCCACCCCCCATTCTAAGACCGATACTGGTTTCGTCTATGGAGTTGTTAGTGATAGATTCTACGTCAAAAATAAGCTAAGAAACATATTCCAAAAAAATAGGAGTGGCAAACAGTGCTCCCATGGGTTTATAAATTTCAAAATGTGTACCTTCCCTGATTTATATCAGGTATTTTTGTATTTTTCAGCCATAATAAAGACGTCAGTTTAGTGGTATACGACTTCAAAAGGTTAAAATTTCACAACTATAGGTTATGATGAATAATTTTATAATGCAGATAAGATCTTCCAAAACTCATACTTATAGGACAATGAGGATTCTGATAATAATTTAGTACTAGCTGTACCCTGCAAAACGTTTGCATATGTTATATCCCCATAGGCTTGATCGGTTGGCTAGGTTATTTTTTGTTTCGGGCAGATCCGATTTTTTCATAAATGTATTTTAAACTGGAATACTGTTGTATTAATTCTTCACTTTTGATTTAAAGCAGAACCCAAATCGCTATTATTTATATAGATATTATAAAAATGTATTTTTTGAATATCACCTACTCCACAGAGATTCCGTGATTCTCACATTTCTGTGTGAGGGAACAAGTCTGTTTGCCGGGTTCGCGATTTTCACTGTGCTGGGTCACATGGCGTACAACCTGAACGTACCTGTAGCCAACTTCTCAGCCACAGGTAAAAACAACAACAACAACAGTATAAATACCTCTTTGTATGTATGAATGAGAAATAGAAATGTAAATACATAAAAAACATGTATACATACACAAATCCACACAAACAGATAGACAGAGAGAGAGAATGACCTACTTAATTAACAGGTTTCTTTTGTCCTGAAGCAAATAAAAGATTGACTTGACAATGAGTACTTGCTGTACTCCTTAATGGATTTTGCTGGACATTGTTCTTAAAACTCAACGTTGCCAAGCGTTAAATTTTGTGTTGTTCAACACAGGTGCCGGGTTGGCGTTTGTCGTGTACCCTGAAGCAGTGACGTATCTCCCAGTGCCTCAACTGTGGGGGGTTCTCTTCTTCCTCATGCTGTTCACTGTTGCGTTAGACTCACAGGTAATAAACTCCATGGTAATGATTACATTAGTTATGTATTTAAAAAAAAAAGAATTTGAGGTAAATAGATATTCATGGGCGTGAGTTGGAAATTTTAGTGGGTGGTGGTGGGGGGGAGGGGTTGGGGGATGGTCTGGCATTGGTGAAGTATAAAATTTGATTTGAATAATTAAAAAAAAATAATCTATATAAATAATAGCCGTTTGGGTTCTACGTTAAATCGAAAGTAAAGAATTAATACAACCATGGGTGTCGCTAGGAATTTTTCCAGGGGGGGTCACAAATTTTCCAAGGGGGGGGGGGGCAAATAACAATTTTATGACATTTTTTGTTTAAATGTAAGGGGGGGGAGCAAATGCCCCCCTCTTATATGATATTTTTTTCAAAATGTAGGGGGGGGAAATGCCCCCCCCTTGCCCCCCATGAATACAACAGTATTCCAGTTTAAAATACAATCATGAAAAAATCGGATCTGCCCGAAACCAGAAAATAACTTTGCCTACCGATCAAGCCTAAGGTGATATAACTCTTTGCAAAGGTTTGCAGGGTTCAGCTAGTAAATAATTTTTAGAAATTGAAATCAAATCAACCTGTGACGTGTAGATTTTGTGCAGAATTAACCCCCACCCCCTCCCATGTACTAACGCCCCATCCTAACGATCATTCTGCACATTCCAGGTTCACCACTGGGTCGAGGTCCCAGCAGTTAAAATATTTTGTAGTAACGTTTGCCACGCCCCCCCTGACCGTAGCTTGACCTGATGTTTTGACAGGATGCTAGTGACCTTCGACTTTTTTAGTCAGTACGCGTGAGTACGGTGCTGGAAGTCATACGAGTTAGTTCGGTGTAGATAGCCCTGAGTAGTACTTGTAGATTGTAGTGTAGTAGTAGACGTAAAGACATAACTAGACAAGGACTTATGTTATATATTGTATACGTATTCATCTATGTTAGTAACCAATGAAGTATATCTTTTGTGTTGGTAGACCGAGCGTTGGCGTTGATATATTAGTATACATATATATGTTGTGGCTGTGTAAAGTCATATAGGAACATTAGTCCAGCTTGAAAGATAGATATCTAAAGTAACGTATATACCGTTACATAGTGAGCAAAAAACCAACGTAACATTTGGCGACCCTACGCCTGGTAAATTATAAAGTAAAATAATAACGTTACACAACCCATCAAGAGGTATTTCGTCATTTTCATTTTTTTTAAAGACAATATACAGTATGCAAGACTATATATTGGGCCCAGCCTTCGTTACACTCAACCTTCGATCTTTGACACTAACATTGAATGCATATTAGTTCATATAAATACTTTATCCATCTGATTTTGATGCGGCCCTTCTCTCCAATCTAATAGTCCGTTATGGCCAATGTGGAGTATGAATAAACAAAGATGTCCTCACCCCTGTAGCTTCACTTTTACAAAAAAAAAAAAAAAACATGTTTATTAACGAATTAGTAGAAATGCACAGGAGCACATCTGAGGGGGGGGGGGTGTCGAAGCAAATATATTGACACAATTAATAATTATGTTTGTGATACTAAGCGACAATCTAGTAACATCTAATAATATTATAGCGATTTGGGTTCTGCGTTAAATTGAAAGTAAAGAATTAATGCTAGTATAATATTCCAGTTTAAAATACATCATGACAAAATACGATCTTCCCGAAAGACAAAAATAACCTAGCCTACCGATCAAGCCTAAGAGGATATAATTCTATGGAAACGTTTTGCATGGTACAGCTAGTTGCTTTATAATCTGCACTAGCTGTACCCTGCAAAACATTTGCATAGAGTTATATCCCCTTAGGCTTGATCGGCAGGTCGGCTAGGTTATTTGTTGGTTTCGGGCAGATCCGATTTATTTTTCATTATTGTATTTTAAACTGGAATACTGTTGTATTAATTCTTTACTTTCGATTTAACGCAGCGCCCAAATCGCTATTATTATATTATATACTTTGTTCTTAAAACTTGTTACACTATTGTCTGTTTGACGCCTTAAAGTAGTCTGCATTTTTTAAAACTAAAGTACCTTTTCCTTTCTCCTATTTTATATGTCACAGTTTGTCTTTGTCGAGGTCGTCCTGACCAGCATACATGACATATGGCCGGAGTTTGTAAACAAGTGGGAGGTGGCGGTGAAGATTGTTTACAGTTCACTCCAGTTTCTGATTGGTCTGCCGTTCGCATCCAGGGTGAGTGACATGCAGATAAGCGAGCCGTTCCCTATTTGTATGGGGGGGGTGGCACTAGGCAAAGATATATTTGGGGAAACAAGGCAAAGGTATATTTGGGGAAACAAGGCAAAGGTATATTTGGGGAAACAAGGCAAAGGTATATTTGGGGAAACAAGGCAAAGGTATATTTGGGGAAACAAGGCAAAGGTATATTTGGGGAAGCAAGGCAAATGTATATTTGGGGAAACAAGGCAAAGGTATATTTGGGGAAACAAGGCAAAGGTATATTTTGGGAAACAAGGCAAAGGTACATTGGTGGTGGTTGGGGGGGGGCTTAGGCTAGTGTACTTATGGGAAATGGTACTTTAAGGGGACCTTGGTTAAAGTACATTTAAGGGTTTATGATGGAGGGTTTAGGATGGAGGGCTTAGGATGGAGGGGTTGTCAAGGTTAGATCTCAATAATCTTTTTTCCCCGCGAGAATATGTGACAATCATTAAAATTACTATTTATCTGTGTGTGGAGTCACTGTAACAATAAACCACTAATGGGACTGCTGGTTTATGATGCCATTCTTTCATCCTCACCATAGACGATAGTGCAATGGCCTTGGAGGCACCACGGGAGATATAGCGTGAAGTTTAACCAAGGCCTGAAAAATACATTGGTCCTGACCGGAGATCGAACCAAAGACATTCAGGTCAACAGTCGAGTGCTTTACACAAGACCATCCGTCCTAATATGAATCTCTGTGTGTGTGAAGTCCCTGTAAGGATGAGATTAAATCCACAAATGAGACGGTTTTGCATGGTGTCTTTCTTTCATCCCCTCCATAGCCGATAGTGCAATGGTCATGGAGGCACCACGGGAGATATATCGGGAACTTGAGCCAAGACCTGAAAATTTTCCTCACCGGCGATCGAACCAGGTACCTTCAGGTCGACAATCGAGCGCTTTACCGCACGACCATCCGTCCTAATATTGATCTGTAGAACATTTTATATACACAATTCCCATATCATCGTATTGTTGTTTATTTCTTTAAAAATTGGTAAAGGGTTAATCAAGATATTTTTATGCAAGCTAAAAGAAATGTGCCACAGTCTTGTTTACACTGCGTAAGATTTTGTGCATTGCGTAATCTATCTCCCCACAGGGTGGAATGTACCTGTTTCAACTCGTTGACTGGTACATCGCCGCCTTTGCTGCTGTCGCTATCGGTCTCTTGGAGTGTGTCATTGTGGCTTGGATCTACGGTAAACCCATTTTTCTATCACAATGTCTTTACATACACCAGGATGAATTTCTCAGTCTTTTACGAATTGAATAATAGAGAATAGCTGTGTGCATAACCTATAGATAAGAGAGCGACATTAACTTTTGTCGGGGAGAAAACTAATTTACTAATTGGAAGCAGGTTTTCTTTAAAGGGGCTCCGATTGTGCGTTTCGCATGCTCGAACAATTAAGAACAATTTTTTAAAATAAATAATATATATATATATATATATATATATATGCTATTTGCTTTTCTTCAAAGTATTATTAATGTATTTATTTAAAGAATAATGTTGATAATGTTTAGACCTTATAGCACCAATCGTAAAGAAATTAGAAATAAAATGTGGCTAAGAACATAAATTGCTCTAAGATATGTATCTGATGTCAAGATAAATAAAACTTTAAAGTTTAATTTTTTTAGAATAATAAACAAAACAACAACAACAACAACCTAAAGAACAGGTCATTTACATTTCTTTATTTCAGGGGCGGAAAGGTTTATGGATGACATCGAACTTATGACAAAAAAACGACCGCCATATATTTTCAACATTTTTTGGAGATTCATCACCCCTGTGCTTCTCGTGGTACGTCATCTCATTACACAAAGTAATTATAAAAAAAATGAAACAAGATTAAATATCAGGTGACTTACACTGATTAGATTTTTAAAAGAAAACTTATTTCACAACTTTAAAAGTTGGCAAGTGTTTTGTTATTATTAATTCTTCAAAGTTACTGTTGGTGACGTCACTCATGAGCTACGAGGCCCCGACATTTGAGGGCTACCATTACAGTGACGGTGCTGTGGCCTTTGGGTGGGTGATAGCGGTCATCTGGTTCCTGCCTGTCCCCCTTGTGGCCGCTGGACAGCTGTTGACCACAAGTGGAAGTATATTGAAGGTGAGCTTAAAACACACATATACACACACTAAGCAAACACATTGGTAGAAAAAACCAACATTCCGAAATCGATAGGTGAATACATACATTCAGAACTCAAATACAACACAGACCCTCAGATACAACACAGACACTCAGATACAACACTGACACTCAGATACAACACAGACAATGAGATACAACATAGACACTCAGATACAACACAGACACTCAGATACAACACAGACACTCAGATACAACTTAGGCAGACCTTTACTGTTTAAATTAATATGTATAGAATTATTGATAGAATGTTGTTCGATTCATTGATTGATCCTCAGAGACTCAGGGCCGTATGCAGACCGTCTCCAGAATGGCAGCCCGGTGACGTCAGCTATCGGGAACAGTACCGACAAGAGACACGCCCATTTGCTTTCTTTAAACTTCCGGCGGACTCATTTTTATGTAAATTATCGAGATGAGATTCTATATTAGATGTTTTACGGGACTTTTAAAAATCTATATATATACATATTTTAAATGTTTGTGCTGTAAGTATTACTTGAGGCAGATTTTGACTGGGTCTGAGAAATACTAGTGTAACGTTCGCCAGCCAGCATGCAGCAGGGGAACATTGTATGATACTAAAATTTATCTAGTTAGTGAACTAATGAAACAATAGGTTGAAGAGGGGGGGTGTGAGAACATATTTTAATGTTCTATAGGCTGAATTGCCTTGTGGCAAATTGTTTACTTAATGGCCAGAGTTCCCTTCCCTTCCCCCATAATTGTTTATTTTTTTTAGAAGGATGACCAATAAATTAAATACACAAATAATATATTTTCATTCGATAAATATTTTGAATTCATTTAACCATGCCAAAAGATATTGGAATTTTTGTCCTATTATATAATCATTGTGTTCTGAATGCATTTTTTATGCAACTGATCATATATATATTTATATTATTTTATTATTATGTTATTTTACATAGTGTCCATCTAAAAATGTAGTAATTTACGTTTATGCCAAAGTCACAAAGTTTTTCGTTTATTGTTTAGTATTACTATTTATTATATTATAAAATTTTTCTACTCGAATCGAAGTTTCTAAGCATCCATTTCAGTTGGTTTAATTTTGCAGTGAAAACTCTGGAAGCAAGAAAATCGGAAACTCTGCCTGCTTTACATGGTTCAATTATAATGTCATCGCAGCGAAACAGATACCGGGATTTCGAACCGGCGGATTCATACAATGAGCTTATTTTGCATTTCTTTTTTTGGCGATGAGAATTAAAAAAAAAATTACAATTTTAGATGTAAATGGGAATTTAAAGTTAATAACATATTTATTAACTTCTTAAGAGTTTTAGGAATAGGATTTATGTGAGTGTCAACTTTGCGAAGCATAAATGTAATGATAGAATAAACAATCTAATAAAACTGGTTTTATAGATGATCGATTCAACACTTCATTATTTCATTTTTGATTACAGTTTATTGTTTTATGTCTTATTCGAAGATTGTTTCATTATAAATTTCAGTTGAACTATTTACGTTCTTCATTACTTTTTGTTATTTTCTATACCGTCACAATCTCTATCAAGATGTACGTTAAGTCATTCCCACAGTACTTTAGTTTTGCATCAGTCAGATAGATGTACATTAGTCATTCCTACAGTACTTCAGTTTTGCCTCTGTCAGACGTACATTAAGTCATTCCCACAGTACTTTAGTTTTGCCTCTGTCAGACGTATATTAAGTCATTCCTACAGTACTTCAGTTTTGCATCTGTCAGAAGTACGTTAAGTCATTCCAACAGTACTTTAGTTTTGCATCTGTCAGAAGTACGTTAAGTCATTCCCACAGTACTTTAGTTTTGCCTCTGTCAGACGTACATTAAGTCATTCACACAGTACTTTAGTTTTGCCTCTGTCAGACGTACATTAAGTCATTACCACAGTACTTTAGTTTTGCCTCTGTCAGACGTACATTAAGTCATTACCACAGTTCTTCAGTTTTGCATCTGTCAGATGCACATTAAGTCATTCCTACAGTACTTCAGTTTTGCCTCTGTCAGAAGTACGTTAAGTCATTCCAACAGTACTTTAGTTTTTCCTCTGCTGGTTGCACAACTGGTATTGTTAAAAGCATGACTCTGAGATACACTTTCACTCAAAGTTGTAACTGCTAAAGAAAATAAAAAAAATGTGTTCGACTATTCCAACAATGTTCGCTTCATGGGTGTAAATGAATATATTTCAACTTAAATTTTAATTTCATGATGTCCGTAAAACTTTTTTTTTTGTTAATCTATATGGGCAATGCAAATTGTTAGCAACACTTCTGCTTGCTAGCTTTTGATATTGGATGAATGATAAAAAAACCTAGGTAATGTCTCCCTACACGAGAGAACCCACAAAACATTCAACAGACCGAAAACAAAAGAATAGGTCCAAGTTGCAGGAGAAATTGTTGGGGCCATAAAAATGCATAATAAGGGTATACATTTTTATATGTTTGGGCTTTCTAAGTTGGGGACCCATGCGCGTGCCATGTAAATATTTCATTGGATCTGCATTTTGCAACAGGCTGTCATTTCTGTATTTGGTAAGGAAAATCTATAACATGGACACCATTAGACACGGCCTAACTAGAAATCGCAATGTAAATTATTTAGTGAGCTACTTATCTACTTCGAGACGCCGGCTAGACGCCATTTTGAATTCTTGATTTCTACTTTCGATATAACGCAGACTCGAGACCAATTGTGTGTGGTGTATGTCAGATATTTGATGTCTGGTGGGGGGGGGGCTGCTCAACCATTTTATTATTACACAATTGTATTACCTGACAATCGGGACTAGTTCAATGGATGTATATTTAGCATAAGCCCCCCTCCCCCTATGGGCACCATTTTCTTATTATTCTCAGCCGATGGTACTTCACTGCCTGATATCCATGTAGAGAACAGATCTAAACTTGTAGCGTCTAATAACTAAAGTTAGAGTGTGTGGGTGGGGGGATTTAGTAGGGGAAGGGGTGATGCTTCAGAAAATGTTTAGCCCTTGCTTTTAATTTATGATAAATCATACTAACATGTAATAAAAAGAAAATGTTTTCGAAAATTTGAAAACGTGCTACAAGAACAAATTTCGACCATTTTTTGTTACTTAATTATTATAGCTTTACTTAGACTTACCCCACTCAATATAGCTTTACTTAGACTTACCCCACTCAATAGCTTTAATTAGACTTACCACACTCAATATAGCTTTACGTAGACTTACCCCACTCAAAATAGCTTTACTTAGACTTACCCCACTGAATATAGCTTTACTAAGACTTACCCCACTCAAAATAGCTTTACTTACCCTTTTCAATATAGCTTAGACTTACCCCTTTCAATATAGATTTACTAAGACTTACCCAACTCAATATAGCTTTACTAAGACTTACCCCACTCAATATAGCTTAACTTAGACTTACCCCACTCAATATAGCTTTACTTAGACTTACCCCACTCAATATAGCTTTTCTTAGACTTACCCCACTCAATATAGCTTTACTAAGACTTACCCCACTCAATATAGCTTTACTTAGACTTACCCCACTCAATATAGCTTTACTTAGACTTACCCCACTCAATAGCTTTACTTACTCCACCTATAAACGTAATTGTTACAAATCAAGCACAGCGACCGTACTCGACCCCACAGTGTTTGCACACAGAAGCCAAACGCCACAACGATAGTAGGTAGACCTGTGAGAGGCACAATTTCATTCAAAGCTTTTTGCATCTTTTTTTGATAAACTTGAGACATTATACGAAAGGATTGCATATTGCCTTTGATAATATCATGTTAAGATGAGGGTGCTGCAGTTCCCACAGTGCCTTGCACGCGAGCCGCAGCTGTTCTTCATCGAAATCGCTTTTTTTATTTGAAGTAATGTGTAGATTTAACAGTGTTTGTAGACGTCCAGTGTTATCGAATGATTAAGGTAATATAAAAATAATTAATCACCATCTGGAAATGACTTCCGTGCATCAAACAAATAAACAGCCCGCGGCTGTCTCGTTTCCCTTGTTTTGTTCATTCTAGATGTAACTTGATGGTTGACGTGAGTTGAACTTATCCAAGATGGAGGAGTAATTAACCGATACTTTGTGCTTTTATACTTCACATCGTGATTGAAAAAAAATTAACTGGTTATATTTTCCCCGTCAGTGCGTAAAACATTTCATCTTATTGAGATATCGAAGTTAATATTTGTCATGGTAGCACGCGAACCATCATCGACTGTTGATATTTCTTAGAGTAAATCGTTTTCTACGAAAACGATTTTTAGAAATTCAGTGCAAATAATAAAAGAATTACAACATCGATAAACAATAAAGTTTCTCCGCTAATTACTTTACAGATTCACGTTAAGTGTGACAGTTTGTGAATATAAAATGTCGATTTATATATATTCCCCTGTTACCGCTCAGCAATGTTGTTTGTTCGTCTTAATTTTTTTTTAATTTGGTGCATTATGCCTAATTTTATGAAAATACGGGTCTCCATGTTATGAAATGTACTTTTAAAAGGTGCGTCGCAATTTTTGTTAACACTTTGTTACAAACAGCGACAACACGGAAATAAAGACTGGTTTTAAATGTGTAATGTGTAGGGCAGGTGAAAAAAGTAGGCTAAGCAGGCAAGTAAGTGTTATTTTTTTTCATTGCTTGGGCACTGGCCGAACGATATAAATCGCTGGACTGTTGCCCTGAGGGTCTCTGGTTTTATCCACGGTAAGAAGTAAGGGATTGTTATTTCTTTTCATAACGATAGTTCTCCCGTAGAGCCTCCTTATTCTAATGCTATGGGGTGGGGATGACAGAAGGGCGCTTACAAGTCCGCCCCATTCGCGATGGAGAGATACAAATTTCCTCCAACATAACTAAGGCTGGATTGGGAAAAGTGGAGAAAAGTATGGCAGGCCAGGGACCTAAATGGGCTGTAGAGCCATAGGAAGAAGAATACAAAGGCTGGTGCAAAAAGAATATACAGTGTACAATATACACACATACACACTTATATATATATGATATATATATATATATATATATATATATATATATATATATATATATATATATATATAAATGGGCGTTGACATACAGAGAAACAGTAAGAAAAAAACATTATTTATGTCAACACAGATCAACAATCAGTTGGGAATGTAAGCAATAATGAAAGATTTGCTGTAAAGTGGGAGATAGGCAGGTTGATACAAAGGTAGTCTTAGCATTATTGTTGAATGATTAACATTGTGTCCATAATGTTCGATAAACGTTTTATATGTTTAACTGTACGCCTTTCATTCCCTCCCCCCACCCTGTCCATTCTCCCAATCCGAACGAATTATTTATTTGCTTTTTTAAGCTCAGAAACTATAGCAAATCCACCCAAATCACAGTTCAGTACGTGATATATATATATATAAAGAATCAAAGTTGATATATAATCCTTACACAAACAAGTGAAACCATTCCTAGAAGAACAAGTATGAAAGACTGTACACAGAATGATAGAGTGAAAGAATGGAATGACCAGCAGATGGACCAGTTAGGGACCCTGCACCACAAGAAAATGCCAGAAGATGACCACATGGAGAAAGTACGTCAGACGTGGTCAAGGAAAACAGAGTACATGCTGTCCATGGTTGGGTACAGTGTTGGTCTGGGGAACGTGTGGCGTTTTCCTTATGTGTGCATACGAAACGGAGGGGGTGAGTTTGAATCTTTATTGCTATCTATCTATCATACTATGTATTTATCTATATATATATCTATCTATCTATCTGTTTATACCTCCATCCAGCCATGCTGGAATATGTTCGTCTCAAAAATAAAAAAAAAATAAAAGCTGTGGTTATAAAAAAAAATATTTTTTACTTTTTATTTCCTACTCTTTTATCCCCTCTTTTTTATTTCCTACTTTTTTTTCTTACTTTTTTATTTTTCACTTTTTTATTTCTTATTTTTCAATTTCTTACTTTTTATTTCTTACTTTTTTTCTTACTTTTTATTTCTTACTTTTTTCTTACTGTTTTATTTTCTATTTTTTAATTTCCTACTTTTTAATTTCTTACTTTTTTATTTCTTACCTTTTTTTCTTACATTTTAATTTCTTACTTTTTATTTCTCACTTTTTTATTACTTACTTTTTTGATTTCCTACTTTTTTTCTTACTTTTTATTTCTTCCTTTTTATTTCTTATATTTTAATTTCTTACTTTTTATTTCTTACTTTTTTATTTCTTACTTTTTTATTTCTTACTTTTTTATTTCTTACTTTTTATTTCTTACTTTTTTATTTCTTACTTTTTTATTCTTACTTTTTAGGTGCCTTCCTGATTCCTTACTTTGTTTGTCTCGTGCTGTGTGGACTGCCACTGTACTTCATGGAAGTAGCCATGGGTCAGTTTATGTCCAGAGGAGTTTACCACATATGGAACATCTGTCCACTCTTTAAAGGTACAGAGATTTAACGTTTTTCTTTTATTTGATTCTTTGTGGGGACTTGTCGTTACAGATGAAATCCACATTGTGCTAAGATGACATCCTTCTGGAATTGAAATTATTATTATGACAATTCTCAACCTGCATTGTTGAAATGACATTTTTTTATATTGACATGACATTATTTATGAATATTATTGGTGAAAGGAAATTATAATGCGATCCTGTCACATATCAAAATTTCATCTGTATGCTCAATTTGAGAAATACTTTCAAAGTTAGCCAAAGAAATGAATTCTAAATAACGCACACCGAGACCGAAAGGTTAGGAGCCGCTGCCCTCAAGATATGGGGCTACTTGTGTACACGTAGGTTGGGTCACTGTGGAGCTATTTGTGTACACGTAGGTTGGGTCACTGTGGAGCTACTTGTGTACACGTAAGCTGGATCACTGTGGGGCTACTTGTGTACACGTAGGTTGGGTCACTGTGGGGCTACTTGTGTACACGTAGGCTGGGTCACTGTGGGGCTACTTGTGTACACGTAGGGTGGGTCACGCTTGAAACGAAAATAATGCTGGAAAACCAAAATCAATTGATTTTAAGTAATATATTGGTGTATATCAGCTTACTAAATGATACATGGTGAATCATAAATATAAATTTTAAAAAATGTCAAAAAAAATGAAAAAGAGAGAGAGAGAGAGAGAGAGAGAGAGAGAGAGGGAGGGAGAGAGGGAGGAGAAAGGAGGGTGGTGGGGTGAAATGGTCAAATTAGACATAATGCACCAAATTAACCAAAACAGTCCTCCCAGTTTGTTAAAAGTATTGATTCCGTCAAAACCGATTTTTGTTGTTTTTTTTGACTAAACCAATGATTTTAATTAAACCATGGATTCCGTCAAAGGCGTTGATTCAGTTCAAAGTTTTTAACGTTTTCATGTTGTCTTGTTTCGTTATAGTATTCAGGCCCCGCGCAAGGGAATAGTCAATACGATATACGATAGTCTACAATTACAGCTCTACAACCCGCATACGACATTTGCCCAAAGCCCCCCGCGCATATTAACTTCACTACAACACTAAAGCCAGCTGTCCCACATTAGTAGGCCTACTAAGTAATTGTTTAAACATTGTGGGTATTTATTGTATCTTTGTTTTATAGAGCAAGGAGTTGGACAAATGGATACACTTAGATCATTGTGGCTCTTCGTTGACATCAGTGCGGCTCTTCGTTGACGTCAGTGCGGCTCTTCGTTGAGATCATTGCGGCTCTTCGTTGACGTCAGTGCGGCTCTTCGTTGACGTCAGTGTGGCTCTTCGTTGAGATCAGCACGGACCTTCGTTGAGATCATTGCGGCTCTTCGTTGACGTCAGCGCGGCTCTTCGTTGAGATCATTGCGGCTCTTCGTTGACGTCAGCGCGGCTCTTCGTTGAGATCATTGCGGCTCTTCGTTGAGATTAGTTAGCCTCTTGATGAGCCAGTTTTTTGGGTCCCATCGACCTAATATACGGCCCCGCCCATATTCTATAAAGTTATGACTTACCCCCCCCCCTCTCCCCATCTCCCATGCCCTCCCTTTCCCTCACTATTCTAGTTCTTCAGTTGATACGTCATCTTTACTTAGTACTGATAATACTTTTAAAGCCACTTTCCCATTTATACTCAAGTTATTGACACTAGTACTGAATACTCGTTTACTCTTTTATCAGGTCTAGGCATTGGTCAGTTGATAGCGGGCTTCATTAGCTCCTGGTACTACGCAATACTCCTGGCCTGGGTCTCCATCTACCTGGTCAACTCTTTCAAGTCGCCGCTCCCTTGGACGTTATGCGGGCAGGAGTGGAACACGCCCGCCTGCGTCCCACAAGGGATCCGTGTTCAGGGTATCACAGGGAACGAAACGGATAAAATCCTGCCGACCTACGTCAACGGGACTGGTCATGGTTTCAGGGTCAACTTGACCAGCGGATTAAAACCAGCCAGCCACGAATTTTGGTTGTAAGTTTTAAAAAAAAATATGTAAGTTTTATTATTTTACGATCTATCAAATCGCCTCTTCCCTTTATGAGTACGTCTGATCTCTATTGTACAAAGTGTTTTAAAAATATGTTTTCTTTTAATTTTTTTTTTTTCCTATTAGAAATAATGTCCTTGAACTTTCACCCGGTCTCGAAGATCTGGGCGGTCTCCCTTGGCATACGACGGTGGGACTCTTGGTCTCGTGTCTGCTGGTCGTCTTGTGTCTCATCAAGGGAGTTAAATCTCTTGGCAAGGTGATAATTTTTTTTTCTCGTGATACATATATTACGTTCAATGTATAATATTAACATACATATTTTATACGTATTCGGGAAAAAAGAGAAAGGGGTGGGGGGGGGGGGGGCTAATCAAGGAAACATTTGGGTTTTACCAAGTCACGTGACACTGGGGGAGTTGGTTCCTAGGAAAAATACGATTTTAAGGCCACGTGAAGATTACAAAGAACTTCTGACTCTGAATCTTATCATCCTGTTAGAAATCCCCCCCCCTCGGGGTGCGTTTTCGTGTTCCAGGAGCTTATCACCATGCAAGGTGGATGTCTAAAATAATCTACATCATGAAGATTTATCTCTTCCGTCATCAATTCAAGCTAAGCTTGAAGACGGATCAATTATAGAATTAGGTATCTTTGCATCCTCGGTTTACATTAAAGCTTAGATTCAGTGTCCCATTCTAGCAGAAGCACCTCTGAATGATCTGGATTTCATCAAGCTTCTTATTAATTATGAGAATAATTCTCTCTTCATTTCTCAGATTGCATTGAAAACGATTGGCCGACATCTTCTCTTTTCTCAACGTGTCTCAGTAGATAAGGAAAACAGCCTTGCTGAATTGTCATGGAGAAATCTTCTGATGATCAGAAAGAAGAAAGGTACATGCACAGAAAAAATGATCATTCAGCACTTCATAATGTGACATTAAAGTATTTTGTGACCTCGTCATCGCTGCTCTTCTTTAATGTTCTTCTGCTTCCCATATATTTTCTCATGACTGATGCTTCCACCTGGCAACAAACTACATCCTTTCAGAAGGCAACATCAGCTGTCTCTTCCTTGAAAGTTGTCAATGACTGTGCTGAGCGGGTATTTTTATTGGCTTCATCATTCAACTTATCTCTCATCAAATCAGAGGAGGAAAAGCAGTACTTGCTTCAAATTGTTGAACAGCATAACAGAGAGTTTCCAGACGCAATAAAATCAACTGAGCTGAAGAGATTGCAACTTGCAGACCTTCAGGACTCAGAAAACACAGACTAAAAAACTTTTAAAGTGTATTTTTAAATGGCGTATTAATTCCTACTGTGTAATATAATTGTTCTTTGTATCTAAAAAAAACAGCATTTTAAAACTTGCTAAATTTTCATTTAATGCAACTGCCGAATACCATAAAACACGAGATAACAAGTGCACTGAGGCAGTATTAATTGGATCCCAAATGGTGTAAATTTGGTATATACATGTTTTAAATCACAGTGAACCAGAAAAATAAAATGCTCAAGATTAAAAATCAACTTTATTTTTTGTCCACTATAAAGTGAGCCACCCTAATATATATATATATATATATATATATATATATATATATATATAATAAAGATTTGGGTTCTGCGTTAAATCGAAAGTAAAGAATTAATACAACAGTATTCCAGTTAAAAATACAATCATTAAAAAATCGGATCTGCCCGAAACCAAAAATAACCTAGCCTACTGATCAAGCCTAAGGGGATATAACTCTATGCAAAGGTTTTGCAGGGTACAGCTAATATATATATATATATATATATATATATATATATATATATATATATATATATATATTGTATCAAATCCAGATAATCTAGAATATTCTGGCAGATTCTATCTTTTTCTTCATCAGGTTGTCTATGTCACCGCGACCCTGCCCTACATTCTCATTACGGTCCTGATTATCAAAGGCTTAACTCTACCTGGGGCCATGGATGGCTTAATATTCTACATTTATCCAGATTTCAGGTTAGACATTTATTTAAACTCCTCAAATCAGAATTTAATCTAAACACGTCAAAGGAATTGTCAATCGAAGATGGTTCAAATTAATGGCATTATTTCCACTCTTATTTTTAGTCAAAACTGTGAATTTTTTTTTATTCTTATCGTAGTCTTACAGAAATTCTTGCATTTTTTCTCGTGTGACATCTATATTTATAAGAGATGGCTTCAGAAATTTGAAAACAATACTTTAGCAATTTTTTTTTTTTATTATTTCTGCAAGAGGAAAGATCTTTTCCATTTAAAAAAGGCACTTATTTCATGCATTGGCCTGACGGCTCTACCGTAGTTTTTTTTTCAGCAGAGTGTACGTCAGCGATGACCTTTAAAATAGCAAAAACGTGGAATGGAAAAAAAATTATAAGCTTTTATAGAAACAGAAAATGTTTTTTAACCATGACAGGTTTTCTTTATCCATAAAAATCGTTTGATAATCATAAATTACTTTTTTTTAACATTATGAATCGTTTTTTAACCACAAAAGTCTAATTCCTTGTAGGCAATTAGAGCAATGTTCACGGAACATTTGAAATCTTTTAATAAAATGTGGTTCGATTCTGTGCGTCGTCTTTTTCATTTGTTTCATTATTTTACGTGTCACTGTAAAGCCTGAGATCATAGTTTTTCAATATTTATATCAGTGTATGCAATGTAATAGTTTTTCATCAGTAAACTGTTACAAGTCCAGACCTGGCTGGAGGCGAGTCTTCAAGTGTTTTACTCACTGGGCCCCATCTGGGGTGGACTGGTCACCATGGCCAGCTACAACAAGTTTCAGAACAACTGTCTGAGGTGAGCCAATGAGATTATTTTTGTTTTCAAATATTAAACTGTAATGTTGATAATATACCTAAAACAAACACAAAAAAACAAAAAACACATCAAGAAAAATATATATGTACTAGCTGTACCCTGCAAAAACTTTGCATAGAGTTATATTCCCTTAGTAGACTAGGTTATTTTTGGTTTCGGACAGATCCGATTTTTTCACGATTTTTATTACTATTGTTTACGTTTGACGATTTTAAACCGGAATACTGTTGTATTAATTCTTTACTTTCGATTTAACGCAGAACACACACCGCTATTATTTATATATTTTTGACTAATGATATTCTTACTTCACTCAGAGCCGCAGTGAGGGAAGGGGTAAGGTATCCCTAACTATTGTCGGTGGTCTCAGCCCTCGATATGGCGGGAGGGGGAGAAGGGGAGACCTGTAGCTTATTTTAAATTATTTATTTTCTTTATCTATTTTGCGGCAAAAGTGAGGTTCAAGGGACGCAGACGGAGCCCGATGTCGTAGTTTGACTGAGGTCTCGGAATTCCAGTGTTTATTGGTTTCATTCGATGTCTATCTATTGACAGAGATTCCGTGATTCTCACATTTCTGTGTGAGGGAACAAGTGTGTTTGCCGGGTTCGCGATTTTCACTGTGCTGGGACACATGGCGTACAACTTGAACGTACCTGTAGCCAACTTCTCAGCCACAGGTAAAAACAAAAATGTAATCTCTTTTTCACCCTTAATTTCTCTCTCTCTCTCTGTCTCTCTCTCTCTCTCTCTCTCTCTCTCTATATATATATATATATATATATATATATATATATATATATATATATATATATATACAGTGGGTATTCGGTTAACGAACTGTTCGGACAGCGAACAAATCGGACAACGAACACTTTCAGGAAAGATTTTTGTGTTCGGACAACGAACAAAATTCGGATAACGAACAAAAACTAATTCTAACGAAAACGTCTCGGCTCTCGGAACACCCGACATCAGTCCTCAATTTGTCCTGAAAATGGATGTGCGCGTGCGCTGACAAGTCATCATTCATACTACGTAGCAGTGAGGCAGCACCATACGACGCGTAGGGTAGTGTGCGACGACACATTGTCAATAGTGTACCATACATGTGTAGTTGGTTTATGTCCTTGTGGTTTTCGTATGTGCTTCTCTAAACGCCTTATAAAAACCCCTGTAAATTTGACAATATTATGGGACCTGAAAAGAGTAGAGTGTCAAGAACTGTGCTCACCATAAAAACCAAGCAAGAGATTATAACTAAAGTGGAGAGTGGACAAATAATGACTGATGTTACCAGGCAGTACTGTAGGCACAATCCTAGCTAAAAAAGATATCATCAAGAAGACTCAAGCCGCTAAAGGAGTAACGAAAATTACATCTGAGAAGCAAAAAAAAAGTGTCATCCATGATAAAATCGAGAGTTTGCTTTTAGTTTGGATAAATGAACGGGAGGTGAAAAGAGATATAACTAGAATGGCCATCATTCAAGAGAAGGCTGGAGAAATTTTTGAGAAATTGAAAGAACAAACTCCAGGCTCGTCCTCCGAAAATCTAGAATTCAAGGCTACCACTGGCTGGTTTTACAAAATTTAAAATGAGATCTGGCATTAAACAAGCTGGTGTCAATAGGGTTGCTGATCTTCACAACGACACAGCTATCAATCATTTCCTGAAAGTCCTGAAGGAGAAAAAAAAACAATCGACATTGGACATGTTCTTTAACGCCCAAATAAAAGAAAAAGAACTGATTAATAAGCAAGTCTACATGAATGTATCATATTTGTAATAAATAAACTTTCTAAGAAATTATTCTTGTGCATGACAATTTTTTTATTTAATTTTTTAGAATCTCCAGAACGAATTAATCGAGTTTCCATTAACATATATGGTAAATCGATGATCGGTTAACGAACGATTCGGATAGCGAACATAATTGTGGAACGGATTAAGTTCGTTAACCGAATACCCACTGTATCTTTATTACTGTGTTCGTGCGTTTTATTGCGTTTGCGTATGACTGTGTGAGTGTGACAGATTGACGATATTCACACCTGTTTTGGTTGGTGTTTTCATACATCTGCCGAAGGTTTGGCTCACAGGCGGGAAGGCAAAAATTTAATTAACATATGCATATATAACTCTGTTTGTGTGTATGTGTGTGTGTGTATAGGTTTGTGCTGAGTGGGTGTGTGTATAGGTGTGTGCTGCGTGTGTAACTGTGTGTTCTGTGTGTGTGTGGTGTGTTTGTCTTTGATTGTTGTGAGTGTGTTTTACAGTAGCCATTAACTTATATACACAAATAATATTTAGATTAATTTCCCATTTACTTACCTTCTATCAATTTATGTCGATCGATACCAAAAATCTAATTTATTGTAAATAAAAAAATAAATTGTAAATGATTAGGAGGATGTGTCATAAGGCTCCTAAATTTTCCCGCGCAACGCCGGGTATTAAGCAGCTACTTTAAAAAAAAAATGACAAGTATCTTGAAAAGACTGTCTAACGCCCATATTCCTTCTCTCTCTCTCTCTCTCTATAGGTGCTGGGCTGGCGTTTGTCGTGTACCCTGAAGCAGTGGCTTTTCTCCCAGTGCCTCAACTGTGGGGGGTTCTCTTCTTCCTCATGCTGTTCACTGTTGCCTTAGACTCGCAGGTGATACAGGACATTAGGTTATATACAGCTAGAAATGTGACAGGCAGTGGCGTCACTAGGGTTGGTGTCACCCGGTGCGGTAACTCATGGTGTCACCCTCTCTCATGACACCCCATAGACATTACAAAATAAGAATATAGGCCTAAAACTAGATATTTTGCATTTTGGTGTCGCCCCTTGTGAGGGTGTCACCCGGTGCGGTCCGCACCCCCGCACCCCCCTAGTGACGCCACTGGTGACAGGGCCGTAGTGGCTGGATGGGGGAGCAGTGGAAAGAATGGGGTTCGATAAAACATAACAGTAAATATGACTACAGAATGTAGATATAATATATATATATATATATATATATATATATGCAGATGAGATTATACATAACTGTAGATGTGATAAGTGGAATAAAAACTTGATTAATAATTAAGAAATGTTTCACACCGCAACACACACACATTACACTTACACACGCATATCATACACATCATACACACACCACCACAGACACATATCACACTTACACACGCATATCATGCACACACCACCACACACACACACATCACACAAATACATGAATCACATCACATACAAACACATATTACACGCACACATCACATACAAACACATATCAATCACACCCACACATCACACACACACACACATCACACATATACATCACACACTCACATATCACACACATATATCACACACACACATATCACATTCACACATATTTCACACACACAGACACATATCACAAACATACCACACACACATCACACACAGACACACATATCACACACACACACACATATCACACACATACATCACACGTACACATACATCACACACACATATATATCACAAACATATCACACACACACATATCATACACACTCATATCGCGCACACACACACACACATATAGAATAAAGGTTCAGAAGCCGTCTTAGATTTGTTTAAACATTGCCCCTTCCCTTCTATCAGATATCTTGTCTTTGATCCCTCTGTTTTGTTAATGGTATGCAGGCACATAAATAGTGTGAAGTAAAATGATTGGTTCATTATATTAGTCTTTAGTCTCTTTGCCGATTATTGCCCCTGTGTCTATTGAAATATCTATGTCTATTTATATCTCTGTGTCTATTAATATCTCTGTGTCCATATGTCTATTTAAATATCTATGTCTATTTATGTCCATGTGTCTATTCATATCTCTGTGTCTATTTATATCTCTGTGTCTATTTATATCTCTGTCTATTTGTATCTCTGTGTCTATTTATGTCTCTGTGTCTATTCATATCTCTGTGTCTATTTATATCTCTGTGTCTATTTATGTCCATGTGTCTATTCATATCTCTGTGTCTATTTATATCTCTGTGTCTATGTATATCTCTGTGTCTATTTATATCTCTGTCTATTTGTATCTCTGTGTCTATTTATGTCTCTGTGTCTATTCATATCTCTGTGTCTATTTATATCTCTGTGTCTATTTATATCTATGTGTCTATTTATATATCTGTGTCTATTTATGTCCATGTGTCTATTCATATCTCTGTGTCTATTTATATCTCTCTGTGTCTATTAATATCTCTGTGTCTATTTATATCTCTGTGTCTATGTATATCTCTGTGTCTATTTATATCTCTGTGTCTATGTATATCTCTGTGTCTATTTATATCTCTGTGTCTATGTATATCTCTGTGTCTATTTATATCACTGTGTCTATTTATGTCCATGTGTCTATTCATATCTCTGTGTCTATTTATATCTCTGTGTCTATGTTTCAAATGTCACAGTTCGTGTACGTGGAGATCGTCCTGACAGGTCTACATGACATGTGGCCCAAATTTACGACCAGGTGGAGCGTGGTGGTGAAGGTGGTGTACAGTTCATTTCAGTTTCTGATTGCCTTGCCGTTCGCATCCAGGGTGAGTGATCTGAACACAAAGCGTTTATTTTTTTTTTTGTTTGCTTAGAAACTAAACACAGACGCCAAACTGCAACACTTAAAGATATTATTGATCGATAAATAGAGAACAAGTTTGACATACTGATTAGATAGATAGACTTATAAAAAGATGAATGTAAAGATATATAGGGGGAGATAAACAGACAGATACCAAAGCTTCAGCTCCTAACAAACACAGACAATATTGGTTCCCCCTTTATCCCCCCCGCCCCCCCCCCAAACGTGCCCAGATTCGTTGCAACAATTTAAATAAGATACAATACATTTTTGCAAGCAACGGTTTCCCCTAAAGGCTCGGGGGTCTGACAAGGAAGGGTACCTGCGTGCCTGCAGATGCCCTTTCTTTCTTTGAGCCTACATGCAGGGGCGCCAACAGCCAGCTAGGGCCCCAGGGTAGGACATCATTGCGGGCCCCTTAATAAACAATGTGTCGTGAAAAAATTGACATGGTTGGGGTGGCCGGGCCTCTTTACAGATGCGGGCCCCCTGGCAATGACTCCCCGACCCCCTCCTCTCTGCGTGCATGCCTACATGTTAGCAAATATGACCAGCGATTAGTGTTCTACACTCCGACCTAAATGAGAAGCTACCAATGTGATATTTGATCTACAAAAAAAAATTTAATACAGCAATATAATAGACCCTTCACACCAAACACGCTCATAATGTATAATACAAGTGTTAAGCCCTACATTTAAAACGAAAAACTTACAAGCTGTGTGTGTGTGTGCACCCACATGCTGTACTCGGCTTATTACTCGTTTCAGTGTTACCATGAGTTCGTGAGTCACACTAACACCTACAGCTGCTCATTGTACATTCAATGAAAACCAATTAATTACTTCCCCAGTACCCACATTTTAACGCAAAACACATTATAATGACATTAAGTATCACTAGTTTCTAAACAAAGCATAATCCTTTTTTTTTATGTCAACAATATACTATTTTTATGTCAACAATACACTATTTTTATGTCAACAATACACTATTTTTATGTCAACAATACACTATTTTTATGTCAACAATACACTATTTTTATGTCAACAATGCCCTATTTTTATGTCAACAATACACTATTTTTATGTCAACAATACACTATTTTTATGTCAACAATACACTTTTTCTACGTCAACAATACACTAATTTTATGTCAACAATACCCTATTTTTTATGTCAACAATTCCCTATTTTTATGTCAACAATACCATAATTTCCCTCTCTCCCACCCCCCAATATTGCCATGTCAATATATTGTTGAGTGACGAAAATGTGTAGAGCACTCAGCTTTCGGTATGAGAGACCCGGGGTCAAACCTCAGCGAGAACCAAGTTAATTTGTCAAGGTCCTTGTGAAAGGTGGTCCCTCAAATCTACCCAGCTTTAAACGGGCTCTAGAATTAGCCGGGGGAAGTTACAAGAAACAGAAGAACTCTACATTTCATCAGCACACATGGCCTTTCCCAGGGGTCGGCAACCTGTGGCTCGCGAGCCGCATGCGGCTCTTTTGATGTCAAATTGCGGTCTAATCAAATACCATAATATTGGAACAACAATTTTAGTGGCTCTTTAAAAAAAAATTGAGAAAATTGTAAATTATAACTTCTGGCTCAAAAGGTTGCCGACCCCTGGCCTATCCTGTTAGGGCTAAGGGGACATTACCTACTTAATAATACATTGTCAAGTTTAAATTATATGGACAGGTTAACGGTAGGACAACTAGCATTAGTGCTTTCCGAGTCAGGCCCTAAAAATGAAGCGATTTTTTCTTCTACATCCGAATTTGCAATGGCTAGTCGCGAAAGACATAGGTCGGTGACTGGGATCGCGGGAGACTTAAACTCGTAAAACGCTGTTCGGCCTCATCAGCCAAAGACGGTCCTGTTCGCAATCTACCTGGAAATTGACAGATCATATGATACACATAAGCCATTGTACTATCCTTATTAATATTGTGTGTATTATTTCTTGATTCCACGACAGGGTGGAATGTACCTATTCCAACTAGTTGACTGGTACATCGCCGCCTTTGCTGCTGTCGCTATAGGTCTCTTGGAGTGTGTCATTGTGGCTTGGATCTACGGTAAAACCTTTATATTGACAACTATGATCTGTTTTTGTTGACATCGAGTAAATCATATATTTATACGCTTTTTTTTTAATTGTGTCTTCTTTACGATTTTAGTAAAAATAACAAAGGATTTTTTCGTAAATATCGATATTTCTTCTATAGAAATTTTAAATATTTCTCTAATCAATTTATCCTTTTTATAAATCTTGTTACATCTTTTTTTGGAATTCCTACGCATGGGTATTAGTGTATAAAACAATAACGAGGGTATTAGTGTATACAACAATAACGAGGGTATTAGTGTATACAACAATAACGACGGTATTAGTGTATAAAACAATAACGAGGGTATTAGTGTATAAAACAATAACGACGGTATTAGTGTATAAACAATAACGACGGTATTAGTGTATAAAACAATAACGAGGGTATTAGTGTATACAACAATAACGACGGTATTAGTGTATAAAACAATAACGACGGTATTAGTGTATACAATAATAACGACGGTATTAGTGTATAAAACAATAACGAGGGTAATAGTGTATACAACAATAACGACGGTATTAGTGTATACAACAATAACGACGGTATTAGTGTATAAAACAATAACGACGGTATTAGTGTATACAATAATAACGACGGTATTAGTGTATAAAACAATAACGAGGGTAATAGTGTATACAACAATAACGACGGTATTAGTGTATACAACAATAACGACGGTATTAGTGTATAAAACAATAACGACGGTATTAGTGTATAAAACAATAACGAGGGTATTAGTGTATACAACAATAACGACGGTATTAGTGTATAAAACAATAACGAGGGTATTAGTGTATAAAACAATAACGACGGTATTAGTGTATAAACAATAACGACGGTATTAGTGTATAAAACAATAACGAGGGTATTAGTGTATACAACAATAACGACGGTATTAGTGTATAAAACAATAACGACGGTATTAGTGTATACAATAATAACGACGGTATTAGTGTATAAAACAATAACGAGGGTAATAGTGTATACAACAATAACGACGGTATTAGTGTATACAACAATAACGACGGTATTAGTGTATAAAACAATAACGACGGTATTAGTGTATAAAACAATAACGACGGTATTAGTGTATACAACAATAACGACGGTATTAGTGTATACAACAATAACGAGGTTGGGCTATGCACTTTTCGATTTGGTAAGAGACGTTTTTGGGGCCCTATACAAGAATACATTAAGGGGCCCCCGTCAAAAAAGGCTGTCAAAGCCGCCTCTTTGAAATTTCAAGCTGTTAGTAATCTTTAGAAATTTAAGACACCCCCCTCCCAAGGCCCGATTAAGGCCTAGGGACTATAGGCACCAAGCCTAGGGCCTACAAACAAAAATAGGGCCTACAAAAGTGAAAAAAACTCAACAGTGGGTCTTCCTCTTCTCCACTTAGGACCCACGAATCTATAGGGCCTACAAACAAAAATAGGAACTTCAAAAGTGAAAAACCTTAATGGTGGGGGTCTTCCTCTTCTCAACTTAGAACCTACGAATCTATAGGGACTAGGGCCTACAAAATCGTTAATCGATCCCTGACCCCCCTCCCTCGCTCTTATCACCCAAACTGATCCACAGGTGCGGGGTAACTGTTAAATCACCCTTTCTTATGACCGGAAAAGGTCAAAACAGGAGGTGGCACACCTGGTGTGTGTGTGTGTGTGGAGGGGTATTTAACTATGTGTTGTCTTTTATACTACAAACATTAAAAAAAAAGACAAAACAACAACAACTGGTTCTCTAGATAGTAAGACACATATTAAGACCAGTTAAAAGGGGATGAGTACCAGCAATAAAAGAGTCTTACCAAATCTTTTTTTTTTTTGTTTTTATAAATATTTCTTTGGAATCTCACAGGGGCGGAAAGGTTTATGGATGACATCAAGCTTATGACGAAAAAACGGCCACCATATATTTTCAACATCTTGTGGAGATTTATCACCCCTGTGCTGCTTGTTGTAAGTTACCTCCCTTAAATACGGTATAACTAAATGGTTTTTTGTATCGTAAAGACTTAAGACTTTTTTTTAATTACTTCCCTTGAATTTATGATTATTAATTGAAATTAGAGATCAATGCAAAAATTGCTGCCCATACTGCAAATACACGACACCTAGTAAACTTTTATTTATAACGGTTCTCAAAATTTTGCAATTTATTATTTTTATCAATATTTATTTTTAAACAGAGTAAAAAAGAGTAAAACAAAAAGAACTCATAACTAATTAAGGGATATAACCGTGATTAAATATGGCGAACGTCACTAATAAATGGATAACTTCCCTTCCATCAATAATAATACTACATGTTTCAGATCGAGATCTATGCTAGGCACGGGATTACCGCGTGCTGGTAGGTCAAAGCAGCTGTACACACGCGTGCATTGCAAAATTTAAAAATAAATATATATTTTTGAAAACGGTTAGTCTTTAAATAACCCTGTTTTTTTATCGCGTCTTGTTATCTGTTTTTTCTTCTTTTCTTTGGTACAAAGATTCTATCATATTTAAAAGTCGGCAGGTGTTCATTTCTATTGCTTTAAAGATACTGTTGGTGACGACACTAATGAGCTACGAGGCGCCGACATATGAGGGCTACCTTTACAGTGACGGAGCTGTGGCCTTTGGGTGGGTGATAGCGGTCATCTGGTTCCTGCCTGTCCCCCTTGTGGCTGCCGGACAGTTGTTCACCAACAGTGGAAGCATATTGAATGTAAGCGCAAACACGCGGGAAACTTATGCATATATAAGCAGACGTGCTTCCAGGATCTATTTTTATTACGAATCGGGCCCCCCCCACTGCAAAACGGAGCCTCTTTAAGTTTATAATGTCTTTAAAATCGGATGCTTATGGCCCCAACAGGTACTTTTTGCCTAGGGCCCCAACAGGTACTTTTTGCCTAGTGCCACAACAGGTACTTTTTGCCTAGGGCTCCAACAGGTACTTTTTCCTAGGACCACTACAGTTCCTTTTGGCCTAGGGGCCCAATAGGTACTTTTTGCCTAGGGCCCCAACAGGTACTTTATGCCTAGGGCCCCAAAAGGTACTTTTTGCCTAGGGCCCCAACAGGTTCTTTATGCCTAAGGCTCCAACAGGTACTTTTTGCCTAGGGCCCCAACAGGTACTTTTTACCTAGGGCCCCAACAGGTACTTTATGCCTAGGGCCCCAACAGGTTCTTTATGCCTAGGGTCCTAGCAGGTACTTTTTGCCTAGGGTCACAAACAAATCTCTGGAAGTCTCTGCCCCCCATAAGACCTAAGAACGACCCTGAAACCAACAGTCGAACATTTGTTAAACTGACCCATACATAAAACATTGTTAAACTGACCCATACATAAAACATTGTTAAACTGACCCATACATAAAACATTGTTAAACTGACCCATACATAAAACATTGTTAAACTGACCCATACATAAAACATTGTTAAAATGACCCATACATAAAACATTGTTAAACTGACCCATACATAAAACATTGTTAAACTGACCCATACATAAAACATTGTTAAACTGACCCATACATAAAACATTGTTAAACTGACCCATACATAAAACATTGTTAAACTGACCCATACATAAAACATTGTTAAACTGACCCATACATAAAACATTGTTAAACTGACCCATACATAAAACATTGTTAAAATGACCCATACATAAAACATTGTTAAACTGACCCATACATAAAACATTGTTAAACTGACCCATACATAAAACATTGTTAAACTGACCCATACATAAAACATTGTTAAACTGACCCATACATAAAACATTGTTAAACTGACCCATACATAAAACATTGTTGAACTGACCCATACATAAAACATTTGTTAAACTAACCCATACATAAAACATTTGTTAAACTGACCCATACATAAAACATAGATACAACGTCAAATAAATTAATTGATTGAATGATTGATTGTTGATTTAAAAATCCTCAGAGACTTAAGGCCGCATGCAGGCCGTCTCCAGAATGGCAGCCCGGTGACGTCAGCTATCGGGAACAGTACAGACAAGAGACACGCCCCCTTGCTTCTTTTCAACTTCCGGCAGATCTATTCTTATGTAAATCACCTAGATGATGAGTTTTTCTAGGAGATTTTCGAGTATTTGACCTATATTTATATACATACTGTCATATTTTTTATTTTTTACTTTTTACAGCTTCTGACAGGGTCTGAAAATACTAGCATTGATTGCCAGTGTACAACAGGGGAACATTGTATGATACTGAAAAATCGATTTAGTTAATAACAGAAACTGAAAACAAAAGGTGGGATAAGGAGGGTGTGTGGGGGGGGGGGGAGGAGAAAATAACATTTTTTTTATTTATGTTTAATAGGCGCAGTTGTATTTGTGGACAAGTTTTTACTTAATGGTCAGAACTCCACCATACACATGTTACACAAACTGATCTCGTTTTGTTTTAGTATTTTAAAAAGAAGGACAATGTATACGAATCTCGAATATAATATGTTCAATAAACTGATCAATATGTTGAATTTAAAAATAGCCATACAAAAAGATATTGGAAATTTTTTTCCTCATATATTCATTGGGTTCCGAATGCATTCTTTATGGAACTAACAAGTCACTTATCATATATGTATGCATGATGTATGTATATGTATTTATTTTACGCATAATTCGACTTTGGTCTTTATGGCACACACACATGATTACGCTGAATACTGCTCTCAGAAAAGGGGCCGTCCATAAAGTACGTCACGCTCCAAGGGGGGGGGGGGGGGGGAGGGAGGGGGTATAAGAAAGTGTGACAGTTTGTGACAGGGGGGGGGGTCAGGCCAAGTGTGACGTCACATTTTAAAAATATATTTTTAATTTTCTTTCTAATTTAAATTTTTATTTTTTTAGTAAAACTTAACAGTTTTAAAAATAATTTTAAAAAAAATTTTGTGAAACACTTGAATTAGTTTTATGTCAAAATAGCATGAAACGCATATCTTTTCAATGTGTTGTTCACAATTCCTCATGCTAGTTAGGAGCGCTAATATACTGTTGCGAAGCCTTGTTTTATGTGTAGCCTTACCGGAGGTGTTATTATTTCTTTGTTGTCTGCTGCATAATTATATCACTGATCAAGAAATTTGTAAATTTGTATTATAATACAAAAAAGTAATTGAAGGTGCAATCCATAACTTGATGCCTTATTCCTTGCAACCATTGCAACCAGGAAGAAATGCTCATAATCGCGTGGAACGTCGAATGGCTCCATTAGCAGAGAACTGTCTGGTGTCATATTGCCAGCCCCGTAGCGTGAAAATTCTACAGCAGGGGTCAGGCAATAGTGGGAGGGGGGGCAGGTAATACATTTTACAAAGTGGAACAAATAAGCAGAGGGTGCCAGACAAAACGCAGGGGGCCCGGCCCTCCTGCTGCCCCCTCCCGCACGCTACGGGCCTGCATATTGCCAAATGAACATCATGGCAGTCACTTTGATTCGCAGGGCAGAACAATAAATGAGGATTTGGAAAGAACAAACTTCAAGTTTGCCAGTGAAACGTTAGATGAAATATTGGTCGCATGTGATTGTTGACCAATTTCCAATTGTTGCAAAATATATATTAACCCTGAGAAATCTGAATTGGATGCAGCTGGACTGATGTCAAAGGATAAGGAATGGTTTGACCATCATGTTCGCACCAGCCAATACTTCACTCAAATTTTGAAATGTCAGGACATAAAATGTTGCGACAAAGTACGGAACTCATTTTTCAACGTTTTACCTTCGAGATTATTTCCTCCTCCAAATCCAATCCCAATCAGCCAATCAACTGATGGACTCAGATCTTCAGAAAGAGCAGATGCAGATGCTCATAAATTTCCTTTAGTGTTCGTGGTACAAACTTTCAAATTTGATGACATTATGCCAAAATCAACGGGAGTTTTTAAAGTGCAACCATATGCTCTTTGTTGTCCATCTTTGCAGACCAGCTTACATGATCGAATTTGCAAAGTGTATCATTTATACTTTGCCTCACAAAAACAATGTTGAAGAAACATACAGAATAACACAGAGCTCGGGCGCAGGAGAATGTAAAAAGTAAAGTTCCCTTAGCCCTAGTTTACCACTGAGTCGACATACCAAAAGTCCAAATATTTCTTAGGATCATTTTAGGTACCCGCTGTCCCGCCCCTTCCCACCCCCCCCCAACCGTAGTTATGTAGGGTAAGATGCTTGTTTTTACCTTGGACAGAGTACGGTGCTGACAGGCTTATGAATAAGAAGTAGCTTGTTCAGTGTTGACAGTCCTAGTAGTTAGATGTAAAATAGTCATAATTGTGCTTCTATTAAAGTACTTTTTGTTGTCAGCTGCACAAAGTTTCATCTCTCCAATCTATGTTGTCGTTATAAAGTTCAGTGACCAGTTATCACACACAATTATAAAAGCATGTGGCATATTGGGCGAGCATATCAGTAGGGCCCGTCGTTATAGAGTAACATTTGACCAGCCTGAAAGACTAACGTCGTAACATTTGACCAGCCTGAAAGACTAACGTCGTAGCATTAGACCAGCCTGAAAAACTAACGACGTAACATTTGACCAGCCTGAAAAACTAACGTCGTAACATTTGACCAGACTGAAAAACAAACGTTGTAACATTTCACCAGCCTGAAAAACAAACGTCGTAACATTTGAACAGCCTGAAAAACTAACGTCGTAACATTTGACCAGTCTGAAAAACTAACGTCGTAACTTTAACCAGCATGAAAAACTAACGTAACGGTCCTATAAGGACCTGGGATAAGCTTGCCGTAGGCCTAAATCTATATGTCGAATTGGACCTAATTTTGGCAAACACATTGACAAAAATTTTCAGCAAGCAAAATATGTCTTTCAAATTTGACTTAAGATCAATGTTGCCATGGGATGCCAAAGAGCTTTTCTCCGGAATAAAATTAGCTGTTCCTTATAATCTGGTAAACGAGGACCGATTCTCATTCAGGGCCTAAATCTATGGCCTAAATAGCCTAATGGATAATTCAATTATGCACAATAATTGAAAATAGCTATAAACTTGTCAAACATATTTAGGTAGTATTATAAGTATGTCTCAGTAGCCTCTGGGTTACAAAAGAAAGAAATATGCATTCATTTCTTCATTTAAATAGTCTATTAAATAAAAGTGATTTTGGTTGGAAAGTAAAGAATGAATACAACAGTATTCCAATTTAAAATACAATCATGAAAAAAAAATCGGATCTGCCCGAAACCAAAAATAACCTAGCCTACTGATCAAGACTAAGTGGGTATAACTCTATGCGGAGGTTTGGCAGGGTACAGCTAGT
The DNA here is from genome assembly GCA_021962125.1 of Bulinus truncatus. Classification (NCBI taxonomy): domain Eukaryota; kingdom Metazoa; phylum Mollusca; class Gastropoda; family Planorbidae; genus Bulinus; species Bulinus truncatus. Next base: position 418,925 of record JAGDYQ010000279.1, on the reverse strand, counting down.
AAATAATATGATATATGGAAGGAATGTTGTTGATTGAGTATATATTTCATAAACTTCCTCAAAATTTTTTTAATATTATTTATGAAAAAAAAATTCGGCTACTAAATTTATTATTCAAAAAGTAAAAAAAATGTTTAAATGTTTACATTCCTACGAAAAAAAAAAATTTCGTTAAAATAAATGATTAACAGTTATTGAAGTCCGGGGTTCTCTACCTGTGGTACGCGTACCCCCAAGGGTTATGGGTTCAGGTTTTGCAGGGATACGCTGCGACGACCATGTCAATTTTTTCACGACTCATTGATTATTTAAGGGCCCGCAATGATGTCCTTCCCTGGGAGCCCTTGTTGGCTCTCGGCGCCCCTGGCCCAGGTATCGCATTAGAAAGGTGAGCACATTCCATTATGAGCATTAGATTTTATTCGCGAATGTACGCGTTGGGATTTGCCCGAGGATAAACTTTAGCACTCTTTGGGATACATTCGCAAAAAAAAAAAAGGCCGCAAAAAAAAGCCCGCAAAAAAAAGCCCGCAAAAAAAAGCCCGCAAAAAAGCTCGCATAAAAAAAGCCCGCCAAAAAAAAAAAAAAAGCCCTAAAACCTCTGATTTAAGTACTAGTGCCGTGCCCGTTTACTACCTCAAAAAAAAATCCTGCAAAAAAAGCCCGCAAAAAAAAGCCCGCAAAAAAAAAGCCCGCAAAAAAAAGCCCGCAAAAAAAAGCCCGCAAAAAAGCTCGCATAAAAAAAGCCCGCCAAAAAAAAAAAAGCCCTAAAACCTCTGATTTAAGTACTAGCGCCGTGCCCGTTTACTACCTCAAAAAAAAAAAAAAAAATAGTAGTGCCCTATGTATGGAGACCGAGACTCCTGTGATGAGTCCTGTCGAGCTGAGGGTACCTGGTTCGATCTCCGGTTAGGACCAATTTATATTTCAGGTCTGTTTGGCTTAAGTCCCCGCTATGTCTTCCGTGGTGCCTCAATGGCAATTACACTATCGGATATGGTGGTGGGGGTGGGGGGTGTGAAATAAGGGCAACATAAAAAAACCGTCCCATTTGTGGATTATAGAAATCTAAGAGATTTCATCTCATCCTTACAGAGACTTCACACACACACACACACACACACTCCTGTGATGATCCCACTACATGCTGGCCTAATTACATGTACAATACACAATGTTTCAAAAGTGTCATTAACATATTACAATGTATGATGTATTTCAAAAAGGTGCAGAGGGAGAGGGTGTTAAACGTGTTCATTTGTTAATTAATGAACATCTGCGTTTATGTACTAAGTTTCATTCTTTTCAAGGTCGTCAACATGGAGCAAGAGTGTAAAATAAACATGTCGGTTTTTTTTATACGTTACACCGCACATTAGATAACACACCCTCCCCACCCAACACGTCACGCACTGCAGCTGGGAATTCCCTTTCAGATCAAACTGAGCAATGGCTAGCAGTTTTGCAGTTGTATGTGTGTCCAACTGATCTAGCAGCCAACTTAACCTCTTTTAATTCAAATAGTTTGCGTTTGAAAACAATTTGTGTGTGTGAGGCACTTGAACGGAAAAATAAAACATAGTGTATACAATTTTGTATTCTAAAATATTCTGTAAGTAGCTAAATAGTTTTAGTTCAACTTTTTCGTCAGTAGCATAAAAATAAAATTACTTTCAACTAGACATTTGTAAACACAATTAAACTTGGAATCCTACTTTTTTAAAAAGTTGCTTATACTTTTAGTTTGTATCTTTTTAGTTCACTTTTCCCCATAACTGAACTTAACCCTGTAATCTACTATAAAATTACTTCAGCTTTTTTAAAACCATAAACGGGGGGTGGGGGGGGGGGGCAGCCCCGTAGCGTGAAAATTCTACAGCAGGTGCCAGGCAGTAGCGAAAGGGGGGGGGGGCAGACAAGTAGAATAAATAAGCGGGGGGGGGGGCAGACAAAACGCAAGGGGGCGCCCCCCTGGCCCCTCCCGAACACTACGGGCCTGGGGGAGATGAGGAGGAGCTAGACCCCCCCCCCCCCCCAAGTGGTCAAATATTGTTGAGGGGGGGGGCGGGCTCACATTTTTTGTCGGCTGCCCAGATATTAAGATAGAAACGGTTTTACTCTTTTTTTTTTTTTATTTGCTATTTTATCAAAGTGTTTTTTGTGTTGAATTACATGGTACACGGAGTTGTTGTTGTCAATAATCCAGGTGGTTGCCCAGCGCGATAATGGTACTTGTATAAACGAAACGGATAGCCGAGTTGTAAACCTTGACATAGTTGGCGAATATTATAACGGTATCACTGCTACATACTTATAGCTGCCACACTCCCAGCCCGCTTTTACAGCAACATTGTTAGAATGTTTTAGACCTGTGTTATACTTTTCACGGCTATAAAGATAAAAATAATAAAAAAAAAACTATACACATTAAAAGACCAGGTTTTCTTTGCTTAGGTCACGCTAACCTCTGCAAGTAACTAGTACAAAGTTCACATAACTTGTCTCCCCCCCCCTCCCAATCTCTCTCTCCTTCAATTTCGCTCGACCTCGTTTTCTTTTTCAATAATGCATGTAACTAGGGTTGTCCAATCCCCGGCCAGGAATGCATGTTAAACAATCATGTAAATGTATTGCTGCTGTCTTGTATTCATGAAGTATGTGTATATGGAATGAATGTTAAACAATCATACAATTGTATTGCTGCTGTCTTGTATTCATGAAGTATGTGTATATGGAATGAATGTTAAACAATCATACAATTGTATTGCTGCTGTCTTGTATTCATGAAGTATGTGTATATGGAATGAATGTTAAACAATCATACAAATGTATTGCTGCTGTCTTGTACTTTGTCTGTATAATAAATCATCGGCCTGGTAAACAAACTGCATAGTGCAGGGATTCTCAATCGGCGGACCTAAGGGGGTACAGAAAATCTTTTGCATGGGTACGCTGAGACATATAATTTTCATTTAAAACCAAACAAGAATTCGAAGAACTTACCTATGGGGGGGGGGGGGGGAAGAACAGGCGGACATCGTTTCGCCTCTTTGGGGTACAGTCGCGAAAACAGGATGAGAACCGAGGGTCTGTTGTTTCTGTAGTTTCCCAACAGCTAGAGGTGATGAGCACCCACCCCCTCCAACCCCCTTACCTCCCGTCATTGGCCCCTTTTTTCCCCCTCCGCTGAAGGTAATAACAGGCTGGGCATCCCTGGTCCTTACATACAGATGATCAGTATTGTTTGTCCCGTATGATCCGAAGAAAGATAATAATACCCCGGTACACAGGCAAACTTTTGTAGTTGGCAGAGCTCGCTTCCATTGATAACGTCATCCGCCGTATTTTACCTGAATTGTATAATTGTTCGGTGCCGAACGTAGGGATTTGGGGGGGGGGGCCCGGTGGCTTGTTCTCTTTTTTTTTTGGGGGGGGGGGAGGGCTGCATTTTGACATTCGACATCATGACATTAGATAGTGTACTCAATATTTAATTTTTAAAAAATTTGGGGGCCCCCTTCAAGCTGGGGCCTGGGGGAACTTTCGAATTTGGGCCCCACCTCCTCCCTCCTTAGTTACGCCTCTGACATTGTCTGCGTCTCTGTGTTGCTGTTTTCCCTACACAGTTTTTTGTTGTATCATTTGATTACAAACAATAACTATACGGGCTATACACCAATTAAATACTGACACAATTTTAAATGATCTGTATTTCAATGAATGATAATAAAGACCCGCATTGAAAAGGGGTTGTCACTCTATGATAATGTGTTCCCAAGCCCCCCCCCCCCAACCCTGTGATGAAAAGAAAATGTTTTGTTTCTTTATAACGATCGTCCAGGTGTCATGTGCGCTCTATCTAGGGGGTTATTAAAAAATAACACAGCAACACCTTCAGTGACACAAAACACTAACTCCAACTTTGAGATGCAATACTAAAGTCTTTAATCGATCACCTGAATACTATGTATAGGCTTGCCATACGTCCCGCTTTGGCCGGGACAGCCCCGGATTTACTGGGTTGTCCCAGTGTCCCACCCGGTTGTTGAAATTGTCCCAGTTTAGATTCAGGGCATAGTTTCTTGGAAATAATTGAGCAAAATTATTAGATCAGAGAATGATTAATCTGCTCTTGTGTGATCAGTAACATTTTGGTAAGTAACACAGTGATACAAATTTACAGAAGTGAAAAATACGAGTGGTACAACAAGAAGAAAACTGTTTTGTTTTGTAAAAATATCATGTTTGTGTACCATTATGAATAAAATAACAAAGATTATCTATTCTATATTTAAGTGTTTTTTACATTAATGTTTTCATACCCCCCCCCCCGGAACCGACATCCCTAAACCTAAAGTAAAAAAGACAGAACTGTCCCGGTTGGTCCGTGAAAAAATATGGCAACCCTAACTATGTACCAATGAGACTATATTCGCACGACCTCGCATACCAGATGTATAACACAACTTTTCGCTCCAACAACTGGACATCAACTAACTGTCCACACAGTCCAGCTACACACACAGACACGCGACGCATCACTCCGTTTCCTAGTTACATGCTGATGCTCTCCCCCTACACACACACACACACACACACATACACGTCAATCTGTGACGCCAGGCTTTAGAACAACAAACAAATAGGTAACATACGGCAGGCGAATCAAGAGTTTGATCGATGGTTAGTCACATAAATTATTAATTATTTCATATTATTTTGAATGGATTTTAGTTCCATTTTTTTTTGTGGTAGGGGGTGGCCTCGCCCTCCCCCCCACCCCCGCATTCTGACATTCTTTTGATCTCCTAGTTGGAATAAAACTAAAATTGTAATCTAGGGCATTGCAAGAGACCCCCCCCCCCACACACACATAATGATCATTATTGGTGTCCTTAGTGTACGCCTAAGGTTAAAAGTGGAGGAGGAAGGGGGGTTTGGGCGTGAGTTTCGATGCAGGACCTCAAATGTATGTATGGGATCTATATAATATGGTCTGGAAACTGTGGATTCATGGAAAAGTAGACTCCCGAAGATGTATCACCTGCATGAATGGGGTGGCGTTATATATATATATATATATATATATATATATATATATATATATATATATATATATATATATATATATAATGTAATGTCAACGCATTTAAGGTTTAGTGTTTAACAATTTAATCGCATATTTTTTTTACTCGTCAATCGGCTATTAACCAGCAGTCCTAATTTTGTTCAAAATAAACTATGTTTTTATTGTAAATTTTTTCTGCCCATCAGAGGTTACCACCCTGGTGTTTTGCATATTTTGCACGATAGTTCGGTGCGGCACTGATAAGGTCTTTCAACCTTTATTTTTTTATGTATTTTTTTTTTATTTTATTTCTTTCAGCTATTTTAGAGTTGGCAAATCGCTAACCTATAACACTTTGACCCAAAAGGTCACAATGGCGGACAAGTTATCACGAGTACGCGAGGCTATTGGAGCGGTACCAGACTTTCCTAAAAAAGGGATACTTTTTAGGTAATAAACGTCATGTGACTTTTTATCGGAATCTAAAATTATAGTGTCGTGATTATTTTATTTTAGAAATACATCTTAATAGAAATGAAACTAGACGATTAGGTCAGCATTTTTGCATTTTTCAATGCAGTCACTTTCACTGTACAGACTGTACTGTAGACGTGTAGTGCATTATGATGAGACATGCATGTGGTGCATGTCATGTTGTGTCATATACACTGCAAATAGAATCGAATGAGGGGAAAATGAGACTATTGCATGTCTTTTGATGTGACTTATTTGTTTTCATCTTTGTTCCGTTGTTAAGGGTTATTAAATATTGCAAGTACAACCTTTCCCACATTTAGCCCACTCGGTAAACTCCAAGCAACACACATAATTTTGTCTTTAAATGGATACCACCATGATCTCCAATGGCAATGGTCAACATTAGAGGTCAAAAAGTAAATCAAGCACATCATAATTCATAATAATTCAATGTAAGGAACGTAGTAGTTATGTAAAAAATAGATAACAAAACAGATAGTTGATAAGTTTCAGATAAGTTCACTTTATTTTCATTCTGATTCACTCCACTCTACTTGATGAGCCACAGCAGGGGTGTCATTAAAGGGGTGGTGACACCAAAATGAACAGTTCAAAATTTTATAGCAGAAAAAACTTGGTATAGTGCAGTCGGTTATATAACTGATCATAGTTAAAAACATGAGCAGTAGCCTAGGGCTAGGGTGCCACTATGCAGAGGTAGAGCAGTAGCACAAGGTGTCACCATATATCATATAGAACAGTAGCACAGGGTGTCATCATATAGAGCAGTTGCACAGGTTGCCACCATGCATAGTGTCTAGAGCTTAGGTAAATGAATACAATTCAAAGGTGCTTGGATCAATCTAGAGTTTTTTTTGCAAACGTTCTAAAGAAAAAAAGGACATGTCTAGTCACATGGTTTCATGAAATCGGCGACATAGTTTACAAATTAGTATAGGAAAATTTGAAATATATATCATTGCTCATGGCGGAAGTCTTGGGGAAGGGGGGGAGTGGTGATACCTTGAATTTTCTGCACAGTATTAGAAAATTTTGCTTGTCATCATAAGATCACCACATATGTGACATAGTGAACATAGCAACTTATATAACTAAACAGGCTATATTATATAGGTTAGGAATAAAAGATTTATTCTCTATGAAAAATAAAAACCTACTGCATTATCTATATTAATAAATTTTTTGAGCTTGTATAAGCAAAAATGTGACACAAATCTTAATATTTAAATTTAACTTTTACCTTCGTTTGGTTCATATTTCTTAGAAGATGTTTAATATTTAAAAAACAATTTTTTTTTTATTTTCCTTTAGAAACTTTGAAGTCTGTCAGTAAAAAAATAAATAAAAACTACCCTTCCACCATTTCCTAAATATTAAATCATCAACCTTCAGAAAATTGATAAAGTATGTTATTGAAATTGATTTCTATAAAATTATTTTGATTTTGAATCTAATGGTTTAATATATACTCTGATGGAAACAAGTCCGAGATAAAGAATTAAAAAAATATTTCCCTCTATAAAAAAATGGTAGGCCCATGTGTAGAACACTGTCTTGTCTGTTTCTAGTAACTTATGACATCAATTTTTTATCATATGCATAATAACCGATGTGAAGAAAAAAAAAGACTATACATTTATCCCATGGTCTTTTAAAGATTTATGGTATTTTTAAAGATTGATTCTATTTTAGAATTTTTTCATTAAATTTTAGCAAATAAGACTGACATGAAAGTATAAAGGTGTAAAAAAAAAATTTTTTTTTTCATATTTCCTCTTAAAAACTTTATTTTATACCTCAGAACAATATAGAAGCTTAGATGAAAACTTAAAAAAAAAATCACCTAATCCATCTATAACATTCAGAGCTATAGACCATTTAATGTTAATGCTGATAGTTTACTTCCAGACTTTGGCACAAAACACAAAAAAATAAATAATTTAACAGGGGGACATTTAAAATCATATTTTATAAGCCAAAATTATTCGCAAATGTTAAGCTTTTAAAAATTAAGAAATAAAGGTATAATATATTTTCCTTATAAATGTATTATGTAATCAGCGACTGGTTTGGTTGGTAAGGTAAAAGATGGTGTTTGGGTTATAATATTTTGTGTCATTTAAAAAAAAAATCTATAACATATTCCTGTCTTTCAGCTGATTTAAGCCATCAGTTGAAAAAAAAAAGTGGTAATCAATTAAAAAATTCATACAACAAAAGCTGGAATTAACTTTTGCCTACACATGGGTGCCACATTGCATACTAATGGCAGAATTCAGAGACTGATACTCTGCCATTTTCTAAAAAATTACCCGCTTAGAAATTTCTCAAGTACATTTACAAAAAAATATTTTACATGCCTTTAAAAAAAATGACGTTATTATTTAAAAATAGTTCATGTTTCTGTTATTTAAAAATAGTTCATGTTTTCTGTTAACTTTTTACGCATCAATACTTATAAACCATAAAGAGTTGTTATATAGTCTTTTAAGCTATGCAGACAGCTGCTTGAAACCTACAAATTTATTCTTGTCATGTGATCTCTGACATCACTGAAAATGGTCTACTGTAGTATAGATACTATCTCTACACAAATGATTACTCTGTAAAGTTAGTGTACTTAGATGACAGTACCTTGACTTACCAAGTTTATTTGCTGTAGAATGGAATGTAAAAAAAATGTTTTCAAACTCAACTAGTAAGTAAGTAAAGTTCCCTTAACCCTTATGGGCCATCGGGGCAGATGAAGTGTAGAATTCATCTGTTTCTATAATCTCGGCATATGGAGGGATTGTGTGGTTAGCACAACGCCCAGCCGCCTTTACTTCCCCAACATAAGTCAAGTACCCATTTAAAGCTGGGTGGACTTACGGGATAACTATTGAACCAAATTTCACCCTGGTTCTCACCGAGGATCAAACCCAGGTCTGTCAGGTCGACAGCCAAGTATCAATACTACTCGGCCATCCTCCCATAGTTTATTATTTTTTCTGAAAATATAGTAACTTAAGTCACTTCACTTACTAAATAGCTAATCAATAGCCTCTGCTTTAGGTTAGCATTAACATGAATTATTAGGTAATGTGTTTAGGTCTAATTAACACCAGCTAGTAAAGAAATCCCATTTTTAGGTGTTGATTTTTAAAGATCTTAAATCTTATTGAAAGGGGTGGTTGTTTATTTTTTTTTAGTTAGCCCATGATATTCAATAGTCAGTGTTTTAGTTAGCCCATGATATTCATTAGTCTGTGTTTTAGTTAGCCCATGATATTCAATAGTCTGTGTTTTAGTTAGCCCATGATATTCATTAGTCTGTGTTTTAGTTAGCCCATGATATTCAATAGTCTGTGTTTTTTTATAGAATGCTTTATTTTTCAGTTAAAAAGTTATTACAGAATTGACACCAAATGAAATCTTTCATTACGGTTTTTCTGAATTGCAAAATAAAATTTTTTTTTTAGAAAGGAATTCTTTATACAAAGCTTAAATAGTTTGCCACTTCGCTATTATAATCTACTAGCTGTACCCTGCAAAACCTTTGCATAGAGTTATATACCCTTAGGCTTGATTGGTAGGCTAGGTTATTTTTTGGTTTATGGCAGATCCGATTTTTTTATGATTGTATTTTAAACTGGAATACTGTTGTATTAATTCTTTACTTTCGATTTAACGCAGAACCCAAATCGCTATTATATTATTAGATTTGTGCCAATTCACCATTTTATTTGACTAACGGCTTGTTTGGCGTCTGTGTTGTTCCCAGAGATATATTTCCAGTGCTGAGGAATCCTCCAGTGTTCAAGGACCTGATTGACCTCTTGCACCAGGCTGTCACTGAATCTGCCCCTGACGTTGAGTGCATAGTCGGCCTAGACTCCAGGGGATTTTTGTTTGGGCCCATCCTTGCTGAGAGGTTGAGCATTCCCTTTGTGCCTGTGAGAAAGAAGGGCAAACTGCCTGGAGAAATTATTGGTGTAACCTATGACCTGGAATATGGCTCAGTGAGTGTTACCAGGCAATTATAGTCTTTTTTTCATGGGGAGTTTTACACACTAAATCTCAATGGAACATATCCCCTGAGTCTTGATTGTATTTTTTTGTACATAAAAGGACAGTTTTTTTTTAAATATAATAGTGATAAAAAGAAATTTTTTTTCTTTATTTTTACATATGTATGGTTCTTAATTTTATAATGTAAGTGAAACTGGTGTGTTTAAGCTAATTACCCGTAATGCCCTGTTAGAAAAATACTTTTTCTTTTTTAAAACTGTACAAGCATATCGTGGAAAATAAAAGAGAGTTTGTAACGAATTTTTAAAATTTTTAACATCATTATATTTTTCTAGCTTAAAACTTCACTTTACTTTTGGCCCATGGGCCTATAAATTCGCCACCCGCCCTGTTAGACAAACCTAACTAATGTTTTAACTGTATTTATGTCTAATTTGTAATCACAATTTAGAACTCCATGAGTGATGACATTTTTCTTTTTGTTTTTTTATTCCATTTCCTGTGTGTGCAGGACACACTTGAAGTTCAGAAAAACTGCGTAAGACCTGGAGTCAAAGTTGTGATCATCGATGATCTTTTAGCTACAGGAGGTGAGTATGTCATGTGTTCTTCTTGCTTGTATGTACACCTTTCCCTCCTGGAACAAGTAATCACTCTTAACACCAAAACGAAATAGTGGAAGCAAAACATAACAAGGGACAAAATTATGAAATCTACAATGCTTATGTGTTTCTTGTATCACTATCAAGACTGTCCGAGTCAGTTGAGCATTACTGAGTATTTTGTAATTCAGCGCTATATATTTACTCGCTTGACTTGAACTTTGAAAAAAAGATGAAATACAAATTCAAGATAATTAACGTTACTTTTGTATTGTTTATTTTAAGCCCTTTTGCTCAGTTATTTCCCTTACACACACACACACACAAAACTGCAAATGTTGGTGTGAGATTGAAATAATCAGGGCAAGGGTGTCAGTAATTTTACTAAGCCCAGTGTGAAAGGCTGATAACTATTGACATTTCTCTGGAAGGAATGCTCTAATCTCACATGTATTGACCCTTGATTAGAATTAGAATGAGTTTGAATCAAATTAGAGAAGTTCTTTTGCTTGTCTATAAGTTAATAATATTTAATAAAAAAAAATGTTTCATTGGAATTTTAAGAAAGATTAATTAATGTATGGTTTCAAATATCATAGGATTTAATTGAAACGTTCCTTAAGTGTTGTACTTTGTAGAGTGGACAGGTGTATGTGTTTATCATGTGCTATACGTTGTAGGGTGGACAGTTGTATATGTGTTTATCATGTGCTGTACACTGTAGGGTAGACAGGTGTATGTGTTTATCATGTGCTGTACATTGTAGGGTGGACGTGTGTATGTGTTTATCATGTGCTGTACGTTTTATGGTGGACAGTTGTATATATGTTTATCATGTGCTGTACACTGTAGGGTGGACAGGTGTATGTGTTTATCATGTGCCGTATGTTGTATGGTGGACATCTGTATATGTGTTTATCATGTGCTGTACACTGTAGGGTTGACAGGTTTATGTGTTTATCATGTGCTGTACTTTGTATGGGGGACAGTTGTATGTCTTTATCATGTGCTGTACATTGTAGGTTGGACATGTTTATGTGTTTATCATGTGCTGTACATTGTAGGGTGGACAGGTGTATGTGTTTATCATGTGCTGTACACTGTAGGGTGGACAGGTGTATGTGTGTTTATCATTTGTTGATGCTGTATGGTGGTTAGGTGTATATGTTTTGAATTATGTAGAGAACTTAACAGCTCAACTTTAAGACACAAATAGTATATAAATGATTTTTTTTTCATATGCTTGCTTTATTGAATTTTTTTCCTATAAATTTTAGGTACTTTAAAAGCTGCTTGCGACTTGATGGTGAGACTTCAAGCCGAAGTTTGTCTATGTTTGGTCATCATAGAGCTGACATACCTAGACGGACGAAGCAAGGTCCCAGGACCCGTCAAGTCTCTGATTACTTTCTCCGAATGAGGAGCTAACTCAATCAAATCATTGTTTTGTTTTTTTTTTCATTTACTTAAGCTAACACCACCCTTTTGCTCATTTTTTTATTCTGCCAAATGCTTATTTCAAAATTATCGTTACTTCAGCATTCAGCTGTATATATTGGTCTTAATAATGCATGGGGGACTTTTGTTTTTCATTTGATTACGATGAAAACAGTTGATTCATAATTTTTTTCTACAAATATGAGCTCAAAATTTTTCATTTGATATAATTTAGTTCATTACAATTACGGACGATGGTCATTCTGTAACTATTTTTTGTTTTTTTTTAAATTTTGATTACTATCCTTCAAGTTTAATTTTTTTTCTTTTAGTAAACACAATTTATTTATCAACACAAATGGAAGAATTGGTCGGTACAGAAGTTAAAGTCCCTTTTCGGGTGGCATTACTTGCTGGTGGAGCTGCTGGTACAGCCGTGGATGTCATGCTCTTTCCTTTGGACACCATCAAGACCAGGCTTCAGTCAGAAGCTGGTTTTATCAAGTCTGGTGGTTTCAGGGGGGTCTATTCTGGACTCCTCTCTGCCGCCCTTGGATCTGCCCCAGGGGCGGCTCTGTTTTTCCTGGCTTACGAATCCACAAAAGGTGTGTACGGCTCTGTCGTAAAGAGTGACGGCCTCCAGAGCATTGGTCACATGGCTGCTGCTGCTGCTGGTGAGGTTACAGCCTGCCTTGTTAGGGTCCCCGTGGAAGTGGTGAAACAGAGGACCCAGGTTTTCAGCACAGCCTCATCCTTGCGGTCTTTTCAGTACACATTAAAGTCAGAAGGTCTTAAGGGTTTCTACAGAGGCTACTCCAGCACTGTTATGAGAGAAATCCCTTTTTCTGTGATACAGTTCCCGCTGTGGGAATTCATGAAGTCCAGGTTGTCTCAGAAAACTGGCCAGCCAATTACGGCCTGGCAGTCGTCTGTCTGCGGAGCGCTAGCTGGCGGGACATCTGCAGCGTTGACCACCCCTTTGGATGTGGCCAAGACTAGGATCATGCTGGCTAAGCAGGGAACATCTGTGGCCAGAGGCGACGTTTTTTTTGTTTTGAAAACTGTATTCCACGAAAAGGGTTTTGCTGGCCTTTTTTCCGGCATGGTCCCCAGGGTGATATGGATTTCTATTGGTGGATCTATTTTTCTAGGCGTCTACGAAAAAGTTAAAATTTTATCCTCATCAGTATGATAGGTTGGTATAGAGATGAGAAGAACCATGGTGACTCACCTGTCAGGTAGCCCTGTTTCATAAACAGTTCATTGGTCCTGGGGAGTCCACCGAAGTGTTGTGGGAGGATCGAACTGGGCCATATGTATACTAATGGTGCCACATCATATAATGCAACAACGCTTGGTTGGTATAAAATGTCTCTTGAGGTCTCAGTTACAAGTGGTGTAAATCTGATGCATCATATCAGATTATAGACACTTGATTCTGGCCAAACTGTCACCCTACTGTGGTGTGGGAAGAAATTTTTTTTTTTGTTCATTAGTTGTTTCTTTCTTTGCTGTTTTCATCAACATAATCAAAATTTCTCAATCGAGAGTTTCCCCTTTATTTTTTGTTTATATTTCATCAATCATAATCAGTTGTGGATTTTTTTCTTAGGAATTACCTTCTGACTCGTCTTTTAATTATTTAATTTATTGACATGACGTCTGCTGTCAAATTATTTGGATCTGGTTCACTGAACAGTGAAGTTGGAGGTTGTGATGTTGTTCCCACCAATCAACTTCACGCTTTGTTCCCTTCAGACTCTGGTATGGTTGATTATAAAAATAAACCACTTTTGGGCCAAAAGAATGATATTTCATCCTTGTCATTATGGAACTTACTCAATTTGGTGACGCCTGTAACTGAATCCATCAAATAATTGAAATGTTATATGAGTCAATACGCAATAAACTCTTAAATTTTGATTTTTGACAAAAAGGTATTAATTTTTTTCCCATTCACTCATGTTTTTTTTTTAACATCTTTTGTTTAATTCGCTCTATCGTGTTACACTGATCCAAGTATTTTGGTTCAATGATATATATATAGTTTTAATGCTTAATAACCAGAAATTAATTTTACATAATGATTTTTTTTTATTAAGCAATGATTAACAATAAAACAGAAGAAAAAAAATCAATGAGTCTGTTGAATGGTGTTATTTGTTTAGTTTGAATGGCAGAACTGACAACAACATGTGAATCATTTATTCACAGGATAAGAAAATAATGTAATTTTATGTGACTCGTGTAACATATTTCATTGATGATTAACAAGCTGTGCAATACTAAAAAAATGTAACCTCAAGAAAAATAGCCCGAATGTAAGTTAAAGAAAAGTAACCCATACAAAATTATTTTTTTGGCCAGAAACTAGTGAAAAATAAACAGAAAATAACAATTTGTGTGTGTTAGCTTGAGGAATTAGAATATTTAGAATGGATTAAATAAACAGATGTCTATTTTGACATTTAAAACAATGTCCCATGCACTGTAGACCCTTAGGCATATTTTCTTCAAACGGTTGATAGTTTTTAGTTATTTATTATAAATACTTTTCCCCATAGTTAAATTAACTTTATTTATTTTTAAATTAGACTTTCAGAAACAGAGGGTAACGTATTTCAATATTGAAAGACCGTGGACTCTTAAAAAAAAAACCCAGATAGTTTTGATCACTTGCACTAATACCACCTATCGCCCCCATAATAGTTTACAAAGGAAACAAGCTATTTATTATTTAAGCCTAAATTATTATACCTCAGTTTACGAAGCATTTTTTTTAAACATATACGTCATAATCAATGGGGGGGGGAGACTTATTATGACACATTACACTCAAAGATGTTTTGAAAAAAAAAAAACATTGTACCGAGATGTTGGATGGTGAGATAGATAGTTACATTTATACAGTTAAGTTCCATGGTGGTCCAGGAACACATTCTCTCCCCCAACCACCTCCTTCCCCTCCGTTTGTGTTCTGGCAATGTTGTTTACATCCAGTTCTTTGAAAGTTCAGAAGCCGTCAAACTGACGGGCCTGTTTGTTTAGCAATACCGCCTGTAGCCACACACGGGTACGTACAGGTTGATGGTTCAAACCTTTAAAATAAAGCATTTTAATCGGTTATAACAGTTTGAGCTAGATATATGTTGTTGTGTTCTGCTTTCAGTTTATTATTTGGAAAACGCAGTGGCTCCGGCACCAGCCAAAACCGTTATATTAGGGTATAAGGAATATGGCATATATACTTTTTTTTTCAGGATTAGGGATAGGGTGGAGCAATATCTATGGCTGGTACCCGAAGAAAAAAAAATACGGGTTCGGTCGGACCGAACCGTAGCCACTGCGTTTGGAAAATGGTAGCTAAAAAAAAAAACGACGCACTATTGTATTTTGTGAGTTAAATTTGTTGTAGATATGTTTTACTAGCTCCGAACACTGCTAAATATACGACAATTTAAATTAATGATAGCACAAAAAAAACGGATTTGTCGGTTTACTTCTTTATATAGTAATCTAAGTTCCCAGTAAAGAAAACGTACTGTCTCTTGGTCTAATATTGAGTTTTTAACCACTAATGATAACAAAACAGCATTCGAAGAGGCGATTCTACAGTCCCACCTTAGCTTAGGTCTCAGAAACCATTATAGAAAAAAAAAAATGTGTATGTCACACACTAAGCTCTTACTAAATATAGGTCAGTGATGTCACATCGCTGGGTTAAGAACCTGCAACCAGTATCACGCTAATCGGGCTCCCGGAATCGCTGCCATCTGATAAAGTCTAGCGCAACAAGAACTTTCACTTCGCATCACCCCGTTATCAAGAAACACATTATTCATCACTGATGGCATGCTTTTTTACGGAATAATAACAACATTAAATATAACCCGCCATATTGTGACCAGAGGTGTGCGGATCTTGAAATTTAGCGTCCGCGTCCGTCCGCGGATTTCTATCAATGATCCGCGTCCGCAGAATCTTACAACATTGGTCCGCAGTCAGTCCGCGCGTCCGCAATGCTGAAATTTAGCTGTTTAAATGACTTGAAATTTTGTATGGTAACGCTAAAGAAGATCCGCGTCAGTCCGCGAGTCCGCAACTTAACCATACGAAGCGTCCGCTGTCAGTCCGCGGATTCGGAAAAGTCTGCGGATCTGCGTCCGCAAGCGGACGCGTCCGCTGTCCGCTCATCTCTGATTGTGACCTGATTCGTGCTTTCCCCTGGGTAACTATGGAGAGTAAACAAAATAAATATCCTCTATCACAGATCTTTTATACGTGACGATCACGTAGCCTCTAAGCTGATGTCTTAAAGAACATCGGTTCTCAAGTTGTTTCATTTGGAGATGCGATAATGACATTAAACAATAAAACAAGTTTCGTTTTTTTTTCTCTATTGTCCTTTATTTACAAAGCTGTTCTTAAGTTGTTCTTTCTCTTTATGTTTGGGTGGGGGTGCGAGGACTAGGAAGGGTTGCATTTGCGGACCCGAGGCAAAATCTATTTCAAGGCTGCCGCGTTCAAATCTTGAGACCCATTAGATTCTCGTTAAACCCGACTTTAAACTGTCACTATTTTTTGTTTAAATTTTTGTTACTATCCATCTCTGGAACATTATCTGATGACTGTGGAGTTTCTGATTTCTATTGGATCGGCGCAATGCTTAACGATTCATTTAGAAAGCATTAATTAAATTAATCTCGTAAATCGGTAATTTCTCGAATATTCTGCATTCAACTGACTGCCGCGTTCTTACAATGTTCAAATTTTAATTTTTCTTTCATATCAATCCTCAATTATATACGCACCTTTAATAGCACCCAATGTTCATTTTTATTTGGAAGCTTTATTTTAGCTTACACACATCAAACCCTTCACCGTAAAGAGCTGCCTCCCCTTGTCCCAAAGATTCATTCAATGAAACATTCATTCAACTTAAAAACGTCTCCAGGCGTGGGAACTTGTCCCGTTTTACCAATCATGATACTGCGTTGCATTTTGCTGTCATATCAATGATTTATGCCTTGTCTTGTGCACGCTTGTGTGTGTGTGTGTGTGTGTGTGTGTGTATGTGTGTGTGAGTATGTGTGTGTATGTGTGTCTTGTGCATGCTTGTGTGTGTGTCAGGAAATCACGGAGCGGGTTTTAATCTTGACAGCAACTGGCCAGTCTTGAGTGCTTTGAAACTTTTACGGCAGGACTGCTATGGCTTGGGTTCTTCTCCCAAGATCTTGGTTTTTTTTTGGTTGTCCTGGGTTCTTGGGTTTTATTTTGAAAATAATAAAAAAATCTTTTTTTCTTCCACTTAAACATTTTGAACAATTAAATCCAATCAGCTGCATAGTTCGCTGTACATGAACGTCAGCCCCGTAGCGTGAAAATTCTACAGCAGGGGCCAGGCATTCTACATCAGGGGCCAGGCATTCTACAGTAGGGGCCAGACATTCTACAGCAGGGGGGCAGGCATTCTACGGCAGAAGCCATGCATTCTACAGCAGGGGCCAGGCATTCTACAGCAGGGGCCAGGCCAATAGCAGGGGGAGGGGCAGGAAATAAATGTTATTAAGTAGAGAAAACGGCGGGGGGGGGCGGCCATCCTGCCCCTCCCCCCCCCCGCACGCCACGGGCCTGATGAGCGTTATTCTCGTTGATTTAATCTCTAGTCCATTTCATAAATATTCTCTCTCTTCTCTTGGTGTCTGGTGTAGAACATTCGGCTGTCGACTTAATGGTCCCGGGCTCGATTGTCGATGAGAACCGCTGTATATACATTCTGTCCTGGTGAGAGTCCAACCAGCTTTAAATATGTGATTGATCGTAGATGCGTGAAGTAAAGGCGGTTAGGTCATCCCCCGATCATCAACCCGGAACACTGAGGTCGACAGTCTCTTAATTAAGATATGGTTTTTAAAATGAGGCAACATGTTATATTTTAATTCAATGGAAATATATAATAAAGGGAGCTAACAGGTTTAAATTTTTTTAATACCTGAATTAACTCCCCAATGCACTATAAGAAGTTGTCAGCAGCTCTGAGCAGCTTGACAAATATGTTTTTAAGTATTATGGGTTAGGGCGCCATTTGATGACAGATAACGGCTCAAAACGGATTTTAATCAATTTTCTACCAAAGTACGGAGTAATTTTAAGCAACAGGACTCAGAATTTCTTTAAATTACTAATTAAATTCACTCAAGCTCGACACATGTTATGGGGTTAGTGTGTGTTGTATGAACATCTTGCCATTGATAATTGTCTACTTGTCACGTCTAATTTTAATTATTATTGGCGAAATATAAACTTTGTTATCTAGGGAGTAAATATATAAACTGAAATTCATATAACATACATCATATTAATATATTGGATACCTCTGAATTATTTCATCGATGGGATGATGCAGTGCCGGCCTTAGACAAGGACAAATATGCCGCCCTTTTTAGTTTCATTTTTCTAAGAAAATTCTATAAATGCTATTTATTATAATTCATTTTTAAAATTTGGCAACTTTATAAAAATTATAGAGTTTTAAGTATACGTAGTAATTTTAGGAAATTTTTTTTTTTTGGCTAAGTTAAAAAAAGTAATGTAAATAAAAAAAAATGAAATGTCATGTTTATTAAGCGTTAAAAGATTGAAGAGAATTCAAGAAAAATATGCTTTTCTAGCTTTTGCAGAGGCAAACTCTTCAATTACTTCGGTCACATCCAAATATTCTGCAATCGTTTACTCTATAGATATTGTAGCTAAACCAACCAAACGATCCTGAGACATGGTAGAACGAAGATATGTTTTTATGAGTTTGAGCTTCGAAAAGCTTCTCTCTGCACTCGCCACTGTTATCGGAAGTGTAAGCGAAATTCGCAATGTCACGTACACATTCGGAAAAAGAGCAACCCGCCCATTCCACATAGATAAGTTAATTGAAGGTCCATGCAATCTTTGAAAACCTCTCTTTTATCACATTTCTCCAGTTTTTTAATGTCATACAAAATCCAAATAAATCGCTGGTAGAAAAAAATTACTCTGAAATTTTTTTCTGGCTCGAGAATTGGATCGTCTGAAACTTCATAGTCAAATTGTCTCTTTCTTAGTCGAGATCTTATTTGTATTTCCGTAGGTAAATTGCACTCAATACCAAATTCTTCAGCCAATGATTTAGCTGTTGTAATTGCTTTGGTAAAACCTTCATCTGTTCTATAGTTCTGGAGCATTGTTTTAGTTGTGTTCAATTGTTGAATAGATTTTTTTAAAATCAAGATCTTTTTTCATGAAATGTTTTGCTAGATATATTGATCTCAAATAAAACATCATACTAAATCACTAATGAACAAATAAACTTGAAATCGAGCATTTTTTTGTGCTATTCCCTTAGCTTCTGCACGGGACTGGGTTCCACGTAGTCCAGAAAGGGAATTGTATCCAGCAATTGAAACGAGTGCATCTTAAATTTCAACTGTTTGGTATCGAATTACCTTCACGGCATTAACTCGACTTTCCCAACGTGTTGCGCATAACTTTTTAACAGTTAAACCTGCTGCCTCTTTGTTTTTGGACATATTCTAACAATACATTCCAGAAGTACCGTACCCAGGATTTTTTTTTGGGGGGAGGGGGGTGTTCCAAGTTTTTAAAGGCAAATATTTGTCAATTTTTTATGAGTTACTGCAGCCCCCAACCCCCCCCCCCCCAGGGTACGGCCTTGCATTCCAGCGATGTGTTGATGCAGAAAAAAAGTTGTATATATTTTGAATTACCTCAAAAAACCTTACTGCTTCCAAACAACAGTTTACGGCATCATTCACCACCAAATGCACACTGCATGGGACATAAAAGGCTCTTCGATTTAGCTCTTTAACTCTTGCTTGGACGCCATTATGTATTCCCCGCATGTTCGCTCCGTTATCGTAGCATTGTCCCCCTCATATCATCTAGACAAATGCCTGAATCTGACAGCTCTTTAAGTAAAATTTCCTACATGCATGCACCTGTAGATTTTTCAAGTTCTGCGAATCCAATGAAGTGTTCATTGATAGAAACTTCTGAAGGTTTGTCATTTGTCAATTCATTTGCTGTAACATATCTGACAGTCATTGTCATCTGTTCTTTGTGACTGGCGTCTGGTGTGCAATCGAGAACTATAGCGTAATATTTTGCATTTTTAGATCATTTAACACTTTCTGTTTTATCTTCTTACTCAACACTTGAATGATCTCATTCTAAATATTTTTTTCCCAAATAATGGTCATGAATTTCATCTGATTTTATACGTCTTATATGTTCTTTCATTACCGGATCAAAGTCAGCAATAACTTCAACAAATTTCAAAAGTTTCCATTATGAGATGTATATAACCGATCAGACTGCCCTCACAGGGGTAAATTTTGAACTCCATGTACTCTGACCAAAGATATTATTCTCTTCTAATACATCCTTCCAGTGTTTCGCTTCACGATTTATAAGGCGCTGATTCACGTCATCAATAGTTTTATTATTTGTTATCCTCATTGTTATCCAAATTTTTCCAGTCACAACTGCCATGTGTTGCTAAGGCAGATTTACTCCTGTTATATATTCTGCAGCAAAAACAATATACCTTATCTACTGACGTAGAATACATCAACCATTTTCTTTTTAAAGTTTCTCCGTTAGCCAGTTTGCGCGTATAGTGGTAATTAGAAAATTGTCTCTCACTTTCATCTTTTGGAAACAAGACTCAAATTTGATCTGCTTTGGATCATGCTGAATAAGAAAACAACGATCTGGTCATTTAGCAGGATCCTCCATTATATCTGAATCAAATTCATTTATTTTTTTTTTTTTATTTTTATATTTTTCATTTGATTTTATTTTGCTGGAATTTGCCGCTCCTTGAAATAATGCCGCTCTAGACGGCTGCCTATATTGCCTATACCTAAAGCCGGCACTGGGATGATGTAATATTAGTATGATGTTGACATAATGATTGACTACATAGTACGCAATTTAATCCGTTAGATTCTCTAAGAGGCTGACATTGGTGAAGGCAAATTATATCTTCTCACACCCCCTACACACGTCATCAAATTTAAATCTTTTCCACCCCTTCCTCTTCCCCCTCCTAAATTGATAACGTAATTAATGGACTATTTATAAACTAACAATGTTCCAATATATTAAAGACACAAAATACAAATATTATGATCACACATTGTACAAACATGTACTCCGAAAATGTACCCTTGCTAAGGAACTCAAAAGTACCTCTGCTTAGGGGGGGGGTCTTAAAGCAAACTCTACCTAGGGAGCCAAATGTACCTTTCCTTGAGGGCTCTAATAGCTATCTCTACCTAGGGAGCCTAATGTACCTTTCCTTGGGGGCTCTTATAGCTATCTCTACCTAGGGAGCCAAATGTACCTTTCCTTGGGGGCTCTAATAGCTATCTCTACCTAGGAAACCAAATGTACCTTTCCTTGGGGGCTCTTAAAACCTAAGAATGACTGTGATTGCTGGAATTAAGATAATTATAATAGGACAATATTAAATGCGCAGGCATATACTGAGTATTACAGTAAAAAAAAAAGCTATGTGCCGAGCGTTGATGTAAAAACAATGTTTCCCTCTTCTGCTATAGATTTATTGATTTCATTACGTAATATTCTATCTAACTACAATTCTTCACTACTGGGATCTGAAACTAAGATATTTTTTTAAATACTATGCGGGCTACAGCCACATTCAGACACATAGATATGATTGGTCATTAACTAAATTCGGTTGTAATATATGTAACAAATCAATATGTAAAAAAAAATCGCATATTTATGATGAAGCACCCGGAATACTTTTCAGTCTTTAGTACCTCACATCCAGTCGAGTACTCCACAATCCTATATCTCATCCAACCACCCACCCCCCTCTCTCCCGTCCGTGGCCTTTACATTCAGCTGGACCCCCCCCCCCTTCCCTCTTCCCCCTAAAGTATCTTAGCTCACGCAAATACTACCTCACTAGTTGCCCACATCACATAAACGTGCAGCGAACTTCGGCTATCTGAGACTTTTGGGGTTGGGGGGGGGAGGGGGTATTTTTTTTTCTTTTACTTTGGGGTTAAAAAAAAGAAGCAACATTTTGGAATACCCACAATTCAAGAGTAAGTGCGATGCGCGTGGATTACATCACAGCCAATCATCAATAGCGTGTTGTTGTTGTGATTTAACATTGTTATGCTGACGGTATCTGCATGAACTGAAACACTTTGAGTTTTATTTATTATTACAAACTGTTTAAAACGTCGGCTTTTGGAAATTGGTCTACAGATGAACACGTGCTACATTCACAGTCCATCTACTAACTATACGGCTTTCAATACAGTGCACATGCTACAATATCCGTATATCTTCTATACAGCTTTCATTACAGTGAGTACACATTTTTTTTCCTTAAAGGCTTATAAGGGAAATAAATAAATAGGCCCAGTTAAAAAAAAAAACAACAACTGACGTCATTTTATTGAGAGGTGAAAGTAATCTGAGTTGATATAGTCACTTAAATCCAAACGGATTTTTACATTTGACTGAAGGAGCCGGTGTGCGAGCTCTTGGATGAAATGTGTATTCGCACTCGTAGCATATTAAAGGTAAACGTCATTGATCTGACAGATGCGGATCGCGGGCCGGTTAAAACAGTTTAAGGGACAGCACTTGGCCGGCAGGAAGTGATTTCTCCTTGTTTTGTTTCTGAAGCGAGTCCACATCTTTAAATTTATGCGTGATGTTATCGTCAATGTGTTCAACATGTTCAAATGGACTGAAATGTTAACAAAATGTGTAACACACATGGAGTACAATGTTAACATAATGTGTAACACACATCGGCTGAAATGTTAACATGATATGTGGCACACTTAGAGTACAATGTTAACATAATGTGTAGCACACATGGGCTGAAACGTTAACACAATGTGGAACACACATGGACTGAAATGTTAACATGATATGTGGCACGCTTGGAATGCAATGTTAACATAATGTGTAGCACACATGGGCTGAAACGTTAACACAATGTGTAACACACATGGAGTGCAATGTTAACATAATGTGCGACACACATGGACAGAAATGTTAACATAATGTTGATTTGTACTCCATATTGCGCTAATTTTAGATGTCGCCTTTCACTTAACTGAGCAATGGCTTCAAGCACTACGTATAGTCTTTGGTACGTGTGGCCTTTACTACTCAGCGTCTTTACTACGTCTTTCCATAATGAAGTCATTCGCTAAGTGTGGGTCACAATTTGATTTGAAGTGGGCCACAAAACATTTTATCAACTGCTTAATTTGACATTATTTTTTTTTAAATTTCGTTTTTCTGTGTTTTATCCTTTTTTTTTTATTTCTTGACAGACGGGTAGAGAAAAACCCCTAGCCTACAGGTTTCCTAGTGCGTCGCGGAAAACCGAACATGTTCTTTGTGGGTTGTGTATTGCTCAGTTTGAAAAAAGTTATATAGTAAAAATTCGTTATTGGTTTGACATTGAGTATTCCCTAATGTTGAACGTCATATTGATGTTTATATGCGTGTCTTTCCTTGATTAATAATTTTCCGAGTTTTTTTGTTTTGTTTTTGTATTTATATATTAAAATACGATTTTATCTTAACAAAGAGCTAACTGGAGAGAGTTAATTCATATACATTCAATACAAAATTGGGTTAAGACTCAATGTAACGGCCCGATGGTTTCCCAGACTCTATGATCGAAGTTTGATCAATTTATATAAGAGGGATGCAATCTGTTGCACACACACACACACACAGTGACACACACACATTGACACACATAATACTGACCGTTTGATAGGCTGTCTGTAGGTAAGGCCACAGATTGGTGTTATTGTGAAGATTACTGCACAGTGGTAATTATTAATGCCTAAATCAGGAAGATACGTCTATCTTAATAAACCACTGACGGGGAGGGAATCCGTAGAGCTTCAGGCTAAGGTGCAACGGCTTTCTAGGCACCATGGTGGCTAGTCGGGAAATTGAACAAGAAGCCTACAGCAGGCAGGTCGGGCTCACAGACATAGCTCCACAGAGTGATATTATGGAGTATATTAGTTACTCTATCTATCTATCTATCTATCTATCTATCTATCTATCTATCTATCTATCTATCTATCTATCTATCTATCTATCTATCTATCTATCTATCTATCTATCCTTCTGATTGTCAGTCCACCAGTCCATCAGCCTGACTTCTACATGCCTATTTATATATTTATGTGGATATCTTTCTGTATGACTGAAGTATAGCTGAACCTATAATCCATCCATCCATACATCAATTATTTATGTATGCTGTTGTATTTATATATGTCTGATGTGTGTGTGTCTGAATTACCCTGAATGGACATTACAATCTATTTATCTATCATTCTTCTATTTCTTTATCTATCTCTGTTGTTCACTTTGTAAGTATACCTGAATCAGCCTGCATGAACGCCATTGTGCCAAATGTTTAACTCAATAAAAATCTCACCATTTCATCAAAAAATAAAAATGACTAAATCCTGACATTCTATATTTATTATTTTCATTTTGCGTCTTTTATATAATTTTACATTATGTTTTATCTAAATTATCTTTTTCTGAATAAGAGAAAGAGAGGGCAGAGAGAGAGAGAGAGAGAGAGAGAGAGAGAGAGAGAGAGAGATAGATAGATAGATAGATAGATAGATAGATAGATAGATAGATAGATAGATAGATAGTTAGATAGAGAGAGAGAGAGAGAGAGAGAGAGAGAAAGATATGGAGAGAGAGAGAGAGGCGGGAAGGAGAGAGTTTGTGTGAGAGAGAATGAGAGTGACTAATCGCAGCCATTTTATTAGATGCCATTCAATCATTAGCTGTGGACTTTTATTCTTGCTTGTTTTAGCTCCATGTTGACCTGAATACTGGTCTGTAGCACACACATACTCAACATAAGTCTATCTATCTATCTATCTATCTATCTATCTATCTATCTATCTATCTATCTATCTATCTATCTATCTATCTATCTATCTATCTATCTATCTATCTATCTATCTATCTATCTATCTATCTATCTATCTATCTATCTATCTATCTATCTATCTATCTATCTATCTATCTATCTATCTATCTATCTATCTATCTGTTTGTCTGTCTGTCTATCTGTTTATCTGTCTGTCAGTCTAATTCTGTTTATCTAGCATACTATTTATCTTTCTATCATTGATCTATTCAGCTATCTGTCCGTTTTTTTCTATCGTTCTATCTATACAACTGTGTATCTTTACATCTGTCCGTCTATCTACATACTAGTATAGACCAAAGTATCTGGTCCTTTTCCTAGTTTCATTCTAAAGTTTATAGTATTTTCAATCAGTAACACCACCATTTGTGTTCATACATTATAAAAGACATCTGTTTTCACCTTAAATACAAAACATGCCAGGTAATATGTCACCTTCAAACTCTTGTTTTCTTTTAGCGGAATGAAAATATTAATCTGTTAGCCTGTGAAAAGTTTCCTTGTAATTAACACACACACACACAAATGGACTGAAAATTTGCATTAATTAAAGTCTAACAGATGAAAAGACTTCTACCTGAACTACATTTGATCCCAGATGTCTCAAAACACCTTCAAATGTTTTTGCACTCATCGGCATCATCGTTAATTTTATTTTGGTACAACTTAACAGTCAGAGTTCTTGAGTGATTTATTTTTATTTAACTCAATAGGTGTGAAAGATGCACCTAATTATTTATTTTTGTTTACCTCAATATGTGTGAAAGATGCACCTAATTATTTATTTTTGTTTGTAGTTTTAGAGTTTTAGGTCATCTAAAAATAGTCACCTGGGACATGATGACCCTAACACTAGAGTAAACCCAGGAAAAACAAAACACCAAAAACTGATAAAGAGCATCATCTATTCACACTAATGGCTGTAATAGTGTATTTCAGCCAAGGCCGTAGCCGGGGGGGGGGGGGGAGGCGGGGCTAGGGTAATTCTAAAAATGAAATTTTATTATAAAATATACTTTCTTTATCATTGTGTTCCAATTTTTTCTTATATAAAACTCTCCGCACAGCGCCCCCCCCCCCTCAAAAAAAAACAAAATCCTGGCTACGGCCTTGATCTCAGCTGTATGTATCCCTGCTGTGAGTATCTCGGCTGTATGTATGCCAGCTGTAAGTGTGTATCTCGGCTGTATGTATCCCAGCTGTGTGTATCTCGGCTGTATGTATCCCAGCTGTGTGTATATCGTCTGTAAGAAAGGGATGTAAAAAACAAAGCAAAATGAATTTATTTTTTTTGCGCGTGACAAACATAGAATAAAGTAAAATGAATTATATATTTTTTGCTAGTACCTTATGTTATTTGCTAGTGCCTTATGTTATTTGATAGTGCCTTATGCTATTTGATAGTGCCTTATGTTATTTGCTAGTACCTATGTTATTTGATAGAACCTTTTGTTATTTGATAGTAACTTATGCTATTTGATAGTACCTTTTGTTTTTTGATAGTACCTTATGTTATTTGATAGTACCTTATGCTATTTTATATTGCCTTATGTTATTTGATAGTGCCTTATGTTATTTGATAGTGCCTTATGCTATTTTATATTGCCTTATGTTATTTGCTAGTGCCTTATGTTATTTGATAATACCTTATGTTATTTGATAGAACCTTATGTTATTTGATAGTACCTTAATTTTCTTAAGTATTTTAAATAATGTAATTTATTCTTGTTTGTGTCTCTTTTGGCGCGGAAAAAATCTTCTGGTGGTCCAAAGTTTGACACGCGAGCTGAGCAGGTACCTTCTCTGGT
The DNA here is from genome assembly GCA_021962125.1 of Bulinus truncatus. Classification (NCBI taxonomy): domain Eukaryota; kingdom Metazoa; phylum Mollusca; class Gastropoda; family Planorbidae; genus Bulinus; species Bulinus truncatus. The sequence continues at coordinate 392,462 of JAGDYQ010000279.1, read as the reverse complement.
CTTAGATATACTCGCACAATTTACTTCCATAAAATTGATCTCATTTGCATTAACGAAATTAAATTTTTTTTTTCTAAATAAAAGAAAATGTATTAACAAAAATCCCTGACCTATAGACCCAATGATTCCCCGAGTGCACTTCTTATCACATTAACCAGTCGCTGAGTCTCCTAATGGATTGGTCTGTTTTTAAACTTTGTTTATTTCAACAACAATTCTTCCTGTCATATTGACTGATGGCGCTCCGTGTCAGTCTAAACTGATGGTGTTCAGCGGTGCGGTCCATGTTCATTATTGATTTCTTTTTCCAAATATTTGTCGTCATTCTGTTACCTTGATTCCATGGCCACACAATTCCATTTGTAGTTATCACTTTCCTGGATTTCCCTAAAAAAACAAAACATACTCAGAATATTTTTTTTTGTTATAAATAAAAGACAAATGTATAGAATAAAAGTGGACAAATACAGCTCACTCATTGAATTGAAGTTTGTACTTCTCTAATCGAACTAGTGTTGTTTTGTTGTTCGTATTTAAATTACCTTTGTTTACTAAATCTTAATTCACTCACTTAAGATACGGATCTTAAAAATAGTTGTTGTTATTTTTTTAACTTTATAAAATACGCAGTGGGGGCTAATCATCTTCACCTGCCCTAGTACAGAAAATTATTATTACTAGCTGTACCCTGCAAAACGTATGCATATAATTATATCCCTTTAGGCTTGATCGGTAGGCTACGTTATTTTTTTTTTGGTTTCGGGCAGATCCGATTTTTTCATGATTGTATTTTAAACTGGAATACTGTTGTATTAATTCTTTACTTTCGATTTAACGCAGAACCCAAATCGCTATTATTTATATTATTGTTATCTTTCATTTTCTTTCCAAGAAAGAAAAGCTTAAATCGTTGCGTAAGAGTGTCGCCTTTCATATTTGTCCCACGCGTCAGTAAACCTAACAACTGTTGTTTTTTAAAACAATAAATGGTTTATTGAAATTTGGTATTTGATGTACTTATCGACCGATGAGGATAAAGGTCGGCTGAGGCCCCGGGCACACGAGACAACTTAAAAGCACGCCTGCAGAGATAAGTAAAGTAATAATGGGTAAAAAAATAATTCTGTTATAAAAGTAGTGCCTTGGGGGGGGGGGGGGCTTTTTAAATACAGCATCCTTTCAAATATGGACCTCGGTAGCGCCCTTGTACACCTGCCCCCAAATCCGACTCTGTTTACCCGTTAATTGTATGCTTTATTAAAATACAAAGTAGCCTATAAATAGTGTATTGAGTTCTACTCTGTTTTAAAAATAGTTTCCGTAATTTCACAACTTGATTGAAACTTAAGTTTTAAGTAACCTGAAATAATAATATTGCAAATGTTCATTGAAGAAAAATACTCCATTGTTATATGTTAACTTTTTGTTCATTTTCATCAATAGTGGTCAACCATTACCGCAAATGTTTTATTTTTGTTTGGGAATTCATTTCAATTTAGGGACGCGGTGGCATTGTGGTAGTGCGCTCGACTGCTAACCGAAATGTCCATAGTTCGGGTCCGATCCATGCCCCCCCTCCCCCAAATCCACCGGGCTTACAAATGGGTCTCCCGACATTTAATGGGGAAAGTAAAAGGGTTACTAGGCATTGTACACAATCTCATAGAATAGCCGTTGGCTTCGTCACCTGGCACCGATAGTCTGTATAGGCTTTTGTAAAGGAGACATTTAAATCATTTCAGTTTACACCAAAACATATATATATATAGAGTATGTTTTCTCCACATTTCATAACCATACGTTTGTATAACTTACTTTTAGCTAAAGAAGTGTCTGTCTGTTTGTCTGTCTGTAAATTTGTCTGTATGTCTGTCTGTTTGTCTGTCCGTTTGTTTGTTTGTCGGTCTGTCTGTTTGTCTGTCTGTAAATTTGTCTGTATGTCTGTCTGTCCGTTTGTTTGTTTGTCTGTCTGTTTGTCTGTATGTCTGTATGTCTGTCTGTCTGTCCGTTTGTTTGTCTGTCTGTCTGTTTGTCTGTATGTCTGTCTGTCTGTCCGTTTGTTTGTTTGTTTGTTTGTATGTCTGTCTGTCTGTTTGTCTGTATGTCTGTCTGTCCGTTTGTTTGTTTGTTTTTCTTAAGATTTATCAGGGGCTTTTTTATATTTTTTTTACTCAACGATGATTTAAAAAAATGGAAAAAAAAAACTGTTGAAGTGCAGATAACTAGACATCCTAATTTATTGTTTTTCACACCTGTAGTGATGGGATGGGTGAGCAGCACCCCATTGAACCCGGGTGTGGCGTGTCGAGACGTCAATAAGTTCCCCTCATAAGGAGTCACCTCTGGCAATGAAATAACACAACTTTCAATAATGGAATTCACTGTTTACCGAAACAAACTGGGGCAACTTCTAGTCTGGGTTGAAAAAGAAGTAGATGGTGAAGGCGGGGAACCGATGATAATTAAAACTTCACAAATAAAAAAAGTAAAAACAGAACAAAAACAAAAACTAATCAACTCGTCTGGTGTTACATTACAGTAAAAAAAATATATATATACGCCATTAAATCGAAAGATTTTTTTGTTTTTTTTTTTAAATTTTAAGATTTTTATGCTATTTTTTTTTTCGTTCTCTTATAATCTTTACCTGTTTATGATTTAGATATTTATATAAATATACCGAAATAATTGCCTTACCTCCATAGCCAGTATCAAAGTACTTCATTATACGAAAGGTTAAAGTTCATTTTGATCTATCTCTCCAACTTGCTCTTTTACATTTTATGTCAAACAAATGTGTGCCTCTCTCTCTTTTCTCTCTATTTCTCTCTCTCTCTCTCTCTCTCTCTCTCTCTCTCTCTCTCTCTCTCTCTGTCTCTCTCTCTGTCTCTTTCTCTCTTCTGTTTCTGTCTCCCTCCCTGCCTCTCCCTCCCTGTATTTCTCCCCGTCTCTCTCTCTCTCTCACTATATCTCTCTCAATGTCTCTCTTTCTTTTTCTCTGTCTTTCTCTCTGTCTCTTTTTCTTTCTCTCTCTCTCTCTCTCTCTCTCTCTCTCTGTCTGTCTCTCTCCCCTCCTGTATCTTTCTCCCTCTGTCTCTCTCTCAATGTTTGGCCATTAAAGCAGGTTGTGTCTGTCTGAAGATGAAGGTCCCGACCCCCTGCCCCCCCTCCCACACACTTTCCACAGCGCCCTACCCCACTGTATTGTTGTATCCTGGTTCGTGAGAGTGTCTTGCTCCGGGAGCCGCTCCCTATAACATGCGTGTGACATGCTACTGTTGTACTCTTGCCATTCCCTCCTCCCTCCCCCCCTACCCCACCCCGTCCCAATACATTCTCCCAACATGAAATGTATTAATTGTAACCCAAGCCCCCTTATCGCAAAGATGCACCTGTATACTTTGGAATGTTTCCCCCGGGGGTCACTAGGGTAAGGCTGATTTATTATTATCTACAACAGCTCCGTTCTCCATAGTTTTGTAGACCAAACACTCCCACCACGAGATTCAATAGATTCAAATCTATATCCTGGCAGATTCCAAACAGATTCAAAATTATGCCATTTTTACAAGGCAGTGGCTACGGTTCGGTCCGACCGAACCCGTATTTTTGTTTACTTCGGGTACCAGCCATAGATAATATTGCTCCACACCCTAACCCTAACCCTATCTCTAACCCTATCCCTAACCCTATCCCCAACCCTATCTCTAACCCTATCCCTAACCCTATCCCTAACCCTAATCCTGAAAAAAAAAATTCTGAAAAAAAAATAATAAATTATGTTGTTATATAGTTCAGTGCAGCGACTCGGCCGCTATGCAATAATAAGTAAGGCTGGTACCCGAAAAAAAGAAAGACGCGTTCGGTCGGACCGAACCGTAGCCACTGCGTTTTTACAAACACAATTTTAACACACGAATACGCCTTCCCCTCTCCCTCAAAGACTCCCTTCCCCTTTTTCTCCCTTAAAGTCATGAAAAGTAATAATTATAAACCTAACCTTTTGCATTAAAATCCTACAAGAGTCATAATACCGCCCATTTAAACAAGAGTCAGTGTGTACATAGAAAACAAGAAAAATAACAAAGTTCTGCTGTACGGTCACATGCATCATTAGGGGGAGGTAAATAGGTATATTGATACAAGCGCAACCCCAAGGTGATATTTTTTGTCTGTATGAGTACTCTCCCCGATTTAAGTAAAAGGGCGATTAAAAAACCGAAATAAAACTAAATTACGGTTTGACATTTTTTTTGTTACATAGAGATAATGTAATCTTATTTTAAAACTAGCTGAACAGGCCCGGTACCCGGACCGGCTATTTGGCACGCAGTTGGAGTTGAAAATGGTGATGCGCTCACAACACCATATCATTGACTAATCTTAATTCATTCATAATATTTTAAAGGACTCTTTCTCAATAGTTATTTTTTTAATAATGTATCAATTCTCTTTCACTTAGCCCCACACCCATCCTTCCCTCCCTCCCCCGCCCGCCAACCCCTTCCAGTCAAGACATGCCCGAATCGCAGTTGGTCTCAATGTACAAAATTACAAAGAGGGGCATTTAGTATAACTGCATGTTCACCCTGTTAACAATACCACGTGACACCTCTCCCTGCCTCTCCCCCCCCCCCCGTTAAACACTCCTGTTATAATTTATCATGTTTAACATGACGTATTTAAAATAAAGAGAGACGTGAGGTTAAAAAAATTAGCGGTGTTGTATCTCGAATCGTCTGCTTGACCCCCCCCCCCCTTTCTGCAACCATTTGGTTTATTCCCACCCCTATCCCTACCAACTCGGTAATATATATTTGAGCGCGTTAACAATCAGTCTATGTACAAAAAATAGCTTTTTATATAATTCATACCAAAGAAAATAATCCTCATTATGGGTACAGAAGCTTAACAAAAACAACCCCCGACTATTAAACATAATTTGCGCACACTACTCAATATCATCTAAAAATCTTAATTCATTAATAAGAAATCCTTGTTGTGTTTAGAATTCCCCAGCATTTCCTTTTTATTCAAGAAAGATTCCTTTGATGAACAAAATGCGCACCAAACATACTCTCATTTAACATACATTGTCTCTTTTCAGTTTCTATAATTTTGGAATTCCCCAGACTATTTTTATAGAGACGGTCGTTGACACGCACTGTTTTTTTTTAACTCCGCAAAGGTGTGACGTAGAACTCAGACTTTTTTTTAGAGATGTAAGCTTTCAACCCGTACGGTGCCAAGTATTTGTACATGCGGCTTTTATCGCCATCAGCATACTTTACACCGCACGGTGTGTAGGTCTGTCGAACCACCGTCTATGTTAGCCGATTATGTATATAGAAGATTCTTAATTAATATTTTTGCTTGAAATGCTGCCAACTAAATTAATTTTTAATCCACGCATTATATTGAAAAAAAAATAAATTAATATTCATTATTAGTATATAAACTAATTATTACCAATTTTTAGGTGCAAAACTATCTATACATATTTGCGGCGTGATGACTTCAGAGACAAACCATTATTACTTACCTGGCACAGGAATTACCATAGTCTATAGCAGGGGTGGGCAAACTTTTTTTTACGGAGGGCCACATTGAAAAGTTGATTGTTATCGGCGGGCTGCATACATGTTTTGTCTACTTTAACTACAATTTACAACATATGAAAATATGAACTAATGATAAAAAACATATGCTTGTCATTTTATTTCACATTCACACTCTATTACACATTAACATTACATTTAAAATACGAACTGTCAGGGTATGGATGCGGTGGTCTCTTTTATATATTTATTTTCTAATTACTTTCTTTAATTGCACAACTTATACAAGTTCATAACACCTCCAGTTATTAACCAAAATCACTTTATTGAATAATCGTAAGAACTAGTTATTCAATAATGAACATTAACCATTCAATCATGTCTCTACGATAAATACCAGTTGTCCATTCTTTTAATACAATAAATACTTCTTCCTAGCTCCTCCGTTCCTTCCTAATTCCCCTACCTTCTTCAAACTTAAAACAAAAGAAAAATAACCAAAACAATGTTCTATCTCTTTCCTCGTCAACCGTTTGTGTCTTTCCTCGCTTTTCTTTCCCCCGTTCAATAACCCGTTCATTAGGTGCGTCACCGTACTACAGGGAATTCCCTCTAACATCTACATTAATACAATAATTAATTGTCTATCTATATAACTATCTAACAATGTGTCTGTCTAATTATCTATGACTCTCTATGTCCTTACACGAACTAAATCATTTCAGTGCTACTTTGGTAATAAGACTTTACTATTTATATTAATTCAACTAAAGTTTATTGTTACCTGCCATAATAATTATGAAGACAAATGAACATAATCTACATAAAAGCTGGCCATAGATTACATTTATAATTAACGAGAAGTATGTAACTGTTCACAATTTCGCTAAATGTTTGTGAACTGTGGAGCCAGTTTACTGGTTGTGACTCACATGACAGCATTTAAATAGCAGTCACTCAAGATCGATCAGTTCTTAGACTTGTTTATTTTCATACAAAATAACACTTGCTCACAGATGTATGTGAACCCAAATAGTGACAAAAGCTTGGCAGCAAAGTTTTCTAGGTGTGGAAATCCACTGCTGGCAAACATCCTTCAAACTCCAGAACTGACTTGAACTTCCCCTTCAGGTCATATTTGCATTTAGCTCTTGCAGCTCTAACTAATATTCTCATGCTGTAAAACCGATTAAATATCCCTAGATTCGACTCAAGTAGTCGGGGTAAAATTTAAAAAATACAGCGAAAACTCTAAACAAAGAAAATTACCATCGACAGAGGATCGCAACATGCATAGGGGCCGCATTTTATACTCTGACGGGCCGTATTTTGCCCACCCCTGGTCTATAGGGTGAAGATCAATTGGGTTCTCCAGTCGGGGCGGGTGTGGTGCTGTGGTAAATGAGGATTCTCCGAGTGGCAGGAAAAAAAAACACCCTTGCCATGCCATGCCATTCTGGGCTTTATTCTGCCATGCTAGCAGATGTTAGCGGGCACACTCACCCCGCCGCTCTATAGGCATGGCAGACATGCATCGGAGCCGCCAACATTGCTGGTGTGGAGGGCACACTACAACCTATCATGCTGGCAATGGCGGCGTAAAAAAAAGAAATCAAAACCTCATCATATTTCAATGATTTAATTATACAAAGTTTAAAAACAATCTCTTAACAAACTAATGGGGGGTCAACTGAATTGTCCATCATGTTTGTCTAAAGGTTATAACACAGCCCCTTGACTCGAAATATAATTTAAGAACACCTCTGTACCATGTAAAATGACTTATCATAATGGAATAGGCTATGAAAGGATGAAATAGGATAAATCAGTCTAGCTGTTCATTGCGACCCTAGGTTGTGCACTTTACTCAATTTAAGAGCGGCATTGGGTCACCATTGAACTAGGCCAAGGACAAGCGTGAATTTCCTTTGATGCTATTTATAGACACTGTTTTCAAAATAGACGCACGTGACAAGATTTTTGTTACGACAACGCCGTTCTTATTAAAACTAGATTTTTTTACCCCCCCCCCCCAGCCCTTTGGACAGTTACTCCTTTGACCATGTAAGTTATCTCCCCTTGAGCAGACATGCGCCTTCATATTAAATTCAAAGTTATCTGTTAACACATAAAAAAAAAAGCCTGCCCTTGTAATGACTCCGTGTTTGTTTATTTCAAGGAGTTGCGGGACTTGACAATAAACCAGATTCAACAAGATAAATGCATGAAAAAAAAACTTTGTTTGGCCTGTTCTGTGTTTGTTGTGTCAGCTGGTTTGTTTGATGTTCACAAAAATCTTATCTTTTGTAGAGGCTTCATTCAATGGTATTGCGGATAGAATCCTTTAAATCAAACAATAAGAGATACCTTACGGCAATCCTGCACTTCGTAATCAAACTACGGCTCACGGGTCGGATAAGGATAGCGAGATATATTCATCATACCCGCTGACTGTGGGTTTTTTCTTTTAAAATCTATAATTGTTAAATCTTTAGCACACACACATACACAATCAAATTAGTGATGCGACGATCAATATCGGTATTACAATCAGTAACAATAGAAAGAATCAATAGTTTTTGCTGTAATCGATAAAATAATGATAGACAAACTAATTCACTTTGTCTTAATCAGTCAAAACCAGAATTTTTGGCTAAAAACAAGCAGTAAAATTTGAAAATTCAAAACCCAAACAAGTTTAAAGGAAAAGACGAGAACAACGCGAAATAGTAAACGGAACGAGAATTTTCTATTAATAGATCCCCGCCGAAAACCAGATGAATACGAAAAAAGAAGAAACAAATAATCCCTAATGGAAGACAACCTATCACATTTTACCTTTCAGATAAAACATATGGCCGCATCACCTCACACCAATACACTTCGGCAAAAAATAATAGTATATATATATTACTCCGCCTGAGAACGGTGTACATCTGATCTAACGCTACATTGAGGTACAATAGAGCTTTACATCACTTATGCATTAGGCTGATGACGTCTTCCCGAGAACGGGAGACAAGGGCGAGCTACGACAGATGGTCTGGAGGGAAGGTTTCGAACTTGTTTCGCAGACTTAATACACAACATCAATATCATTATCGTCTTCAGTCGAACGTATTACACTGAGTGATCTGGTTGGCAGAAATCAGGAAATGGTCTGTTCCACACAGTCAATGGTACAAGATTTCAGACCTGTTTTTCTTCTCTCTCTCTCTCTCTCTCTCTCTCTCTCTCTCTCTCTCTCTCTCTCTTCGACTCCCTTCCCCTCTAACTCTCATTCTCTGTCTCCCTCTCTCCCTCTTGCCTCTCTTTCTCTGTCTTCCCCCCTCTCTTTCTCCGTCTCTCTCTCTGTCTCCCTCTCTCTCTCTCTCTCTCTCTCTCTCTTGATATCTTTCTCTTCCACGTTTCTTTCCATCCAAGTTTATCTTCCTCTCTTTAAAGTTTCTATAAATGAGGCAGATGAAATATGTATCCCCCGTGTGTATCATCACTCTTATAATAAACTTCCTATTACGACAGCTTGATACTAGTAACTGCCAACCAATGGTGAAAAACATCCTGTACAATTTCAATGTCGACCCGATGTATTGATGTCCGGCGTATCACGTGATGCCAGATTGGCGTAACAACGGGTCATCAGGTTGTAGTACGTGATTAAAGTTTCTAATCTGGTCTGGTGTGCACACATGTTCATTCTTCTAGGCTCCAACTGACGACCGTTTCGTCCCGGATCTATCTTTCAATGACAGACATTTTGTCCCGGATATATCTTTCTATGATAAATGTTTCGTTCCGGATCTATTTTTCTATGACAAATGTTTTGTCGCGGATCTATTTTCCTATGACAAATTTTCGTCCCGGATCTATCTTTCTATGACAAATGTTTCGTCCCGGATCTATCTTTCTATGACAAATGTTTCGTCCCGGATCTACCTTTCTATGACAAATGTTTCGGCGAATCGTTACGGTGTCATTGTCAATATCGATCAGCAGTTCTCAAACTGCAGTCACCTGTTCAGAATGGACTACAGTCAACAACTCAGAAAAAAAAATCCTTTCTTATGGACAGACATACTGCTCAGTGATTCTCCCCCCCTCCCTCCCCCCCTTCCTGTTATTTTGCCAAAGTCTACCGTGTCTATTGCGACGTAACAGTTGTAAGGGTTTTACAGATACTCTAAGGGGCCCAAGATTTGCAAGCGTCAGCCTTGACATTGACTTCACCCCGAGGTCCCTGAAATGCAGCTTTGTGCCGTCTCCCCCCACCCCCACAAAGAACAACTTAAGAACAGTTTTGTAAAAAAAAAAAATGAAAACATGTATAGGTTTGTAATTGTTTCATAGAATTAAACATTAAAATTATTCTAATAAAAATTCAGTAGAAAATGAAAATGAACTTCTTGTTTCATTGTTTAATGTCATTATCACATCTCCCAATGAAACAACCTGAGAACTGCTGTCCTTTACGACAATGGCTTAGAGGCTACATGCTCAACAGGAATTAAAGATCTGTTGTCGAGGATATTTATTTTGTTTACTCTCTATAGTCACACAGTGCACTCTAAGGCAACACGAATCAGGTCACAATATGGTGGGTTATTTGTTATGTTGTTATTATTCAGTAAAAACATGCCCTCAGTTATGAATAATGTGTTTCTTGAGAACAAGGTGATGCGAAGCGAACGTTCTTGTTGCGTCAGACTTAATGGAGAGTTCAATAGGTTGCAGCGATTCTGTGAGCTCGCTAGGCGTTTAAAAAGTATCGGGTTCGAAACCCAGCGATGTGACATACTGCTTTTTAGAGCATTTTCGAAAAAAAATGCTCTATTGTCCCCGTTTTGTCTGTCTGTCTGTCTGTCCGTCTGTCCGTCATCACCCTAGATCTCAACAACCATAAGTCCTAGACCCATGATGTATATATCATTTTGTAGGTCTTGGCCTGCCAAGAAATGACTTTTTTCCATTTCGCGATCTGACCTCTCAGGGCCGTAAAAGGGGCCTTAGTAACGTTTTTTACTATATAAGCTATATTAATAAAGGAGCACTATATCTCAGCAACTATAAGTCTTAGACCCATGATAAATATATCATTTTGTAGGTCTTGGCCTGCCATGTGTACATCAAAAGTTCATTTCGCCATAGGACCTCTGAGGGCCGGGCTTCAGGGCTCATAAGGGGCTTATATATTATATATACACCTTGTACGTTCAATAGCCCGTTCATTTGGTGCGAAATACTGCAGCACGTAGTTTCACCAAGATTTATTAAGAAACTCATCAAATGAAATAGTAAGCTTGTGTTCTGAGTTTAATTGAAAGTATCAGAGATATGCAACAATTGATGGAGTTTTCGGACGATTAAATGACTATAATTTCGAATGTTTTCAATTATGAGTCCTATTTCAGTAACCACAAACCACTTGTAGTTAGATTTAAGAGAAAATAATTTTTTTTCAAATATAAAGAAACGTCTTTATAAATTTTTTTTACAGATATATGCATTACACAATTGAATTTATAAACATTTCCAAAATTTACAAATATTTACTGAAAGATAGCATACGTACTGATGCATAACATGAAAATGCGCTAACACGTCCTGTGTCCAGAATGGAACAGGCTTAATTGCTTGTTTTTTTCTATAATGGTTTCTCAAATCTCTGCAATGGCGGGGACTGTAAAATCATTTCTTCGTAGTGTGCTGTGTTGTCAGTAATGGTTAGAAACCTAACATTAGATTTACAAATTATACCTTGTTATCAACAGTGGTTAACAACTCAACATAATTCCAAGAAACCTAACGTTTTCTTTACTGGGGACTGACAGGACTTTACAAAGATGTAAAATTCCTTTCTTTTGTTTTAATGCCTTTTTCGTTAAATTCAAATTACGTAGACTTATTTTCATTGGCCATACAGTAGATAATGTTTTAATTGAATGTCCGAGTTTCATCTACAACTCACGTGACCTTGCAGCTGATTTCAGTATCTAAGTTAGTTACAGATGAAAATTCCAATTCAACGAAAATATCTGCAACTCTCTCTCTCTCTCTCTCTCTCTCTCTCTCTCTCTCTCTCTCTCTCTCTCTCTCTCTCTCCCTCTTCCCAGTTTTCTTAAGAAATATCTTCCCGAATGAAGTTGTCTTTTATGTTAAATATTCATGGACAGTTAAATGTATATTTCGTCTTTGTTCGTCGTATTAAAACAATATTTATTCTTAATAAAATGTGATTTGAATGTATATGGACACGAGTATCTAGTGCCCATGTATTGCATAAACATGAATGCATATGGACATAACCGTTTCGGTTTAAACAGATTTCGGTTTTAGACAATTAGATGTTTTCTTTTTTTCTAATTCACAGTTTATTGACAAAAATCAGAGGTACCACTGAACCACTTGCCAGAACATTTACCACATTCATGGGCGTGTTGAAACAGTAGGGCTACTGAAAACCTAAAAACAGCCTAGGGTTTGGTAATCTTTCAGCACTGGTGGTTATTTCATTTTAATTTTTTTAATTTTCACTTCTGATTAATAAACTCAATACGGTCATGACGTACGCATGTAGTAATCAAAGCACTCTATTTTTAACAGAGCTCGCATTTATTGTTTGTATGTTTATTTTTAAAGCAACAAATTTAAAAAAAAAAAAAAAACGAGGGACATGCGCAGTCACTCTGCTTTATAAAATTCCAGACCATATAGCGTTAAGTTTAATCCGGAATGAAAGAAAAAAAAATATACCATGCACGGAAAGTATTTTAAAAAAACAAAATTATGCCCAGAGCAGTTAGAGTGGATCGGGCTGATAAAGATCTGCAGGGCCGCCGTTCGAATCTCTTTACTACCCCCCCCCCCCCTTCCCCGTCACTCCGGACAAACTCTGACAGCTGGAAGCTAGTAATTGCCTCGCCTCCCCTTCTCTTTAAAAAAAAAACAACAACAACAAACCCTGCATCGTAGAGAATCATGAAAAAAAATGGGATATGTTGAGGTCGCCTCCTCCCGTTTCAACGGCCCTGAAGCAGAGGCGTAGCAAGGGGTGGGCAAGGCAACTCGCGCCCGGGGTATTTTACCTTTTTAATACCTTTTTTAGCGCCCCCCCATTCGAAAAACCATATAATATTATATGTAAAATATACCATTTGGCGCCCCCCAAACCTCGGCGCCCGGGGACATTTGTACCCCCGCCCCCTAGCTACGCCTCTGCCCTGAAGTACAGCTCATTGTTAACCCCCCCCCCCCCCCCCAGTTTATTGCATGGATCCATTTCTAGCCCTCATTAAAGAAAATTTCAAACTGTCGCATGAAATAGGATCTGCGACTTTATTGGTCAATAGTCGGTCGAACATTACAGTCTCGTAATCTCACTGTCTTCAGGACTTCTTTTAGTTTATTTATTTTTTGTTCCAACATAACTTATTCCAATTAAAAAACAATATGTCTTCCGTCGCGTTTCTATGAACGTTACCACAAAATCAGATAAACTAAAGGCAGCTGGAAGTTTAGTGTAAACAAAAGATCAAAGAAACATTATTTTGTCGAGACTTGATCTAGTGCATGGGGTAGGAGAGTATGTTCAATATTTGGTCGACTAAGCTGAAATGTTTTTTTTTTTTCTGCTGTGAAATGGAATGAAAAAAAAAATCGATAATCTTCATCGAACCAAAAACGTTCACAAATGGAAGTCAGTGCTCTTAAGTCCACTACACGATAGGTATTCTCAATTACCATGGTTACGGCTTTTTACTGAGAGCTGTCTGTCTGTCTGTCTGTCTATCTATCTATCTATCTATATATATATATATATATATATATATATATATATATATATATATATATATATATATATATATCTGTCCCGATCCGTCTTCATGTTTTATTTTGTTGATAATTTATATTTTTTTTAGTCAGTTAGGAACTAAAAATCAAAATATTATGTCTCTACGGGCTCACATTTTTAGGGAACTGTATAACTTTAGGGCAGATAGACATCTTAAAAGATTAAAGTAGCTACTATCACACTTTAATCTTACATAGAATCAAACTGTTCAATTTACAAAATTTGATTGTGTTTGAGCTTCGCCTCATATTTCAATATCTTGTACTGGCTGCGAATGTCTAAGTATGAAAATGCTGACATCTCAGGGAGAGGTCATTGGAGCCCTTCTTGAGCACAGGTAAACAAGACAACCGCATATAACTCCCGTTTACCTTGTGGTAAGAGTCCCCCCTCCCTCAAACCCGACGGGTAATTTTCGACTTTACTCACCCCCCCCACCACCCTAAGAACTGTTCTGCCGTCACATATGATATAGAATCAAAATGATAACAAAATAACCCACCTCTATTTTATTATTTCATGTCACAATAATCTAATTATATAACATTATGAACACCCCTACCCCACCCCCATCCTCACACACACACACACACACACCTATAGCATTTCAAGGTAGAAAATTTTATGTTATTATTATCACTATAACGGAATTTATATCACAAGATTCAGAGTTAACTTTGCTTTATGTAAGAAACATACCCAAAATTATATAACACATTACGCTATTTTTACTCGACCAGCAAACTGGAATAATAATTTTTTTATTTCGCCGACCAGCAATAGATGTGCGCATGCGCGACTAGACGGACTCGGACTGCATATTATTGCATATTTTTTTGTTTTCGGGGCAAGGGTTAGGGTTGGGCTTAGGGCTATGTTTAGGGTTAGGATTAGGGTTAGGGTTAGGAATAGGGTTAGGGTTAGGAATAGGGTTAGGCGCAATATCTATAGCCGGATCCCGAAAAAAAATAATACGGAGTCCGTCTAGTCGCGCATGCGCAATATCTATAGACGGACCCCTAAAAAAAATAATACGGAGTCCGTCTAGTCGCGCATGCGCACATCTATTGCTGGTCGGTGGGAAAAAAAATTATTCCAGTTTGCTGGTTTAGTAACAACTGCGAACACATTATTGCAACAACAAAATAAAACAGGACCACCCTACTTCAGCATCACTCCCTACCCCAGAGGCGAACCTAGGATGGGGGGGGGGTCCAAATTTAAAAGTACCCCCGCGTCCCAGCTTGAGGAAGGCCCTCGAAAAAAGATTGTTTACATTAAATATTAAGTACAATGTCAAAATGCAGGGGTCCCCAAAGAGGCCAACCCACCCCCTCCCTCGGGCTCCCAAATCCCCAGGTTCTGCACTGCTCTACACCTTCTCTCTCTTGCTCCTCATGAAATTTTCTCTCTCAAAATATGTGAGTTGATGTAAAAACGTGTTTCACAAGAAATATATAATCGTATTGAAAATAAAATAAAATATCACGTGTAAGTTATAAATAGAGACACCTGTGTTTACCCCTTCACTCCCCCCCTCCCCACGACCCCACAAACCTCCCATTTCTGTTTTAGATTCCCTCACCTTTTAAAGTTGAAAGGTCACACTACTATAGGCTTATACCTGCTTTCTTAACATTTTGTGTTGACGCGGAAGTGGTAAGGGGGAGGTTTATCGTAAGGTTTGTTTATCTTAGTTACGTTGATAGAGTTGCATCCCTTTTATTCTACCAGGGAGCTAGTACTTACAAGATGTAAGTGTTAGCATTCTATAAATAACTGACACTGTTTACTATACAGATCCTTACCACCCCACCCCCCAACAGTTAACAGGGCCGGCTTTAAGAAGTCTGGGACTTGAATTTAGTTACAGCCCTAAAGAGCTTTCAAATAAAATAGTACTCAAATTTTCTTCAAAAAATTACTCTCCCTCCCTATCATAACGTTAAAATGCTCAATTCAATACCCAACTTCCCTAATTATATAAAGAAGCTTTCTTCCACCCACTGCCGAATCTAGGGATTTGGGGACCCGGGGGCTTGACCTCTTTTGAGGGCTCCTGCATTATGACATTCGACACCATGACATGAGATAATGTACTTAATATTTAATGTAAAAAAAATAATTTTGCCCCCACCCCTCAAGCTGTGGCCCTGGGGAAACTTTCGAATTTGGACCCCCCCCCCCCCACTAGGTACTCCTCTGCTTCCACCACATAAAAATATTTTTTATTGTTTTTTTTTTGTTTTAAATCAACATCAACTGTATAACCTCACCATATAAATCTGAATAAATCTTTAAAAAATTACATAGTTGGCAAACATTAATAAATACCGGCAAAGTCGATAGTAGAACCCACGAAAGCTAGGTGCCTATCCATTGCCGGCATTACGAATTGCGGGGCCCAATTAAACGGATGCTTGCGAGGCCCCTCTTCTAATTTTTTTTAAATGCCATGACTGATAGTGATATGTTAAATGTAAATTGTGGGGCCCCGGCAAGGCGCTGGGCCCAATTGGGAACAATCGGTCAAATCGGCCTAAGGCGGATTAAGCCCGGCCCTGAACGTATTGGCATCAGATACTAAATGTGCTACACGCTGAGATGAAATTAAAGTATATAAAAATGGGGGGGTAGTCACGTGCTGCTATGTTGACCTTATATCAGTATTACTAGCCTAATCGCCGCCAGTATCAGACGCGCTGTAATGTTTCGTATATTACTTTATCATGTAATAAGCAATGTTTCGTCAAAGCTATGCCCATGTGAGCGCGCACACAGTAACCAGAACACGCTCGCTCACATATAACGACGAAGCGATGAAATGTTATGTTTAAATTTCTTTCCAACAAAAAAGCGCACAGTAAATAATAATATATATCTTTCACTGAACACAGACTTCAAATAAAAAAAATTCAGTTCTTAACATTGGTTATAAGTTTCTTTGTTTTTACTTATTCAGTTCATTCATTTTTAAAAATATATTATTTATTTTTTTCCTTACTGAGAAAACAGGTAAAATAAAACATGGGTTAAAAATAAATAACATTTCTCAAGGACAGAATTCGGGATGAAACAAAAAAATTTAAGTTTGAAGCTGTGAAAACAGAAAACACTTTACAAAATATAAAGAAAACAAGCAACATCGTATTTTTAAAAGAAACATTTAAAGATGATGGAAAGGCGGAGTAAAATTTAAAGATAAACTTGGTGCAATTGCTGTGTTTTAGACTTACAAGGAATCATTCGACAAATCTATTATTTAAAGTAAAAATGAAATTTGAAAGAGAGAAGGAAATGTTACAGTTTTAAAAGTGGAATAATAAGACAGATGATTTTATGTTTAGTGTATATAACTATATATAAAACAGATGGATAGATAGATTCACAAGTAGACAGAAAAAACAGACGGCAGAACAAACAGATGAACAGAGATAGAGAAAAAGAAAGGCTGAAAGAGGGTGAAGATAGAGATCTGTACAAAGTATGTTAGATCTGTACAAAGTATGTTAGATTTGTACTGTTGTGTATTAGTTTGTGAGATGCGCAGCAGAATACCTGCTGTCAGAATATTATATGTGGATATGAGAACTGTGTTGGGTCAGTTAGCGTGTTTGAATGGCATGGCGTGGGTTTGATCGTGAAAAGGGTGGAAGATCAAAGTCGTGAATGGAGAGTGACCGGAGTGACCAGTGTGACCAGTGGAGCTTGACTGTATTTGGGGGATGAGATCAGGGGGGAGGGGGTTAGGAGGGAAGGTGGTTGTAGGTGCACGAGGAGAAGGGAGTTAACCGACAGTAAAGCGTTTATCGTATGGGACAGGTGCTAGTTCACGAGTGTAAAAGTTGGGATGTTGATCTTAAAGAATGCGACATATTATGAAGTATTAAGGAAGGATATAAATAAGAGGCCCAACATGAACCTGTACACAACAGTACAAAGTATGTTAGATCTGTACAAAGAATGTTAGAGCTGTATTAAGAATATTAGACTTGTACAAAGTTTTTAGATTTGTACAAATTATGTTAGATCTATTCAAAGTATGTTAGATCTGTACAAAGTTTTTATTTTTACAAAGTATGTAAGAGTTGTATTGAATATGTCAGATCTTTATGAATATGTTAGATTTTATGTTAGATTTGTACAAAGTATGTTAGATTTTTATATAATATGCTACATAAGACAAAATATGTAAAATATTTATAGAATATGTTAGATCTGTACAAATTATGTTAGATCTGTACACATTATGTTAAATCTGTACAAAGAATGTTAGATCTATTCAAATTATGTTAGATCTGTATAAAGAATGTTAGATCGGTACAAATTATGTTAGATCTGTATAAAGAATGTTAGATCTGTACAAATTATGTTAAATCTGTACAAAGAATGTTAGATCTATACAAAGAATGTTAGATCTTTATAAAGTATGTTCGAGTGTAGAAATATGTCTTTAGATCTCTGGTAAACATTTACCTGCCACTAATGATAAACACGGTAGGTGCGGCTTTGTTTACGTTGCTTTCAATCAAAGTCAATCACACATTTAAAAAGTACACAACTGCTGGTCTTGTTACCGTACATCCATGTCCTCTCTTTTAATATTCTAATGTTTATGAGACACCAGGTAAATAGATGAGGAAGAAATGAGATCAGAAAAAATTAACTAGAGTCATAAATGCTTGCAGTATCCTGCTCGTTAGACTTAATAGCATCACCCAGTGGCGTCACTTAGGGGAAGGGGGTGCAGGGCCGCACCGGGTGACACCGAGGGATTTGTAGCCCGGGGGGGGCTTGGCCTCTTTGGTGGCCCCTGCATTTTGACATTCGACACCATGACATAAGATAATGTACTTGATATTTAATGTAAAAGATTTTTGGGGGCCCCATCAAACTGGGGCCCGGGGGGACTTTAAATTTGGCCCACTCCCCCCACCCTAGGTACGCCTCTGGGTGACACCAACTATCGTGACGCCACTGCCAACATCATGGACTGGAAAATATTCTTACTGAGTTGTGTGAAGTAGTGAATAAAACTGAAGCAATGACTGTCACTAAACGACAATTAATTTATGTTTTTTTGATACCTGAGATGTTTACTGTAAGAAAGAAAACTAATTTACCTGTATTCAAGGATAAGTTAATGTAAAATAACTTCCATTAATTCAAATACTTTATCTGGATTCAAACATGATCTTAAATGATTCCATTTATTACTGATTTTCTACAATAAACTAACGCTTGGGCCTGGTTCGATCTCCGGTGAGGACCAGTAGATATTTCAGGTCTAGGTGAAATCCCCCCCCTTCCCGCTATATCTCCCTTGGTGCCTCCATGGCCATCGCACTATCGGCTATGGTGGAGATGAAAGAAAGGCACCATAAAGTGGTTTATATGATCTTAGAGATTTCATGTCATCCTTACAGGGACTTAACTCACTAATTGTTTATGTTCATTGAAGAATAGATTGTTCTTTCTTTGTATAATAATAGTAAACACTTTTTGTGCATGTAGATTTGCGAGTATGTAGCTTATTTGATATTTTAAAACAAATATTGAAATGTACACCATGTTAAATGATGTCCTTGAAATCTTGGTCATTTACGACACTATCCATCACAAAAAATCTTTCAATATATTCATCCATGACAATATGTACAATGTCAAGCAATATTTTATGGGCAGCTAACTCAATCTATTCATTTTCTCTTCTTACTGCTGCGCTCCACATTTATCTCCCTTAGTCAATTTAGTTCGCCGTAGAAATAAATACAAAGAAGAGGAAAACATTCATTACGTCATGAACGAGATAGATGCGTGACAAGGTAGGACGGGGAAGTGCTATTCGAACACCATCTCCATGGCGATCTGGTGGGGGGGGGGGTCAAACCGGTTCAAAGCACTTCGATTAACCCGCATTCATCAAAGTACATGATCAATGTACTATACAACAAACCAACGAACATCGTCAATTGACCTCTAAACTTCAAACCAAATAATTCTTTTAAGTGGGGCATCTCGTCAGGCTGTAAAAGTAATGTACAGGCGACAGTGTATGTTTGAACTAGGAAGCGGAGCTTGTTTATGTGAACATTGTGTGATAGGCTTTTTACTAACAGCCTTCATAAAAACAGCAACGCGCCAGCTAAAGGACTGGCCATTGTTTACCAAGAGTGTCTATTGGCACTCGATCACTGACCTATTTACTTACTAACTAACAGCCTTCATAAAAACAGCAACACGCCAGCTACAGGACTTGCCCTTGTTTACCAAGAGTGTCTATTGGCACTCGATCACTGACCTATTTATTTACTAACAAACAGCCTTCATAAAAACAGCAACAAGCCAACTAAAGGATCGGCCATTGTTACCCAGAGTGTCTATTGGCACTCAATCACTCACCTGTATATTTACTCAAGGATGTATAATTTAATCTCATTTATTATCTAGATTAGCCTTTTATATTCGGTTTACAGTAATTCCCTTCATTTTTTTCAATAATAGACACAATATTTAATCAGTATACATTCTGTTTACGGTAGGTAATTCATAGTTTCTTAATAAATGACACTAATTAATAATATCGAAACAATTAGACCACTAACATTCGGGAATTAATGCTAAGTTATTAAATAATTAAAAAATGGATTATTTTGTTGAAATTTCTTAAGTTTAAACAGCTAAACGGAAAGAAGAGTAGTGTAAAAATATTATGAAATTAATTTAACAAAACTATTTGAAATATTTTAAAATGTCATGACCACTGCATGCCACCAAATCGTCATAACCAAATATTATCATCATCAATGACCTGTTGCATCATGTAGTGCTGCTTGACTGACCATTCCCTCACAAAAAATGAGTCAACGAAAGAACCCCTGGTCAACATTTTTTAGGACAACACAAATAATAATTAAGTAAAGAATCACAAAAGCTGCACATAACGTAATGCGCTACTTAACAATGTATATCCACTACTTAACACTATATATATATCCACTTCTAAACAATTAGAGATGGATATAGTAGACGACTACTGCTCCCAATAATTCCCCCCCCCCACCAAACATCAACAAGGTTTTCATTATACACATAGTCCCCAGTGTAATATTTTTTTTTTATCTAATTCGATAAACAAGATGACCATGTTGGCAAAATTTAAAGTGACGTTTGTGTCCATACACCACTTACAGGACGCAATGTCCAGCAAGCTCAGGCTGGGGCGGGGGGGGGGGGAGGGGGTGAATGTGTGTGTGGGGGGGGGGCGTGAGGGGGAAGTCTGGGTGGAAATAGAAACCATTGTATAACGAAATATGCTTATCTGATGAGACCACGAGTGAAGCTCTTGTATTACATGATATCTCTCTCTTAACACACATACGCGCACACAAACGTATATCTGTGAGTATTGGGTATTTTGGTTAAAGATGTTTGCGTGGATAAAAACCGTCACGTGACCACATTTTCCCAGCTTCTCACGTGATAAAACTGAACAAACAGATTGTAGCTAGAGCGAGGGTTAATATAACAAGGCCAGTAGAACATATTGAACATTTTGAACATATTGATCATATTGAACGTATTGGAGATATTGGAACTCTATTGGCAGGCTATAGTGTATATTTTAAGATGTTTATATGTGTACATACAATCAAGCAGACTTCATGCGAATCTCATTTCAAAGATCTGTACAGTGTTGCATGCAGAGTCGACCGTATGAATTGGCAAAATAGGCTTGCATCTAGGGCCACTAATGCTTAAGGTCCCCCCTCCCAGAATATTTACTGATATTGATTGGGAACAAAAAGCGGGTACTAATTTATATTCCGAAACACACAGTTCCAACTTTTGTGATTTACAACTTCGATGCAGATGATGAATAGTTCAATCATTAATTACAGATCAATAGCGGTAGAATAGAACATTAACGTCTGACAAACTGGTAAATTTCAGACATTGGTAAACAACGGTTAGACTGGTAAACAACGGTTAGATTGGTAAAGAAGTATTAGATTTTTAAAGAATTGATAAAAAAAAGAGATAGATTGATAAACAACGATTAAATTGGTAAACAATGGTTAGATTGGTAAACACTGGTTAGATTGGTAAACAATGGTTAGATTGGTAAACAATGGTTAGATTGGTAAACAACGGTTAGATTGGTAAACAATGGTTAGATTGGTAAACAATGGCTAGATTGGTAAACAATGGTTAGATTGGTAAACAATGGCTAGATTGGTAAACAATGGTTAGATTGGTAAACAACGGTTAGATTGGTAAACAATGGTTAGATTGGTAAACAACGGTTAGATTGGTAAACAATGGTTAGATTGGTAAACAATGGTTAGATTGGTAAACAACGGTTAGATTGGTAAACAATGGTTAGATTGGTAAACAACGGTTAGATTGGTAAACAGTGGTTAGATTGGTAAACAATGGTTAGATTGGTAAACAACAGTTATGTTACGTAAATAATATCCGGGCACGAATGGCCACATCATGCAAGTAAATTAAAAGAAAAACATTTTTTGAATGAAATTTTGTCTTTTAATTACTATTACTTATAAAATAATTACTGTTCATTTTGATTAAAAAAAAGCTTTTGAAATTTAATCAAAGTAATGAATATATAATAATCCTAACTAATTCACTTATTCTTAAGTACTGTCACTTCTTGGTTTTTTTGTTTCATTCGGACTTTCCAATGTGATGGCGACCGTTGAAAATGGTTCTGTTCTCGACAATTGGTTTGGTTTTTCATCCACCATCCACCACGTAACAACTGATTTTGAAATGTTGTATCCCTGGTTATTGAGCTCCTTTCCAAACAAAAAAATATGCGCACTCCACCCCCCCTCCTTTTTTCTAAATTAAAAAAAACAAACAAACGTCTTTCATGTACCAAAATATTGTTCAGAAAAGTAAAATGGCTTGTTTAAAGATTCATGCATAAAGTAACTTAGTCTATTACTATTATAATTATTGTTCATAAATTGTCCACAGTTTACAATGCTAACACTGAATGTATTCTCTATAAAATGTGTTTTTTTTTTTATTTCACAAATACAGACAATGGGCAAACAATCTATAACCGTAAAACAGATATACGTCACATTTATACTAATTACTGTACACGTCAGACATACTCTGTACTCTCCATATACATTTATGATTTCTCTAAATAATTTGAACTTTGTTCACAAATAAAAGAGAATATCTCTACACAATTTTCAATCGAATTGTAAAGAGTTTCGGCAGCAGACTATTGGTCGTCTGCCTAAATTTGGCGCTCATGTTGTAGTAGATGAAAAAGTTGACGCTGGAGTGAACGATCTCTAGGAAGTAGGCGCAGGTGGCGCAAATGTAGAAGAGGTTGGCGTACTTGCCCCCTGTGCCGAACTGGGGATACGCCATCTCAGCCGCGAACACTATCGTAATGGGGAAGAAGAACACGACGAAAACCGTGGCGACAGAAAGAACCAGTTTTATGACCTTTCTGTCCTTGGATCTCACGATATCGGCCTGGCTGGCGTTGGCTGACTCCGCCAACCACTTCCGGATACTTTTCAGCCTCGTTATTAGAATGGCCGTGAAAAGTGTGACCATCGCGAAAGCGATATACCCGTAGGAGTTGTTGCTGGCCAACAGGATTCTCTCCACCTCGCTTCTCCTCTCCGTGTATACTATTCCGATCAGTTCTGTTCTTGTGGGCGTAGAACTTCCACTGCAGCAGGTTCACCTCCATGGCGGGACATACGCTGGCAATCATCGCCACGTATATAGCGAAAATGATCAGCAACGTCCTTGTGGGGGTTAAAATTCTTTTGACCTCCAAGGGCCTCGCGATGCAGAGGCATCTTTCTAGTGTGACGAAGGCCATGATGAAACCGGTGACCCTGGCGAAACAGAGGTGGGGCCAGCCCCCGGTTATATATTCAATCTCGAACGGGACAAAGGGCACGTCGGCGTCATTAAAGATCGGGTTGAAGCACAGGTAGATCCACTCTGCGGTCAGCAGGCAGCACATGTCCGAGATGGTCAGCCCCATCAGGCTGATGTTGGTGGTGTCCTGAAAGCCCATCTTCACAAACACGACCGCGTTCAGAACGTTGCAGATGATGCCGAAGAAGGCGATGCTGGCGTTGACGATGCAGCCTGTGGCGGTGACGAACTGCTGCCTGGTGTTGTCGCTGATCAGCCAGACGTCACTGTCAATAAACGCGGCAGTGGCATTCATCATGGCTGCCGTCTTGACATAACTCTTACTTTATAAAACCTGCTGCTGATGTATTTTTTTAACTCCCTTGTTTTGCTTATTGCTAATCTACGCAAATGTTTACTTGGTTCAAATTCAAAGATTTGATTGTTTAAACAGATTATTTCTTCAGTGTTTGTCTAGAGATAGTCTAACTACACTTCCGTTCGTATAATTACCACTGAACTCGGTGTCTCAACATTATACCATGGTCTGGTTTCATCACCTTCTCTGTCTGTTCTAATTGCAAATGAGCTCAAACACTTTTAGTTCACGGAATCTTTTTTTTTTAATTAATGCTTAAATAAAAGAAAAACTCCCTAATTACACGTACTTAAAATTGTTTCATTATTTTCAAAAACTTTCACTAGATACCTGGCAGAATAAATAAATTATTTTATTGATTTTTTTTTTAATTATTGATTTGATATCTCTTGACTGAGTAGCTCTTGACATTCTTATTATTTTTTTTAATGCAGCTCTTGAAATTATGGGATGTGATGAAGATTATATCACAGATGTGCTGATTATAATCCTAGTCCTGCGTTGGAAGATAAATATACACATCATTGACAGACGGAAGGTGTCAATAAGAGGGGGTGGGGTAGGGGGGAGGTGGATGAAGTTGAGCTTGCATTGAGGAAAGGGGAAGATAAAACCTGATGGTAAATAATCTAATGAAATGTTTGTTTCACAAATATTTTTTTTTATTGATACGTCCAATTCTGTTATTGATCTAAAACCGCCATTAGGACGTAAGGCTTCGGGAAGTGACTATCAGAAGATAAATTTCTGTTTTCGCTTGATTGATAATTTGGCCATTTCAAGATCTTAAAACATCTAATTTTTAGGTTTTAACGCGTACATTAAAGTGTAAAATAAATGAAAATTCTTCAATATTAGAACTGTGATTTGGTTATTTTGGTTTTAGTATTGCTCATTTCTTCGGACTGATTTTTTTTTTCATTATACATTTTGGTGGTCAGATTATGATTTTGATTGGCATGGCATGGGTTAAGGGCTAGACCCGACCCCCCCACACACACACACACCTCCAACCACAACAACGACAGCTACAAAGTGACTCTATATTTCGCTTTCAAATGGAGGTTGGTGGTTGGGGGGGGGAGGTGGACATTAAAGAACAAGCGGTTAACGACGTCATAAATATGATACACTCAGGTGATACGACAATTTATTCTAAGCTCAACCTAAGTACGAGCAGTATTCTTAGTCTGTATTTAGGATACGTTGTTTGTTTGTTTTTTTAAACTGGCAAGTTGTAGGTAATGGGTTCGAACATCGAGGATGGAAATACAAGCTGTCCCCGCTGATTCACGTCGACATAGTCAATGTCAAACTAACATAATGTGTCCACTAGTAGGGCAGTCCCTCCTCCTACTCCCCCCCCCCGCCCGCATCCCCTGATATTAGTCATTGGTAATCTATTGTTAGACACCACTAACTAATTTAGAACTAAATAAAAGCTGATATGTTAATAATTAGTCTCTGTAACGATGGAAACTTTGAAACGTGATCTGTTATTATCTAATGATTTATTGACGGGGTGCATTGTCTTATAGCAATGGTTAAAGTTTCTTGACCCAACTATTCACACATTTACTCTCGATGAATTATTAATACGTTTAACCCATTAGTAGCGACTCACCTATAATTCATGCTGGATATATATATATATATATATAGTTAGATAAAAAAAATAGATATATTAGATATAGATAGTTATATAAATAGATAGATAAATAGATAGATAGGTAGATAGATAGACAGACAGACAGACAGATAGATAGATAGATAGATAGATAGATAGATAGATAGATAGATAGATAGATAGATAGATAGATAGATAGAAAGATAGATAGATAGATAGATAGATAGATAGATAGATAGATAGATAGATAGATAGATAGATAGATAGATAGATAGATAGATAGATAGATAGAACACTTTTTGGGGACCATTGCACTTGTTTTATGTTACTATCAAAGCTTCAACAAAAACAGACTGTGATTTCTATGACTAAAAATCAATTTCCTTAGATTTTTTTATTTTTATACTTTTTTGTTTACCGTTTTTACTATTTTTTAAACAGGTTGCGTCGCCTGACGGCCAAAATGGCGGATAAAAATCAGGGGAAACAATTCAATTTTACTTTTAGATGTTACAGATGTAATACCGTTTGAACAATGATAAAAAAAAACAGTTTTTTTTTTTTTTCAAAATGCGTGTGTAAATGCTCACATCACTAAATTACTTTGAATCTTAACAGAATGTTGAATGATTAATGTTGGTCAGCAATAACCTCGTACCTGTGCTACGGCCTTGGAATTCACGATGGAGACCATAGTGCACTTGAAGATTTGTAGCTTACAGAGGTAAACGTCTGGGATGTGACTTTCTTTTACACCTGGTCAAGGAAAAGGCGAACAATGATTTTTCATAGAAAGGGCCTGTAGCATTTCTTCCCTCACCCTCACCCACGCCCTCCCCCAAAAACGATAAATTGAAAACACTCGCCCCTCTGTTTGACAGATATTCTACATGTGCCACAAATAAAGCTAGTGTGAAAGGCACACAACACCCCGTCGCGCTAGCAGTGGCGCGTAATTTCGATGCTGCGCAATTACTGACGTTATTTTTGTAACATTTTAATAAGACTGATATCTGTAAGAAAAGTTTTAAAATGTTGAGATTAGAACTCATTTTATTGACAGTCTACTACAAAAAAGTAAATTTTATACCTACAAGTCCGATGCAACAGTTTTCATTTTATTGTCCTTTTTCAATAGTATATTTTAATAATTCAAACGATTATTGATCAAGTTGATCAATTATATTTTTTATGCGTGGTATTTTTAAGGTTTAATATTATTTCTTAGACATTTCTCCCATGTTTGAACTTTGAAAAGTAAAAAATATTGAAACCAAATTTTAAATTACATTAGCCGCCATGGTCTTGTTAATAATTTTCCGAATTTTTGAAAAAAAAAATTACTGAACTTTGAAAGTCATTGAACAAAGTTTCCAACAGATGACAAGAAAGTCAAATACTGTATTACATTCAGGAAGCAGCCAGATACCTTATCGTACCAGCAGTCCGTCACCGAAATCATAAATCAATATCACAAATAGTCAGTTCGGAAACAAAACTTATATCAAACTAATTATATGTAACGCAACATGACTTTCTCTCCAAGCGCAAATTGTTACCTACAACAATGGGAAAGGGGTGATAACTGATAATTTCAACATCTCTTTAATCACATCTGAAAACTTGTGTTTATAAATTTAAAAATACAAACCAAACACACACACACACAGACAAAGTGTCACTAATTTTCTATCAAACCATTAATTGTCACATTTCATGTACGAACCACTAATTGTCACATTTCATGTACGATTACTGGAATGCACACAATTCTGATTTTTTTTCGGTAAAACCCCTGAACTTTTTTTTAGAGAGGTGGCAAATTTTTTTTTTTGAGTATCTATTTGTAAGCAGGGGCCAGGAACACATCACAGAGGCGCCAATTTTTCAACAGAGTTGCATGTACCTATGGACTGCACTGACTCTATTAATGTTATTTTTTATTGCACTTTGATACAGTGAATAGCGAAAAATGTGATAAGTTAAAGAAGACGCACAGGTAGTATGATCTTTATATATTTGATGGGAGTTGATGCAGATATCAGTGCTAGGCGACAAACAGTACTGGAACCCATAGTCATTAATTGCTTTACACTTCAATGATTGCTAAACTGCTAATTCAATAAAATAATCTAATAATCGATAGCGCTTATTTTAATAAGCCCTTGAAACGTTGGTAGTTTTACCTCTCCGATCCTATGTATATACGACTAATGGGAAGGTTTTTTGCTGTGCCCTTCTCTCATTCCCACCATAGTTGAAAGAGTAATGTTCAAAGAGGTACCAAGGGGGACATATGTAGTGACTGGAACTCGCCGGGAGTAGAACCAGTAACCCACTGAATGCATGTCGTGCAGCAGCGCCACTATGCCACCCATTCAATTTTTATGTCATTATAATTTATTTATAAATATGTTTATGATAAAAGTTCCGTTTTTTTTACTTTGCTTAGCTGTAAAAAAAAACAACTTAATTTCAAAAAAGTAATTTCAAAAAACGTATTTACAAAGACAATTATTTTTTTTTTTAGATTGAAGCTAATTTTTAATATGACTGATTTTCTGTCAAGATTTTAGTAAGATACTACACACATGCTAGCAACAAAAGCGCACATACATGCACACACACACACCCATAAAAATACACATATGTGTTCAGTAAACTACACACGTGAATGAAACACCGACATTTGAAGTGGAACACACCCACACACAAATACACACACATGTGCTCAGTAAACTAAACACGTGAATTAAACACCGACATTTGAAGTGCAACACATCGGGGCGTCGTCAAGTGTTGTCTTGTTTTTTTTTTTTTCAAATTCTCCGTCACTTCAGACAGTGAGTTACAACCAGGTCTACCCGGCACTTCTGTCCAACCACACCCAGATGGTCAAGCGGTGGTCTTTACTTCCTTCTTGTCGTCTTTATTGAGATGCAGGCTACCAAAAAAAAAAACGGCTGACACCTAATATGAGTACCCCTCCCCACCCCCCCAGTTTACCAAATAATTCTTGGATCTTCACTGATCGACCTTTTCAACATCCTTCACTTCACCACCCTCCATCACCCGCAGTTTTACACTGATCATTCTCACGAGGCAACTTTTAATCAATATGGGCATAGGCCTATTCACTACCCCCCCCACCCCACCCCAGAGCCATCTTAACTTTATTATGGGCATTGGATAAATCGGTGTTTAGAGCCCCTCCCCTCCCCGCTCCGCTCCTTTAAATACCAATCCAAAGAATGAAAAAAGTTTTCAGTATCTCAGATTCCCCTATGACTAATCAAGGAGAAACCCTCCATACACCCCTGAAGCAGGCGCCTGGGTAGGTCCATGCATTAGGACGGCCTTATGCAGGCCGTATGTTTGTTTTGAGAGATCCAGGTGTATCGCTGTTCTCAGTAAAGAGATCTAACGCAAACCAGTCGTTGCAAAACATCCCATCCTTTTTACAGGAGTTCCGTGTACTGCGGCTAAATTGTTGCTAGAAGGTCGGTCAAAGTTCATAGGTGCATTATAGTCTTATTGTTTAATCATTTCTTGCTTTCCCATTGGCCATGTGGTTTCTACTGATGCTGTTGTTTGTAAAAATGTCCGGTTAGTTTAACATACATAAGGCTAAGAATTTCCGGCGATGTAAATTTGCTCTACACAGAAGCAATTCAGTTGCTAGTCACGCCAAAGTACAAAAAATGAGGTAGATAAAAAAAAAACGAAACAAATAGACATTAATGGCTATCGATAGACGTTTTAAGGCAGTGGTGGGCAAACTGTTTGAATCGTGGGCCTCATTGGACTCATTTATTTGACTGGCGGGCCAGTCGTTTTCGAGGCGAAATTTTCTCAAAATTTTAGTTCGAAATCTAAGTTGTTCGTTATTTTTGGAGAGGCTGTGGATGCAGAAGTACATGTTGCGGCTGCGGGAATAGATGTTGTGGATGCGGGAGTAGATGTTGTGGCTGCAGGAATAGATGTTGTGGATGCGGGAATAGATGTTGTGAATGCGGAAGTAGATGTTGTAGATGCGGGAGTAGATGTTGTGGTTTTGGGAGTAGATGTTGTGGATGCGGGAGTAGAGGTTGTGGTTTTGGGAGTAGAAGTTGTGGATGCGGGAGTATAACTCTTCAACTTAAGGTGAGCACTTAACGTTTACTTCCTTAACAGACACTTTTATTTCAGCTGAATTTTTTTTTTTTTATAAATATTATAACTTATGACTTTTAGTGTTGAATAAGTTGCATCTGGTATAGAGTACAGCCATTAACTCAAGAGACTAAAATCGTGCACAGACATATTTTTTTATGAGTGATAATTGCTGTCCTGCTATAACGAGCAATGACTCACCTAGAACATTCTTTGCAGTCAGTTTATCTTAGAAACTCTAGAACACGCCCCTCTTTTTAAGAATGATATAATTGTAGGTAAAGACATAAGTTTAAAATGGGTAACGAATGAGCCCTGGGGAAACGCGGCCCCCTCTTTCTCTCATCATAAAAATATGGGGGAGAAGGGATCAGCTTAGCTGCATGAGTAAAAATAAAAATAAATAAACTTTGAAAGCGACAGGTTGCATCCTATTTGAAGCCGGCCTTGTATCTACGAAAACAGACCTCCACATCTAATAAAATAAAGCATACGTTACAGAAATATTTGGTAGTCTTAGCAATAAAGCTGCCAACTTTGAATATTGATTAAAAAAAAAAAAGAAGTAATTCTGTTAAATTTCTAAAGAAATATTTGAGAGTCTTAAGAGTACAGTTGCCAACTTTGAGAACGTCAGTTTCTTCCCATACATTAAACGTCTCTCGCCATTCTTTTTTCTCTTTTTAAGTGCAGCTCATACAAAGATTTCATGCACTTAACTAACAGTATAGGTTAACAGTACTTACCCAATGTCTATATTTTTATTATTATTATTATTTTAGACAGGATACACTCACAAAAAAAAAAACAATCAAAAAGAAAACATTTAAAATTCAAGTTCTTAGAAGCTGCACATTTTATTTTTTTTACTTCATCTAAAAAAATCTAAAAATTACCCCCCCCAATACATTTCCGTCATCTCACCAATAAAAAAAAGAAAAAAAAATCGGGGGGGGGGTCAAAGGTTAAATTGAAAAGACTAGAACTGTACAATGGGCAGCCTAATGACCCGTGTCCACTTTCTTTTTCGGGAACCTTGAGATGTGTTTCTCTTTTTAATTTTTTTTTTTTTTACAAATGCTGGATTGTCTCTTCCGGTTGAAGGAATAACAATATCTGAGTTACATACACACACCACACTGACAAGGAGAGTTCTCAACCTAATAGTAGAGAAAATATCTGTCTGATGTCTCACCATCCACTCAGACCCCCACCCCACCCCATTCATCCAGAAGGATCAGAGGTTTATCTTTAAGATTCTATAAACCAACTTATGGGACGATTATTGTTTTTAGCTGTTGTTGTTGTTTCTTTCTTTCATAGCCACCATATGCGATTGTGCAATGGCCATGGTGGCACCACGGGGAGAAATAGGTTGGTGACATAGAACAACGCCCTAGCTACCCCCAGCTCTTAACTGCTACCATTTTAACGTTTACATGCACGTGATGAAAAAAAAAAGCGGGGATTGAACCAGAGACCTTTTAAACAACACCCACATCAAACTCTCTCATGTTTACATGTACTAATATAGATGGGATGTTTAATGTACTACTATGAACTGAATGTCAACATCATTGATGTCAACGAGCAGAAGAAAGCAGGGTGTCGTCTGGATCAAACCGCTTATCACGCTGTACTTGGCCCGCCGGTCGTATGCAGTTCACCCACGTCTGGTGTTGAGTGTAAATTGTACAAGCCTTAAATCAGCTAGTATTAAGCCGAAAAGAGGCCCACCCCCTCCCCCTTTACGGGCTGCAATTTTGACACGCCTGCTCTGGATCACAACCGTGGGAGTCAACTCTGTGACGACTTTTGGTGCCAAAAATTTACTTGTTGAAAAAAAAAATGCAACGCATCGATCTTGTTTAACATTGGCCGCTACCACCATGGTCAGTGTAATTTTATTATTTTTATGTCAGGTGTTATTAGACTGACAAGGCCAGCGTGCCAATTCACTTCATCTGATAAAGGTATCAGTAGGTCGGCGAACAAGGGAAATGACTCCATCGGTCGAACATTTTTTACCTCGGCCTCATTTTGGGATCATTAATTCGTAATCAAGCCTGTCACAATGATTGGATCGTTAGTTAGCCAATAAGCCAATGGAAAGTCCAATAACTATTTTAAAAAAGGTTTATTATTAATTTGGTTACTATGTTTAGATTATAATTGACTCGAAAAAAGTCGTCTATACACTCGAATTATTAACAGATATTTTCCAATAAGTTCAAGGTCGTTGATTGAGGGTGTCCAATGGAAATTAAAAAAAACATTCAATTTCACTGGATATTTTACCTATCAATCCAGTTAAAACTATTTTATGCGATCCATCCATCCATCTATCGATTCACCTATCTATCTATCTATCTATCTATCTATCTATCTATCTATCTATCTATCTATCTATCTATCTATCTATCTATCTATCTATCTATCTATCTATCTATCTATCTATCTATCTATCTATCTATCTATCTATCTATCTATCTATCTATCTATCTATCTATCTATCTATCTATCTATCTATCTATCTATCTATATATATATATATATATATCTATTTATCTATCTATTTATCTATCTATCTATCTATCTATCTATCTATCTATCTATCTATCTATCTATCTATCTATCTATCTATCCATCTATCTATTTATCTACCTATCTATCTATCTATCTATCTATCTATCTATCTATCAATACATCTATCTATTTATCTATTTATCTATCTATCTATCTATCTATCCATCAATCCATATATATATATATATATATATTTATATATATATCAATTTATCTATCTGTCTGTCTGCCTAGTGCCTGCCTACCTATACCGACTCACGCAATGTCTTTTTGTCTATCAGTACGCATGCCTGCAATGCTCCCTGTAGTTGCATTCGCAACTGAGATATTAAATCACAATTCCCTCCCTCCCCCCCCCAACATAACGGTTGATTGGCCTATCAAAGGAAATATTTATGTGCTACATTTTAACGTCTTCACTCGTTCTGCGAATCATATGCGCCGCACAGTTTGAAAGGAAACACTGCATGTCCGTCTGCCAGTTTGAATGACTTCTATTTTTGTGTTATATTCTTGTTATCAAACAAGTGTATGTACGTTTTATTTGTTAATGTAACTAACTACTCCAATGTCAGAATACAACAGGAAATAGTCTCTATTCCTATCCAAATAAAAAAAGAGAAACCATCAGATTTCTTTAACTTCTGTAATACGTTACTTCTTACTTCAACCAATCTTCTTTTTTTTTTTTGCGTGTGTTTTTGTCTTCATTTCAAACTCTTATTCAAGTAGCCAGCATCCTAATCGTATGTCTGTGTTTCCGGTCTCAATTTTTGTTTTTAAAGGGACACAACTGCGCGCAGTAACGGTGTGAAAAAACAAACAAACAAAAAAAAAACACTCGAGAGTTAATTTTCCCTGCTTTTTTTTTTTGGCAAGAGTGAAGTAACAAAAAAGCAGCTCACGCCGGATATAACAGTTTCTGAAGTCAGTTTAACTGTAGTTGACTTCAGTAAAGCTAGCCAGATGGTTCGTGTCATGGATAATTTCCCTTCAAACGCATAAAATATATTAGTAACTTTTTTTTATGGATTTTTATGCGTATGCTGATTGTGTTATTCGGTTTTACAGGTAATGTTGAAAAAATATCCTTACGTAAATAATTCATTATGTATTTTTTTTTCAAAAGATATAAGATATATTAGCAAATTTTAATCGACTATCATCTTTTATGATGCTAGTCTGATGATTTTGAATGGTCAGTTTTACCGTCTTGACCAACATCTTTTGTAAATGACACGTGAAAGAATAATTTATCTCTTGGATGGACTGTCGGTAATAGATAAAGAAAGTTCATTCAGTTGACCAGAATTTCCCACTAGCTGTTTTTATAACTTTGTTTGTGACCTCTATAATGTTTGTCTTCTTTGTTTACAGTCAAGTACAAAGAAAGTTATAGTAAATCAATTTATTTTCATCAAGATTCAATTTATACCAAAAATATATTTTTTATGAAAAGGAAAATAATGAAATAATACTCACCCGTTTAGTGAAATTTAATGAGGGAATAACAATTAGTTCACCTGCAATAATCTCATATTCAAATCTTATGAAACGCCTTATTTGCCCGTGGGTGTTGTTTGCCTGAGTGATCTACGACTAGAAAGGATTCCATCAGAATATCCGTTAATTGCTTTTTTTTTTAATTCTCATCAAAGTATTTGTCGAACGGGGTCCAAAAAGAGGCGGGGGGGGGGTTATGCTATTAAGACTGAGACGCCTCCCTCCGTTCATGCCCTATAAACATTTTGTGCGTTTGTTTCCACACAGATGAAGTCTGGATGTTTTTCAACTGTTTTATAATGTGTCAATATTTATTTTTTCTATGTCAGTTGGAAATACTTTGTTGATGACGTCAATTTAAGATTTTTTTTTTTCAAAAACATCAAATAACAAACAAGTCAGTCACCGAAAAGTGGAATGTGGCTATGAAAGTCACCAATCAGCCACCATTGGAATCAAATTACCAATTGGTTTGAATACCTTCTTTTTCTTCTTCCTTTGGCTCTACAGCCCATTTAGGGCCATGCCTGCCATACTACTCTTCTCCACTTTTCCCGATCCATTGTCTTCTTCTTCCACTCTCTTACTCCTATGGCAATAAGGTCTTTCTCCACTCCTTCTAACCATCTGCTACTTGATTTTGCCTTTAGGCCTTTTCTCATTGGGTGTTTGCATGCCATTGTTGAACTGAATAACTTGTGTCAATTAAGCTTGCGTTATAATTTTGATTACAATTTATAATGATACCTTAAATTTTCGATGCAAGGAATGTACGCGAACAGCAGCTGTAATTTATTGGCAAGATAACAAGAAGCAGATCCTGTTTGCCCTTTCACTGTGACAATTAAATTTAACATCCCAAGTGTTTTGTATGGAGTAGTTTATTCCATCTAACAGCTGTACTATCAGGATGTGGCATTGGAGTAGTTTATTCCATCTAACAGCTGTACTATCAGGATGTGGCATTCTTGTCTATTATCCGATGTTTAGGTGTATTTACTTTTAAAAAAGTATACGCAAATATCTTTAGTCTGCAGGCATATATATGTTTTTTAGGATTAAACACAGATGTATTTAGGCTTCTGGGATATATAAGTATTTAAGCTTTTGGTATACGTAGAATGTTCAGGCTTTTTGCATACAATTTACTTTGAATTGGTGTTGTGTGCAATTTGCAATTTATAGAGATGTGTCTTGGAAGTTTGTTTTTTTTATTAATGTATATCCTGATTGATGATTTGTGACACTAACTTTTAAAAGTGTTTGAAATTTGTTTCTCTGTCAGATTCATACAAACAAAATGCAACATTTATTTAGAATGCTTGTGAGTCTATGTGTGAGAGTCTCTTAAGTCTTTGTAATGTGATTTGTTGTTATTACATGTACACTATTTTACTGGTAACATTTGCTATTTTCCAACATGCATGACACCGTCATTCTCTCTCTCCCTCCCTCTCTCTCTCTCTCTCTCTCTCTCTCCCTCTCTCTCTCTCTCTCTGCATCTCTCATATCTTTGTTCTCCATTCTCCCTCATTATACTCATCCCGTCTTTCCCTCTTTGTGTGTAAGAGAGTGTGTATATGTGTGAAAGATCCTCTCAGATAAACTCTCAAACTCTCAGATAAACTAACAGATAAACTTTCAGATAAACTCCAGTATCTGTGTCAATGACCACCTTAATTACTGTAATAAGAAAATTATATATATATATATATATATATATATATATATATATATCACATAAGCACCGATGGGGTAGTAACAGATGGTGTAACAATAACATAAAAACGAAACTGTAACACCTTGGTCCAAGTGTGCACAACCATTTTACGACTGACTGTCGCATTGAACCTTCTTTTATCAGAAAAATCGGCCGTAAGACTGATTTATATAAATAATGGATATATATATATAATCAATATATTTACTTATTAAGAAATCATTCACTAATTATGTAACACTTCTGAGGAGTGAGCAGATGTGCATTGTGATAGTTTGGTGCTCAGCAGCGTATACCGAACCCCTTAAAAGTAGAAAAACACAGTGCACATAAAGGTGCAAGTGTAAAACAGGGTTTTCCTAAGGGCGCCCATAAAAACCGTGGATCAGGGCTCGCGCCGTGAAAGGCCGAATTTTTATCCGCCTGTGAGAGTGAGGTGGGGGGGGGGGGGAGGTGAGGTGCCGAAGTGAAGAAGACAGTGTTAAAGAACAGTAAAAACAAAAACAAAACTTTTGCGGGGGTTGGGAGAAGGGTGGTCGGGATGAGTGAATGTCCCCCAATTATATCTGAATTTTATTTTCATCCCTTCCATTTACAAGGGGTACCAGCAGGCCAAAGTCAGCAGGGGGGCACCAATACCCAGCAAGGGGGGCATATTTACTTGTTCTTTCTTTTTCCTCTTTTCTTCTATTTTCAGCCGGAGGGGGGGGCACTCCACACCTATGGCTACGGGGCTGGGTACCAGGTTCAGTAAGAAAATGGTGTTTTATTTTCTCTATTGAAGTTTGAGGCATATGAACATAAGTACTAACGACATATTATGACATAGTAATAAGTAAGTAAGTTTTTCTCTCTTAGAACTTAAAAAATTCAATTTAGAAATAGTGCTGAGTGCCCCAGACTTTGATTAATGGTACAACCTTTTGCAAAAGAATTATATTTAATTATTTCAAGGTTAATTTGAATATATAATAAAAATGGATAAATCTGATTGGTCTGTTTTTATTTTCTTTAATTTTCCTGAACCAAGACCACTTGAAAAATTAAAATGTAGGTCATCAAGGATGACCTTCAGAGAAAGATATGTCGCAGCTTGACACACACAAACACACACACACATCACATCAAATCACAAATGTCCACCACACACACACACACACGTACAATATCACTGTAACACATAGGACACGCGTGTCACATCTTAAGTTGTCGTAAGATCTTGTTTTTTCAAGTGGATGCAGTGAAGTTTAAACCAACGGTGTTGGTCTTGTCACTACATCAATTCATCTATTTATGCATGGCCGCGGTTACCTCGTCTGCCGACCGGGTGCGGCACATATTCAGCACAAAGTCTAACCACATGAGTTATTTCATTACAAATTTTAAAGTATATGTTCTTTTTTTTTCTAAATTCTTTCCCTAAAGGCAATATTTTGCCACCATGTTCTAAATAAATGTTTTAAATATCCGACTAGTTAAAGGACTATTTACGTACTAATTTCTATTATCTTAATATTTTTTTCCATATTTCATATTTCATAGTTTTTTAAGTGTGTGTATGTGTGTGCTATCATATATCATGAATATTAAAACCCATTTAATTATTTGTTTCGGGGCGGCTGGAAATCAAACTGGACTCAGCTGCCCAGGTTATGCCGCCAACTCTATAGAAAAAAAGCAAAGTTCCATTAGTCCTACTGGGCTCATCGGGGCAGATGAAGTGTAGAATTCACCTGTTTATATAACCTCGGCATATGAAGGGATTGTGTGGTTAGCACAACGCCCAGCCGCCTTTACTCCCCCAACATAAGGTCAGATATCCATTTAAAGATGGGTGGACTTGTGGGACGACTTTGCACCAAATAATACCTGGAAAAATTCCCATAGTTCTCACCGAGGATCAAACCCATGAATGTCAGATCGATAGTCAAGTATCTACACCACTCGGCCATCCGTCCCACTGCCAAGTCTATATGCCAATAGCAAGGACGTTTGAAGACACACCTGTAGATGTTTCCCTTCTTCCCCCAAAGACCACATCGGTAAAGGGTATTATATATATATATATATATATATATATATATATATATATATATTGATAATTAACGTTTTTGGTTAATCTTTTGTTCATTTTAGAAGTTTGATCTTACGTTCTGACTTTGCCCCAAATACGTGTTTCCCCTTCCTTTGATTTTAATACCCTCCACGCGATCTTATTGTTTAAGGTGCACGAAATTTTTTTTTAAGAAAATTATGCAGGCAATAAGGTCATAGACCTGTCGATTGGACGTGGGAAGGTTGGGGTTGCGTCTGTTCAATACCACTTTAAAAAAAAAGTATCTTTTAAAATAATATAATTCTTTTTTTTTTCCACCTTTCTGGGTTTTCCATCTAGGCTATGACTTTTTCATGGCTTCTTCCACCGCCCCGTAGACAGCTACAAGGTTTCCTTCAAGTCTGTTATCAGGGCCAAGGCTCTATTTCGTCTATCGTCTGTGGGGGTTTTCTTTCTTACGTCACTTCCCTTAATCTCGCAACACAGTCACCGTGACACGTTACATTCAACAAATGATAAGAGTTTCTGTACACACAAAATATTACAACGCTGCCTGTGGAGATATAATAATTTTCTGTTATTATTTATCTAGGTAGGTGAAGGTCGAGGACAGCAGCATTCAACCCCCCCCACCCCACCGCCGTTGCTGCAAGTGGGAGCCACCCGTACACATTATAAGGTCGACTAGCTTTTTTTGGTGCACCCTGTCGATGTGCAGCGATCTTCTATAGATGAATCAGCCCAATGTGTGGGTGGGTGTCATCAGAGGGGGCCCCAATCGGAGGATATGGTCAAGGGGCCTAAGATAATCTGGTGGCAACTCAACCCCTATCCCCCTTTCCCACCGATAAGTGAATATCCCCGACTTAGATTACAAACTTATTTTATTATTTCAGTATATTTTAAATTCAAAAGTTGGTACCCATTCTCCAAGAAACATTTCACACTTCGTATTTAACTTGTCCACACATTTGTTAACATATCATATGTTAAAAAAAAAAACTCCTCTTCAGTCATCATTTAAAGGGGGGGGGGGGGGGGGGGGGGGGGGGGGGGGGGGGGGGGGGGGGGGGGGGGGGGGGGGGGGGGGGGGGGGGGGGGGGGGGGGGGGGGGGGGGGGGGGGGGGGGGGGGGGGGGGGGGGGGGGGGGGGGGGGGGGGGGGGGGGGGGGGGGGGGGGGGGGGGGGGGGGGGGGGGGGGGGGGGGGGGGGGGGGGGGGGGGGGGGGGGGGGGGGGGGGGGGGGGGGGGGGGGGGGGGGGGGGGGGGGGGGGGGGGGTTAATTGGCTTTACGTATGAAGTAGCACTGCTTTTTTTGTGCCGGTTCGTAAAGGTACGGCGCACATTCAACTTTTTCAATGGGGGGGGGGGAATTATTACTTTTCTTGTATTTTAACGCTTATTATTAATTTATTATATTATTAATTTGTTAACATAGAAATATTTTAAAAAAAATTGCACTTAATAAGAATTAAACTAGACGCCGGGTTTTAGCTGAAGCTTAGACAATCCATCATTGAGTACCGGCACCTATTTTCAGGCAATCCATCACTGAGTTCCGGCACCTATTTTTAGGCAATCCATCACTGAGTTCCGGCACCTATTTTTAGGCAATCCATCACTGAGAACCGACACCTATTTTTAGGGCAATCCATCACTGAGTTCCGGCACCTATTTTTAGGCAATCCATCACTGGAAAGAACCGACACCTATTTTTAGGCAATCCATCACTGAGTTCCGGCACCTATTTTTAGGCAATCCATCACTGAGAACCGACACCTATTTTTAGGAAATCCATCACTGAGAACCGACACCTATTTTTAGGCAATCCATCACTGAGTTCCGGCACCTATTTTTAGGCAATCCATCACTGAGTTCCGGCACCTATTTTTAGGCAATCCATCACTGAGTTCCGGCACCTATTTTTAGGCAATCCATCACTGAGTTCCGGCACCTATTTTTTTTACACACAAAAGACTCTGTGTAGCAGTATCCTGCGATCAAGCGGGGGAAAAATTATGACGTGCTATGTGGTGTTTTTTTTGTACTTTTCGTATACTGCTTGGGTCACAGTACTTGGGTCACAGTGCTTGGGTCACAGTACTTGGGTCACAGTACTTGGGTCACAGTGATTGGGTCAGAGTACTTGGGTCACAGTACTAGGGTCACAGTGCTTGGGTCACAGTGCTTGGGTCATCTTAAACCGCATTAGAAAGGTAAACACATTGCATTATGACAATATGTACATTAGGGTGGCCCAAAAAACCTTTTTTTCAAATTGTTTTGGAGCATTTCGTTTTTATGTGTTTCTTTTGATTTCAAAACGGCACAGAAAAATTTCATGAATATATGACTTTATTTAGTGCTGCCTCATCTACATTGAATTTTTAAATCATTTTCAATAAACCTTTAATGTGAGTATGTTTATATAACGCACACAGAAAATGCTAAAAGGTTCTAGAAAGTTTTAAAAAAAAATCTGTACAATTCTAGAAGGCTCTATGAAAACTCTAGAAGGTTCTAGAAGCTTCTAGAAAAACGTGGAAAACTTGAGAAGGTTCCGGGAAATTCTAGAAAACTCTTGAAGTTTTGATTTTCATACAAATACCAGCTTCACCAGTGCATTTCAATATAGTTATAAAAATCAAGTGTTATAAGATCAAATGTTGCGGCCTTATAAATATCATTCATTTAGTTATGACTACTATGTCAAAAAGTGTTGTTCATTTAACTGGCATAGAAGTTGACACAACTCCTGTTTATTGAGCTAGGTACTTCCCCTAATTGAGCCTACTGGCCAATGGTATGTTTACAAACACCCG
This sequence comes from Bulinus truncatus, assembly GCA_021962125.1. NCBI lineage: Eukaryota > Metazoa > Mollusca > Gastropoda > Planorbidae > Bulinus > Bulinus truncatus. The sequence goes on along the minus strand of JAGDYQ010000279.1, from coordinate 352,291 downwards.
TCTGGTGGTCAGTTGGTACTATTTTTTCATGAACAATTTCTTTGCTTGTTTATTGAGCTAGGTACTTCCCCTAATTTAGACTACTGGCCAATGGTATGTTTACAAACACAGCCGTCTTCTATAAAACATTTGGGGGTAGTACAACTGGACCGGATGTGCTGCTATTCAAGCGCTTTAAGGCGTTTTGGCCAAAATTAAGACAGGCAGAATTTAGTATATACCACGATGTTTGACTGGAACAAAATCTCAATCCATTAAAAGAAGTCATCACATTTTGTTCAAATATCCTCCAAATGAAAGACAACTCAAGATTTTGCCACGTGAAGATTACAAAGAACTTCTGACTCTGATTCTTATCTTCCTGGGAGGAATTCCCCCCCCTCCTGGGGTGCATTTTCGTGTTCCAGGAGCTTATCACCATGCAAGGTGGATGTCTAAAATAATCTACATCAAGAAGATTTATCTCTTCCGTCATCAATTCAAGCTGACTTAGCTTGAAGACAGATCAATTGCAGAATTAGGTATCTTTGCATCCTCGGTTTACATTAAAGCTTGGATTCAGTGTCCCATTCTAGCAGACGCACCTCTGAATGATCTGGATTTCATCAAGCTTCTTATTGATTATGAGAATGTTTCTCCCTTCATTTCTCAGACTGCATTGAAAGCAATTGGCCGACAACTCTGGTACCTTAGTGCAGAACTCATTCCTGTGCTTCTCTTTTCTCAACGTGTCTCAGATCTTCAGGACTCAGAAAGCCAGACTAAAAAAAAATTTTAAAGTGTATTTTTAAATGGCGTAATTAGAACTACTCTGCAATACAGTCAGGTTAATATGTCATGTAACTAGTTTTATTTTACTGTTTAATTCCTACTGTGTAATATAATTGTTCTTTGTATCTTAAACCTTGAAAAAAAATTTATTTAATGCAACTGCCGAATACCATAAAACACGAGATAACAAGTGTACTGATACAGTTTTTATTGGATCCCAAATGGTGTGAAATTTGGTACTTATATGTTTTAAATCACAGTGAACCAGAAAACTAAAATGCTTGTGATAAAAAAAATCAACTTAATTTTTTTCCACTATAAAGTGAGCCACCCTAATGTACATTTATTTATTCGCGAACGTACGTGTAAGAGGTTACCGCGGACATACTTTCGCACCCTTTGGGGTACAGTTTGCGAAAAACGTTGAAAACTGCTGACCAAAGAGCCACTTTGGAAGAAGTAATTGCCTGAAGATAAAACGGGAACTTTCCCTTTTTAAAAATAAAACAAACAATATAAATATTTATAGTATTGCCATCAACACATTCTCCATTTCCATAATAACAGAGAGTAATTACATTAATGGGGATAAAACGTATTTTAAAATCTAGACATGTGGAGACCCAAGAACATATTAAACCAAAAAAAAAAAATATATAATTTACATCGGATGAAATGTTATTGATTCTGCTACACATTTGCCAGTTTTTGAATCAACCTATTAGCAGAAGTAGCCTATGGCTGCAGATCGCTCCGCTTACGTAGGTCACGTGTCCAGAGCGTGGAATGTTGAGCTTATAGAAAAGGAAATGGGCATTATCATACATAACCTGGAGTTTCTTGGTAACATTAGCTACAAGTTCCTGTGCTGGCTTTATCAGCCAAGTAATCTTTGAAAACTACGAGGCCAGGAGCGTAGAAAGGGTTTTCGCTCGCATTGGGCACCGAACTAGTAAGGGGCGCCAAAAGAGCGCATTTAAATGTGTTTTGCTCTGAAAAGGTGTGGGGTAGGGGGGGAGAACATTTTATTAAACCCCCAACCCCGAAGCTCTTTCCTCATTTGTAAAGACATTTAATTCCAATATTCCTGACAAGTTGTCAGATTTCTTTTCCTTGTGAAGAGAAAGTAGGCCCAAACAAGAATACGGGGGCCCATTATCAGTGCGGGCCCCAGACAGATGCCTTGTTAGCTCGTCCTAAAAAATTAAAACGTCTGTGCAAAGTGTTTAACAGTAATAACAATAAACACCAAGTAAGGACATCAATACAAGTCAACACTTAAAACACCCACCGAGTGAGATGACCGACTGGTACGTTACACGACACTTTCACTCAGCAGCGACTCCCAAATTTTGTTTCAACACACCCTTCTAGGAATCTGTTTCAACACTGGGGCTCATCGATAGATTGCACCATTGTTTATTGCCCACAGTAATATAGTTTCTGGCGCAAAGTTTTATTGTTTTAATTCAAATTGATTGGTTTCGAGTCCATAATAGTCAGCGCATGAGCAACACTGATGGTTCAGTGCCCAATTTATTTTTTGTATATTTGTACTATTATTAACATTAGATGGGAAATAAAAAAGCGAAAGTTGATTTCGCATGCTTTTCCGGTAATTTAACATCCCTCTGAGATATCGTGAATAAATACATTCACCTTTTTAGTCCAAAGTTAATAATAAGATTATAATAAGGAAAAAATATGGTTGATTCATATATGAATCATGGGGCACTGTAGGGTTAATTAACTCAAAGTTTTGGAACCATCGACTTTAAGTACCCAAAGTGATGCAGAACTTCCGGCTACAGTGAACGACAATGTCAGTTTGTATGTAGGCTACTTGTCGTTGAGTACAAATGGAGAAGCTAAACAATGTTCCGTTTGTTTGCTTTGTAAAATATTAAGCACTATTGTTTTATTTTTTAATTTGCTTGTGTATTTGTGTGAGGATGGGGTGGGATGATGTTTGTTAAACTTGTATATGTACCAAGATCAGTTTTAATTCTCTTTAACAAATTTGTAGTTTTTTCTTTTATAATTTATCTTCCCACGAAGGAGAATAGAGTATTTCAAAATTTCAAGTTGTTGGTACAAATTTCAATCTAACTAAGCTTTGGCGACAAAGAAATCATACATTAGATTTCTTAAGCCACTTTAAGATAAGATGTTAATCTCTTGGGCGGTTTGTATGGTGCTCTTCTTTCATCTCCACTAAGCGATGGCCATAGAGGCACAACAAGAGACTTGGAGGGAATTTTCATCATGACCTAAAACATAAAAATCACCGGACATCGAATCCGGTCACTAAGTACGGAGGATCTACTCCGCCAAGTCTGTCTGTTTGTTTGTCCATCTACCAGCCCGTCAATGTGTCTTTACGTCTTTTTTTACGACTGTCTATCCGTCTGCTTGTCTGGGGGGAGGGGGCTATTAGAACAAGTGACGAATGCTAAAACAAAGGTCCTGTCTGAAAAGTATGTCAGAGATCAGATAACCAGAAGACGTGCGATAGAGAAGTCCACCAAATAAAGTAAATGGTGGACCAGCACTAGTCTCCCCACCCAGCACATTTTTAGCCATGACGCAAAGTTGGCAGCTGTATCGAGTATACGCCGGATCAGTTGTTTGTTTGTTTTTTTTTTATATCGTGAAACGTCATTGAAGTTTTGCCCCCCCCCCCACACTGTCTAGTTGAAAGAATGTTGCTCCTCTGCCCTACGACATCTACTCAAAGAACACCCACCCCTCTAATAGTGGTAGAATATTCCTCTGCCCTACATCAACTCAAAGGACTCCCCCCCCCCCGATGGGTGAAGATTGCCCTGCCCTACATCTATTCAAATGACCCCCACTTATAGTAAGTGAAAATTCCTCTGCCCTACGACATCTACTCAAATGACCCACTCTTATAGTGGGTGAAAATTCCTCTGCCCTTCGACAAATGACCCCCTCTTATAGTGGATGAAGATTCCTCTGCCCTACGACATCTACATCGGGGAATTAAGTAAATGATATATTAAATAAATAATCAGGGACCTTGATACTCAATGAACCCCTCCCCCCCCCCCTTGGGCAAGAGTCCTGGTGGGACACATCTGTTAAGATGGCCAGGCATATATGGACATTTCTGTATTCACTTCCAGGCACTATGTAGATTACGATATATCGACTAATACTTATGTCCTCTATATTAATTTTGTTTACAGGTAAACTTGTATCACAATGAATGAAACAGGGGAAGCCATGGCCTCCACAGGTAACGTGACCTACAAAGAAGGTGACCTGTTTACCTGGCACGGCACGGAGCTCATCGTACTTCCCTCCATGATGGTGCTAGGTGTGGCGGGAAACCTCCTCGTGTTCTATATTTATCACTTCCGTTGGCGCAGTAACACCGTGACCTTGTTTAAGAGGGTAAGTTTGAACGTCACTGATGAAACCTTTTTTATGTTGAGTTCGGGTTGCTCGCTTGATTCCTCAGAGTTATTATTTTTTTTTTTTCTAAGTTAAAATATAGGCATGGGAAAACAACTCGAGTATTGTAAAAACTGCGGTTCTCTAACTATGATTATCTCGCCTGAAGTACATTTAAAAAACGCAGTGGCTACGGTACCATCAAGCACCATTATAATAGGGTTAGGAATATTGCTGGTGCCCGTATTTTTTTTTCGGGTACCAGCAATTATATTAGGGTTAGGAATAGGGTTAGGATTAGGGTTAGGGTTAGGGATAGGGTTAGGATTAGGTTGTGGAGCAATATCTATTGCTGGTACCCGGAATAAAAATACGGAGTCCCGCATAATGGTCCCGTAGCCACTGCGTTTAATATATATATATATATATATATATATATATATATATATATATATATATATGTATATATATATATTAGGGTGTCCCAAAAAAATGAAGTTTTGAAATGTTGATGTCTCACCCCAAAGATTATGTTTCTATGGTAACAGTAGTTAACCTGCAAAATTTCAGCTCATTTGGACAATGTTTAGAGGTGCCCAAGAGGTTTAAAGTTCCAGATTTTGGTGTAAAATCATTCGCGGTCAAATCTAATACGGCGTTAATGTTGCATTATATGCGAAACTGATATATAAAGTAACAAATCGATGCTTAGTATTGTTTATAATATTACATGAAACAAAATATATAAATCTTGAATGGTTTATATTTTTAAATTTGAAATTTAAGTAAAAATTATGAAAAACAAAGTTTTATTCATTTTGTCAAGTTAATTCTTGAATCAATGTCAATCTGCTTTAAAAATAATAATAATAAGCAATGCAAATAAGCATTCTTGCTATTTATTTTGTACTTTGTACTGTAGGGTATACAAAAATTTAAAAAAGTTCTTCAAATTTAAATTTTAGTCAGCTGTTCACGATTACACTCTGCAAAATTTTTCCGATGTTTTTCAACCACTTGAGCAAAAATTGTCTTTTTTCTTCATTCTTGGTGATACTGTCATTGAAATTTTGTATCAATGCTACACTTCGCTCTGCAGAGTCATTGTTACAAGCCAGATTCTTTACAAAATCTGCTGCAACTTTAAAAGATGGTGTATCTGACCAGGCTTCAACAGGAACATCTAGAAAACTGGCATCAATGTTGGATAAAAAATGTGGTAGAAGCACGCAAATCAACAACACTTTTTGATAGTGTTTTTATGAGATGCGGTCCACGTTCTGATTGCATTGTCCGAACAAGGCCAGTTTTTTCTTTGTCCGACAAAAGGGTTTAAAATAACGCAAGCGTCGACAGTTCCGGACTCAAGTACAACGAGTGACGCACCATCATTTTCAATCCAGTCGATCGAAGAACAGCATCATCATATTCATATAAACGCTTTATCAACAAGATATCATTCACAGGTGCATCTGCAGTGAGTCTGCATGAAAACCATGATTGAAGATAAACACATATGGTGAACCGATTAAATCGCTGATTACCTTGTAATTCTCGAGCTGTTGACTGAAAGATGGTTTCATTGCCTGCAAACAATAGATCGATTTTCAATGCATAGATTGCTTTCGCCATCCACCTTGCCCTATGTAGGGCACCAGGTCTGCGAATGCTGACATCAACCTCCAACCCAACCATTTGTGCAGCAAGCAGAAAAAATTCCAAATAATCATCACATGAATGACTGACCTCAAGTTGATATTTAATTAATTCTTTAATCGAATCAGACACGATTATCAAAGGGGCGGATCTGGCTTCGGGTGTGTGGTTTAATTCTGGCCATTTTTCTCGAAACCTCTTAAAAAACAAAATCTCTGGTCCAGTGGATGGTCCAAGACAAACATTGAATGCATCGGAAAGGAGTACTTCCAACATGTGATGACGGCATGCTATCCATAATAGATTACGTCCCAGGGCTACTTCTAACATAGTGCAAGCTCCATTGAGTCTTCCAGTATTGGAAGCCGTAGTGTCGAAGCACATGCTGATGACCATAGATTCGCACTTCCATGATTTGATATGTTCATATACTGCATCAGCAGCTACCCATCCTGACCCGGATGCTAACTTGGGAACACCAAGAAGCTTTGTAGTGCCATCGACAAGTGATGAGAGCAGGACAGGTAATCGATCGCCGTTATTGGTAAATGTCCGGTAACATCGGGCAATAGCTTACCATCCCAATGTACAATTGATTTTGAGGGAATATAGTCTTCTTTTATACATGCTGCAGCTTGTTGACGACAAAGCTTGCGATGACGATGCATTGTGCTCTTGGAAAATACTGTGTCAGATGTCGGAACACCAGCTTCGTTGAATGCGGATGCAAGTATCATTGTTGATTTTCTAATGCTGGTGTCCAGCACTGCAGCAACTTTTGGTGATATGATGCCTGACAATTTAGCATGCTTAGTTTAAAAAAATTAAATCTTCAAAAAATATGCACATTGCTTAAATTTTGCACATTAGGTATTTTATATGTTTTCTAGCATTTATTACATTTTCTAATTAAGAATCACACAATTTCGACTCTAGTTAATGGTAGCAATGAGATAAATATAAGTATATTTAAACTTCATTTTATTCAACTATGGCATGCAAAAACTGCAAATTATTTGAGCCATGATTCGTCTGGATTTTTATGTTGGCCTAATACTGGAATTTTAAAAGCTCTTGGGGGACCTCTAAATGTTGTTCAAATGAGCTACAACTTCACCAATTCACTCATTGTACCCAAGAGACACATTTCAGGGGGTGAGACACCAAATATTAAAAAAAAAAATTTTTCGAGCATTTTTGGGGCACCCTAATATATATATATATATATATATATATATATATATATATATATATGTATGTATATATATGTATACATATTCAACGGATTGTCGTTCTAATACTAAACATACACATTTATGGTATCCAGAAACATTTTAACAGATTTATTTGCTGATGCGTACGTTTCACCAACATGTGTAGTGTGTGTGTATGTGTGAGTGTGTGTGTGAAGTTCTCGTAAGGATGAGATGAAATCTCTTAATAGTCACTAAAGGGACGGTTTTTATATTGCCCTTCTCTCACCCCCCCCCCAACCACCGCCGATAGTGCAACGGACATGGGTGCACGAAGGGATAAATAGCGAGACCTTTAACCATGACCTGAAATATCAATTGGTCCTCGCCGGAGATCTGTCGGGATCTTTAAGGACTACAGTAAAATGCTTTACCCACACCACCATACTTCCTCGCTGGTGTAGTCGTTAATCCCATTTTTTTTTGGTCTTTGTTTGTGACTTAGCTATTTAAAATTGTAATAGATTTTCCATTTTTAATCTACCTAACTAAATAATTACCTGGGTACATTGCTACACTTAAACCTGGCTTTATATATATATATATTTATACCAACTATTGTGGAGATGTATTCATGCGTTCATATCTATCTATCTGCATACTTTTTTAAAAATCTATTTACATATATGCATATACCATTAACTGTATTCAAAATTACATTATTACTTAAGGTACATATTTAGATACCAAGATATTTGCATACCAAGATACATTGCTAGCTACACAAACGCACACCTTATTATCTAACGTATTCTTACATAGATAGCTAGCTACATAAATACACACATTGTTACCTAATATATTCTTGCATAGATACATAACTCCAAACCTTATTACGTAATGTATTCTTACATAGATAGCTACATAAATACACACATTGTTACCTAATGTATTCTTACATAGATAGCTACATAAATACACACATTGTTACCTAATGTATTCTTACATAGATAGCTACATAAATACACACCTTGTTACCTAATGTATTCTTACATAGATAACTACATACATGTACACCTTATCATCACATAAACAGACCATACTTTTATGAAGAACCAAATTACACAACTACCAAACACGATCGGTGCATAGAGGTGAATCATTAACTAAATGTACAAACTTTGTAAACTCTTTGTACAGATGCTGGCGGTTCTGGATCTTTGCAGTCTGGTGTTGGCCTTACCTTCACTCTTGTACACAGTGATCAACACGAACAGCCCCAGTTTTTTGGTCAACTGCATCTTCATGTCGTTTGTCGCCTTGAGCACGGCCATCGCTTCCGGTTGTGTGTTGGTCATCATTGCCGCTGATCGGTTAGTACTTAATAATATGGAAAGTTTATTAGTTTAGTTGTGGTTTGTTAAGAAATATGCCATTAAGTGTAAACAGACTAGGACCTTTTTGCATTTTCAACAACATTTTGTATGTTTTTTTTGGGGGGGGGGGGGATGGATGACCGAGTGGTGTAGATTCTAGACTGTCCACACGAGATTGTAGGGTTCTAACCTCGGTGAGAACCATGAGAATTTTTCCAGGTGAAATTCGTTTCAAAGTCGTACCACAAATCCACCCAGCTTTAAATGGGTACCTGACTTACTTAAGTTGGAGAAGTAACGGCGGCTGGGCGTTGTGCTAACCACAGGATCCCTTCATACGCCGAGATTACAGAAACAGATGAATTCTACACTTCATCTGCCCCGATGATTCTTTAGGGACAATTTAGGGCTAAAGGAACTTTACTTTACTTTGTATGTTTTGGGACGACCGTACAATGTATAATCGAAATACTTTACAATTTTTTTTTATCTCTTTTTAAAGTTAGGTATGTAAAGTAATAAAAGCCCACTGAATGTAATAGGATTTCTAGCGACATCTAAGGGCTTGTCTATTGCTAAGATGGCGCTATTCTTTTTTTTTTCTTTTAGCACATTTTTTTAAATAATTATCTAATATTCTAATACATAATAGGCTAACGTTCGACTGTACGTGTGTATCCCAGCTAAAAATAGTCTGGGGAATTCCAAAATTTTCGTCTAGCTGATTGTCAAAAGGATACAACTCAATTATCACTGTATTAGCCTTCCTTGCTTGCTTGGCTAAAAATAGTCTGGGGAATTCCAAAACTGGAAATCTAAACACAACAAGGATTTCTTATTATATATCGCAGGTAGCAAGCAGCCAGCGTCAGCAGGCTTTTCAACTAGTCCTTAATAATATAGAGGGCGGGAGTAAGGGGAGCTAAATCCAACTTGTGTAGGGTACCAATAATCACAGAAACGGAAACTAGAAGAGAAAAAAAACCCTTCGTAAACCTCTCAGTCAGTGTTTTTTCCCTTAAAATACATGTCTTTTTATGTTTATCATAGCTACCAAGGAAAACATCCATTTCTTACTCTTTCTTTGTATTTTAAATATTACAAATAGAAGCGTTAACCCATTTCATCGACTTCCGTTTTCAGATTCATGAAACTATGTCTGCTACGCAAGACCGGCATCGGGACCGTGATCGCCAAGAAGCTGTTCGCCGCCAGCGTCGTTCTGGCCTGCATCCTCAACATCCCCACCGTGTGGATCTTCGGGAAGAGCAACGTCGTCTTCTCCAACTACAACACCAAGATAGGCTACTGCTTCATCCGGACGGAGAGCAAGAACGGCGAGATCTTCATCGTCTACATCAGCATGCTGTCCGTCGTGTTCATGGTGGTGGTGGCCGCGCTGCTGTTCCTCTACACCAAGATCATCATCACTCTCCGGAAGCTGGCGGAAAAACACGAGGATCTGAAGAGGCGCCCGTCGCTCGCCGGCGGCGCGGAGTCGCTGAAGAAGCAGAAGCAGACGCAGGTCATGCAGAAGTCGGCCGTCGTCTTCATCGCCATCACCGTCGTGTTCTTCGCCAGCTACTCCCCTTACTTCGTCACGATGATCATCTCCATGGTTGACCAGTCCGTCGAGGGCAGCATGGGCCCCTGGCTGAAGGCCATCTACGACCTGGCCAAAATGTGTCCTCTGGTCAACAATGTGGCCAACCCTTTCATCTACAGTTTCACGTCCGAGCACTTCCGGAAAGAGGTCAAGAACATCTTCACCTTCAAAACGTGCCAGAAGGGATTCTTCAGGAGAAGGGCGTTCTCGTTTTCGAGATCAGACAGGTCAAAAGAAATATCTGAAATATCAGAATCAGCAGATTCTTGAATACAATTTTTTTTTATCATTGATTATTACCATTGGTTATTATTTCTAATGACTTTGTATTGAGCCAAAGATGGAAGATTTCTTTGAGAAAGAAACAGAAAAGCAGTAAGAGGAAATAACTGTTTAATAAGACACTTTTGTCTACCGTAGTCTGCATACTCTCCGTACAAAATTAAATAATTGATGACGTAAAGACTTAATATCATCATCTGTTTTAGATGACTCGCTTACCTTTTACAGTCTGTGGAATTTCTATATTTAAGGGTACAAATCTTTTTTAAGAAAGATTATGATACATGTGTTTTAAATGTTAAACTTTAATATATATATACAACATTTATGGGGAAAACTATTTTTTGTTTTAGCAAGATTATACAATGTACATTCATCAGAAGTTTTTATATATATATATATATTTTTTTTGATTCACTGATTTTAGACATGGACATTGAGATATGTTTTCTTAAACATTTTTCACTGGAAGTTTAAAAATGTTAATGGAACTCTTTTTTTATATACCAAATTCATCTTGTTGTAGTTTTTTTCCAATAACAAACCTTGTGTTCTTAAAAGTTGATCTTCCAAACTGATTTTTAGGGCACATTTTTATTACCTGTGTCATGACTATGTACAGATCATTAATTTGAAATCTTATTCAAGCTGTGTGCATTAAAGAAACAAGGAACGAAGAAACATGTTAGCTGAGAAGTCATTAATTGTAGTAATGCTTACATAAATATTGTGGTGTAGCGACAGGCGAATTCTCAATGAAGAGAGGTTCTCCATCTGTGACCAATGTTCCCCGCTCTAATTTTTTCAAAGTCCGTCGGCGAAAGACATTTGCTGTCCGCTCTATTGTTATATATGTGTGCGCTCTCGGGTGTGTAGTTTGCGCTAAGTTATAAAGGAAACAGTGTCGGTGACTTAAACTCAAGTAGTATACTGTCTGAACGACGCTATGAATCATCTCCATATTTTTTTGTTTTTCTGTCATGTCCAAAGAACATTATGCATACATGGACTCTGTGGCCAGTGTCAAGATCCCCATGCGGGGTCACTGCGGTCGTTGTCTACTGGTATGATCACTTACTGAGTTCTGGCCAACATTTATATTTGTCCCAGCCACGTGGTGATACAGGACGCACAACACAACAATAAATTGAGTAAGAATCTCATTTGTAAATTACATTACAACACCATTATTCACATCAAAAAAACAGATCATCCGCTGGCCTTGAGAAAGGCCGTAGCTTTACCAGCTACTACAAAAACAATCTATAATCAAGTAGATTAAAAGGCATTACCTGAGGTGGATAGTTCTCAAAAGAACTTAGCTCTGAGCCGGTCGAAACCGGCTCATGCTAGTTAACCGCACCTAGGACTCCGACCTTCTCTCTCCACTCCTCAGCGCTGACTCACTACAATCTAACTCAATCCCCGCCAACTCGACCGGAAGGTGCGCCACGCACATCCACTCTCGCTCGAGAGCGACTTCGCTGACCAATGGGCAGCGAGCCGGGTATAGCTCGCTCATCGTGCGTGATCTGCTGCCCCTCACTCGTGGACAGTTCCAACCTTCAAGATAAAGGGGGGGGGGATAAAGGAACACTCCTCTCTCGCCCTTTCCGCTTGAATGTAACAAGGGCATAGGTTATCTCCCCATGTAGACATTTCCCAGGTGGTGTGCGAATTAAAGGGGGTTAATCTTGTGCCAGACGCACTGACCACACCTGGGAATACAAAAGCCTTTGTCTATCCTATATATATATATATATATATCTCCCCCCTCTCGAGTGATACAATAGGAGAATGTTCTGGATTTCATTCCTTAAATCACAGAATGTGACAGCCAGGTACACGTACTCTCCAACCGGCAGTTCGTTGAGTTTGAAACGTAAAACAATATGGCAACTGCTTATAACATTTAAATCTCCATATGAGAGAGTTCCTCTTCTATAAGGACACACCGAAGATCATACCAATGACAATGTACTCACTTCACTTTGACTTTTCATAGGGACTTCGACAACCAGTCAAGCTTGACATTGTTAAGCGACCTTGACCCAGGCTGGAGAGAAGAGGTCAAAATTAAACCAAAAAAATCTAGCCATAACAAAAAAAAAAAGTTACGGCTGTCATAAGAAAATTTCCCATAAAAAAAAAAAAAACAGAATTTCACTACAATTAGAACCTTCTTCCACCCCTGTCAGGTCAAAGTTTATGATGTCATCTACAACATCCTCATATATATAAATGGGGTTTATTACGTGATGAGTGTCCCCATAAGTGTCTATCACATACATGTGACGCCTACATGGACATATGCTGTACCGAGTGTGCGTATATGATTCAATCATATTAGGGACATGTCCAATGGTGTTAACAGTAAAGTATTGTTGGAAATTAAATGAACCAATATACCCATTCATTTATTGATTTTTTTTGTTTTCAGACTTCGTTGTATGAATAAAAAGAACAATTTTAAATAATCAAATATTTTGTTTTGTGTTCTATGAATTGATATTACTAAAAAAACAATTTGATAAATTAAAAAAAACGTATATATTTAGATATCGCTATAATGTCGTAAGGCTTAAAAATGGTAACTTTCTCACATCTAATTACAGTTTAATATAGATCTGTCCTTAAGCTTTTGGGGGCCCCCAGGTGATATGTGGAATATGTGTGGGCAATATTAAGTACTAATATTAAAAGGTATTTAGTCATTACACGAAAATGGCTCTGCAGCGGAAAACATGAAGCCAATGAAAGTTTGGCCACCCAATGTCTACCTCAAGACCGTCTTTTAAACACAAAATAAACGCAATGCGATCTGACATGATGGTCTGCCAGAACCGTATTTGGTGGAAAAGAGGCCATTCGTGTTGCCAGAATGTATTAAGAATGTGGCTCAGTTATGTCAAAGCTTCAAGCATTTATGACTTGTACTCATTTTTCATGAACTGATTTTGGCTTCGGGTCTCCGACCTTCACGCGGCCCAAACAAAAACGCCACCTAGTGTCCCACGCTGCCCTCCTGAAAAATGTGGCCACCCCTCCCTGATTAAGATAGCAGCTATTAAGAAATAAACAAAAAACAAGGTACTCAGAGAAAGATCTAAAATCGTGTATTTGTCTACGTGAGTTATTGATTATCGTGGGTACTTGAACTTATGAAAGTTGAAGTTTTTGTGTTGGAAATGTTTCTGTGTCGAATAATTCTTTGACACTCAGGTCGGTAGATGGTTGTTGGTTTGTTGTTGTTTCTTGTTGTTGGTTTGTTGTTGTTTGTTGTTGGTTTCTTGTTTGTTGTTGTTGTTGTTTGTTTGCTGTTTGTTGTTGTTGGTTTGTTGTTGTTTGTTGGTTTGTTGTTGTTCGTTTGTTGTTGTTTGTTGTTGTTGTTGTTTGTTGTGGTTTGTTGGTTTGTTGTTGTTCGTTTGTTGTTGTTCGTTTGTTCGTTTATTGAGACCTATACATCATGTTAACACACTACACCATATATGGTCTTGAGACCTTAACATCATGTCAACACACTACACCATATATGGTCTTGAGACCTTAACATCATGTCAACACACTACACCATATATGGTCTTGAGACCTTAACATCATGTCAACACACTACACCATATGTAGTATTGAGACCTTAACATCATGTCAACAACTAGACAATCTACTGTATCTGACAAAGTGTGGCAGCTGGGACCCCCTCCCTTACCCATGTCGTTGCTGTAAAGTAAATAAATCAACATAAATTTCCAATGCTTCGGGGGTCCCCCAATGTGTCTTCTGCCTTACCCTAGCGTCGAGCCTGCTTGCAAATAATAACAGAAACTCAGACTATGAGTTACTTAGTACGAGTAAATTTTTTTAATACCAAAAAAATGAATTGTAATACATAATAGCTTACATGTCCGAATAACATGTCAATTATTAGTAAGAATAGTCAGTTATCAGTTATCAGTGAATTTAGTATCTTTCAGTGAAATTATCCATCTATCAGTACTCTAGTCCAGCAATTCCTCATGATAGTTTACAAAATGGCAGACTAATAAATTAACCAATCTGGTATTTCGGAAACCAGCCAAAGAGCTGAAGTGACTGCAGAACTAATTTATTACTTAATCAGCTTCACTATGCCAGACATCAAGTAACAAAATGACTAAATAATTAAATACCTAAGTTACTTGTTGTACAAACCCTAGTTAACATATTTAACATATTCACTCACACTTTATTTTTCTAAATGACAAAAAGACTAAATACATCTGTAAGTTGGTCCATTCAACTAACCAACTCTGCAACGAATTAGTTAGAAACCAGCTAGACAAAAATTTAAAAAAAATACGAAAACAATATGCTGCTATTGAATGTAAACAGTCCTTTAATACTTAAAAAAAAACCCTATATATATATATATATGGAGAAAAACTAAGTTTTCTCAAATTTATTGTAACCATGACTTATACAATTTATTTCATGAGTTCCATAAAAAAGAAATGATTATAAAGAGAATGTAATATATTACATTTATTAAATGTGTCGTTTTTCTTTAGCTTCGGTGATAGAAAAATAAAAAGGAAAATATTAAGACATATTATTAGATGGTTAAATTGTACACGTAGGGGAAATAACATTTCACTTAGATCTGAAGGAGTTCTTCAATGTACATCAAATATCCTATAGTGCTAATACCTTAGATCCATTAGCCAAAAACACTCTTTCAAAACAAAACTGTTAAAACAGTTTTGGTGAGTATGTTGCGCTGGTAAGTTTTCCTTCAGCAGCCATAACCAACAATTGTTGAAAGTAATCTCGATTTTATGTTCAAAGTTTTGATCTATATTATTTAACATTGAAATTCATAGCCAATGTAAAACATATTTCAGCATAACCAACATCCATGCACTCTGCACGCTGCCCTTTCATTGAGTTTTATCTCCTGGAAAGTAAAATTTGTTTCCTGTTATTGATCAAGATTTTTAACTAAGTCATGATTGATTTTGAAAATTTTCTTTTTTATTATTACATGAAAACAAAAAAAAAACAACTGGAATCTGACCCTCAATGACTCTTGGCCTGACCTCCTCGTTGACCTATAGATTATGTATATTTTACCTCAATCCTATAACACTACGAATTACTGTCCTGCTGTCCTTCATGCTGTACATATCCACTATCCGTGGCGTTGGAAGGGTGCTACGGGTTTGGTGGCCGCAAAAGGGCGCTGAACTAGTAAAGGGCAGCGAAATATTTTTTTTTTGCCCTTCACAGATAAGGAGGAGGGTGCCCAAGAAATGTAGCTCGCACAGGGCGCCACAAATAGCTAGCTCCGGCCCTGGTCACGATCATCATGCTGTCAAGAATATACTCAATACTTCAAAGAACTCTAACGACAGTAGATTTCTTGTCTTGTGAATCTATTTTTTTTAATCTTTTCACAAGTGGCCCACTCATTACAACTACAAAGAAAGTTACAGGTACAATGAAAAGAACATTGAAAGAGACAGGTTGAGATAAATACAAGATAAGACGATGGCACGTCAGCAGGTGACGAACAAAGCCGGAATTCGTTGTTCATGGTCATATCTGATGCACGGAAATTTGGATTTAGAAAAAAAAAATCTTCTAAGAACTCAAAGGTAAATTTAAAAACTTCTTTTTCTTTAACTCTTTGTGGTTTTATTTCCACGTACCAATGAGACGCCTTAATTAGGTCATTTATTTATAGACAGGCAAACTGCCCCCTCCCCCTTTCACCCACATACCACCGCCACTACCACCTTCAGTTGTGACTTTTTAATTTCAATATTCGAATATTAAAAAAATTAAAGATTTCTTTTCAATTGTAACCAGAAAAAGACAATATTACAGATTTTCTTTTAAATTTTTAATGAACATAAAGAAAAGTAAGTCCAAACAAAGATACCAACAAGAACCAAAGACTTCCTTATTGTGTGAGCGCTGGAGATCATAAAATAAAGGTCTTACCTAAAACCCTGAAAGAGATACCAAAAAGAATAGATATGTACGCCCATTTAGAAAATTGAGATGCTAATTACGGGCCGCATAGTGAGGAAGACGAACTTCAGGATTTAACACTGACATGTATAAGAAGACAATCTTAAATAGTCCGCAGCACGGGCCCAGTGATTGTTAACTATAAATATTCATCATTCAACACATTATCACTTATCACCAGCTATGGCGTAGCGAGCTCAACTCTCAACATGGGCACAATAACTTTTTAGCGCCCCACCCCCCCATTCTAAAACCATATAATATTATATGTAAAAATATACCATTTGGCGCCCCTTTATGAGTAGCGCCCGGGGCATGATGCTCCACCTTGCCCACCCTTCTCTACGCCACTGATCACCAGTACCTTTTTAAATTAATTTTTTCACCACACCATTCTGAAACTATACCTCTTCGCACACCACCCACCCACCACCCCCCGAAACTCCCTTCTTGTGTAGCAGAACATCAAGATGAATCAAACAGATGTTCCAGAGACCAGCTTCCGATTTCCAGAGGGCGATGTTCTTAGCTGGCACATTGGGGAGATCGTTCTTTATCCGACCATACTGATTGTTGGCACCGTGAGCAACCTAGTGGTGCTTTACATCAATCACTTCCGGTCGCCTAGCAACACAGACACACTTTTTAAAAAGGTGAGATCAGAGTAGTCTTCACTTGGATAACAACTAGGGGCCAGAACTCGGAGTCCGCCTCTTTAGCTTATTATCATTTCTTCTAGAACTCGTATTTAAATATATATAATTCATGTATTCCCTTCTAGAAGCCATGTTTTTTTTTTAAATCCACGACTCTGAAATTTATTTTTAGATCTCATGAATTCCCTTTTTAAACTTGAGTCTCTACTGCTTCAGCTCGCGTCAATATTTCCAAAACTATGATTGTCACTTGAAGATCAATGAATTGTATTTATAAAGCTATGAATACTTATAAAACTTTGAATTGTACTTCTAGATCTTTTATCTTAAACTAGCGAAACTGATTCTTATTTTCTGGAAATAAGTTTGCTTTTTCTAGAAAGAGATTTTTGCACTTTAGAACTTAATTCATCAGTTATAAAGCAAGAGAATGTCCTTCTAAAAATGAATTCTTATAAATCTTTTTTCTTATTGAAGTATATATATATATATATATATATATATATATATATATATATATATATATATATTACAATTATGACCTAATTTCTAATTCTACTATCAATAATTTAAAATAAGTTTAAAGACAAATAATATAACTATTTGAAATTATATTTATATTTTTTTCGTATTACTACAATGTTTAAAATCTGACATTACGACCTTCAGACTATTGCAGCCTTTGACCTGATTGGTCTGGTATTCTTCCTGCCGCTGGCCGTGTATACCTCCTTCGTCCCTGAGTCTCCCTACTACACCGTTTGCTGCAGGGTCTTGTCCTTCTTCGCTCTCTGGTCACTGTCCACGATCGCTCGTATCCTAGTGGTCATTGCCATTGACAGGTAGGACAATACAAGAAGAAAAGTTTTCAATTTGTAAGTTTTATCTGGCACATTGTTTATCTGACCATACTGATTGTAACCAGGGCCGGATTTACAATTGTAGGGGCCCTATGTCAACACAAATTTGAGGCCCCCATTTAAAAAAAGTATTGCTAAGTTATTGTTTTGTTTTTTTAAATTGTATGCCAAACTTTTTAGGGGAACCTTATTTCGCGGGGCCCTAGACCTAGTCGGCCTGCATGTAAATATGTTCCTTATTGTAAGAACCTTGAGCCGGGGATGTGATGACTATCAGGCAAGGCTAAAGAAATAGACGCAACAAACAATAGAGCTCCCATTAACTTCTCGTACCGTATAGTCCCGCATTTAACTGTACCTGATAATTTTCTCAATGCTATAGGCCTACTAAAGGACGGGGTGGCTGTGTGGTAGAGCACTCGACTGGGTAACATAAAGGCCCGTGATCAAGGAGTGGTAAGTATGGGGGACTTATCTCGTGTCCGGCCGACGTCCATAAGTTCACCAAGCTTAAAAATAATTACCTGGCATTTGTTGGGGGTTGGGCGACAGTATAACTCATGTCATCTGACCCCGATAGTTGAACCCAATGATCATTGTAAGGCCTTTATTATCGATGCTACATACTTCTAAAAAATACAAAAAATGACTCGTTTTAAACTGAAATTCGGTTAACGTCAGTTTCGGTTTTCGTTGAGCTAACTGCGTATACAATCTTCTGACTTGTGCATCTATTGGTCTTTCAGTTTTTCAAAGTACATAACACACCTAAGACAATACCACTTGTACTCTATTCTTGTTCAGTATTTCTCTTACTAACAATCTCAGAAAGTGACCCCCCTCCCCAAATAGTTCCTCAATATCTGAGGTCCAAAACTACACCCTTGATTCCTTGAACTTCTTGTGGAGCAATAGAGTGGAGGGGGGGTGGGGTCAAGCTGTTGCTTTCCATTGGTCAGTTTTTGGGTCCGCCTCTTTCGGCCCCTCTTCAATGTAATTTTTAGAAAATAAAACAACTTTAAACTATTTATTGTGAAATTTTCGTCAATATACGATTATAATTGCTTAAGGGTTAACAATGTCTCAATTGAATATACATTAACATAGAAAAACACATTAAACATAAACAAACAAAAACTTACATAAACATAAAAATACAACATAAATTAAGCCCAAAAAAAACAACAACATACACTATCATTCTAGGACAAATACAAACATTCAAAGAGTCAAATATAAACATTCAAAGAGTCAAATATAAACATTCAAAGAGACAAATATAAACATTCAAAGAGTCAAATATAAACATTAAAAGAGACAAATATAAACATTCAAAGAGACAAATATAAACATTCAAAGAGTCAAATATAAACATTTAAAGAGTCAAAAACAAACATTCAGAGTCAAATAATACATACGTACATAATCAAACATACACAAACGAATACATTTTGTATTGTTTCATTCTGAACATTTCTTTTTCCCAAACGATGAATTCCCCCTTCAGATTTTTGAAACTCTGCCTCCTGCGGCAGGCGGGCCTGAGCGCTGCCACTGTGAGAACCGTTTTGATGTGGATCACTATCTTGAACACTCTCATGAACCTCCCGTGCATCTGGCTCTTCACGCGGGTCCAGTTCCCGTTACTGGACTACCAGGTGAGCATGACCTGCTGCTTCGTGGACCTGGGACCGGAAATGAAGGTCCTGCTTGATGCCTTCTCTGTCTACATCCCCGTCTCCACTGCCATCGTCCTCGCCACCCTGCTCATCCTGTACGCCAAGATCATCGCCAAGCTCCGCGAGCTGTCCATCAGCCACGGCCGCCTGATGACGAAAGCGGCGTCGTCGGAGGACTCCCATCAGGCGCCGGGAGAGGCGGAGGGCTCAAGAGGGAGCCGACAGTCCAGGGCCATGAGGAAGTCGTCCCTGGTCTTCATCGCCGTGACGGTGACCTACTTCCTCTGCTACGTGCCGTACGGAGTGGCGTTCATCGCGGAGAACAGCAAGATGATCGACGTGACCCGATTCTCGCCCTTGATGTACCTGATCTACGACCTGTGCAAGATGAGCCCCACGGTGTCACACGTGACCAACCCGCTGATCTTCCTTTTCTCTTCTCCTCAGGTCAGCGTGGAGGTCAAGGCTATCCTGGCCTGCAAGTTCAATGTCAAGGACTGCTTCAAACGGCGAGTTAACGTATAAGTTACAACAGTAGGGTAATCATGTTTTTAATGATTTTTTTTAAATAAAGGATTTTTTTCAACTATGTCAACGCAAGGAAGACGCCTTTTTTAAAAAAACAAAAATTTATATGAGACCATAAAGACATACTATTACACGTAATTTTGTATACAACTTTTTGGACGAAAAAAAAATTGTATCTGTACAGCCCTTTTAAAAGAAATACTAAAATTTTGTGTTTTTAATGTACAGTTAAATCGATAAAACTACTAGAGATAATTCATTTGATTTGAGATAGAGACATGCGCACATGTGTTAGTAAAACTTGAGAAGGAAAAAAAGTTGTGTTAATACCGGAGAATATACAGCATACAGAAAGCGCATAGTTGTGTTAATACCGCAGAATATACAGCATACAGAAAGCGCATAGTTGTGTCAATACCGCAGAATATACAGCATACAGAAAGTGCATCGCTTTTTTTTAAAGTCCTCTCTTAATGACAATAAAAAGCGGCCAATTTCGTTTCATTGGTTTTAATTAGTGTAGCACCTAAATATGGACACACAATAGAATCTTAGACAAACACGGCGGCTTTCGGGGAAATCAATTTAAATTTACGATGCGCATTCTGTATATTTTGAATTATGTGTTTTCATACCGACTGAATCATTCGAACGGTTCTAACCATACTAAAAAAGACAGTTGCTTTGAAATGAAAATACTGCGGACCGCGCTGATGAAAAGAAAAAGAAATAAATTGCTTTATTTTTACTTGTTCGTGGACTGGGGTTGTTGAAACTAAAGCCGACCTTACAAGTATTTAATCATTGCTACGGAAAAAGAAAACACTCTTCGCTTGGTAGATAGAGAGGGAAACTAACTGGTAAGGTGTGTATGTGGTGTGTGTGTGAGGAGGGGGTCACGTGACCGGAAACCTAACATCTCCTTCGTTTATTGGAGTGCAGCATGTAGGACATTCTCATCGACTTGGATCTTACACTGTCATTGAACTTGCGGCCAAAATCACGTGATGTAGTGTCCCACTAACGGTCGATAACTGGGCACAGAGACATTGAGAAATTAGTAGGGAACAATAGGGAAACAATTGAAAGAAACACAAAAAAAAAAACGACATGGCTTTATCGTTCTGTCTGGAGTACACACACACACACACACACACGAGTGGATTAAGAATTGCTGGTGTGTAGACAAATTTTTTATGACTTTATTTTTTTTTAAAGAAAACCCATTGCACGTGTTTATTATTTAGCAATTTACTTTCTTTTCAAGCAAATCAATTCAGAAATATAGAACAGGTACTCACTGACTAGCAACTCACAGACCGACAAATCAGAGATCAACTACTCACAGACCAGCTACTCACACGCCAGCTTCTCACATACCAATTACCCACAGACCAGCTACTCAAAGACTAGATACTCACACGCCAGCTTCTCACATAACAATTACCCACAGACCAGCTACTCAAAGACTAGATACTCACACGCCAGCTTCTCCCATACCAATTATCCACAGATCAGCTACCCTCATACCAGCTACTCACAGGCCAGCTTCTCACATACCAATTACCCACAGACCAGCTACACAAAGACCAGATACTCACACGCCAGCTTCTCACTTACCAATTACCCACAGATCAGCTACCCTCATACCAGCTACTCACAGACCAGCTTCTCACATACCAATTACCCACAGTTCAGCTACTCAAAGACCAGATACTCACACGCCAGCTTCTCACATACCAATTACCCACAGACCAGCTACTCAAAGACTAGATACTCACACGCCAGCTTCTCACATACCAATTACCCACAGACCAGCTACTCAAAGACTAAATACCCACAGATCAGCTACTCAAAGACCAGATACTCACACGCCAGCTTCTCACATACCAATTACCCACAGACCAGCTACTCAAAGACTAGATACTCACACGCCAGCTTCTCACATACCAATTACCCACACACCAGCTACTCAAAGACTAAATACTCACACGCCAGCTTCTCACATACCAATTACCCACAGATCAGCTAACCTCATACCAGCTACTCGCACGCCAGCTTCTCACATACCAATTATCCACAGATCAGCTACCCTCATACCAGCTACTCACAGGCCAGCTTCTAACATACCAATTACCCACAGATCAGCTACCCTCATACCAGCTACTCACACGCCAGCTTCTCACATACCAATTACCCACAGACCAGCTACCCTCAGACCAGCTACTCACAGGCCAGCTTCTCACAGAACAATTACCCACAGACCAGCTACTCAAAGACCAGCTACTCAAAGACCAGCTACTCAAAGACCAGCTACTCACATCTGAAGCACCGACATTCTAAACCAGAGCACCGGACGCCGTAGTGAACGAAGTAAGCGTGCCAGGAATGATAACAGTTGACACGGCCATAGCAGTCGCCATGATCCTTCGATGAGGCATGACTGTTGATTAAGGGTGGCCCACGGCGAGTGTCATATGATTTGCACGTGACACTACTATAGCGGGGGCGTCTATTTTAACACGGGAGGAGGGGGTCTTGGGCAGTGGGCCTAGTGGCCACCACAATCGAAGATTACTGATTTTGATGAAATGATTCATCCATACTTATGTGTTTTGATTAGACCGTCATGATTCAAACGCCTTTAAATCAGATATTAGGTAACTTTAACAGAGAATTGTTTCTTATGGAAATAGCGAATCAGTGACTATAGAGGGGGGATGAGACGAGGTCATTCAACTACGAGTCTGATCTAACACAACGTGTCGATGACCTCTTACGATCAATCAATCTCCGTATCTATGGAAACCAAAATTAAGAATATTTGAAGAAGGTCTCTCGACATCTCGCTCGTGTTATTTCCAAGTAAACTTGTAGAGAAGAGTGGAGGGATGCGTGGAGGGGGGGGGCAGGTTATTGATCACACTAAGAACTACATGTGTTACATGTTTTAATTATCAACGATTCTGTTATTACAGAACAGTGGTTCCCCAACCCCCGGTCAGCGGACAGGTACCGTTCCGTGAAACGAATGTTACTATGCCGCCCAAGAAACGTTAAATTACTTACTTTTTATTTATCTCGTGATTGTGCAACTTTCCATGGACTAGAAAAAAAAATCAACGATTTCCCTCCCCCCCTTTTCCCCGCACCTTTTCCAGTGGGCCACGGAGAAATGATCAAACGCTCACCGGTCCGTGGTGAGAAAAAGGTTGGGGACCACTGTTATAGAATGCTCTCAAATACCGACGTTCAAGAGTTCAAGTCAACCACACGCACTCATTCACAGAATGACAGCTCTCTGGGGATCAGAACGCGCCCTGAGCTGAATTCCCCACCCACCTTCCCTCTGTTCAAAGGTAGGAGCGGGGTGTGAGAGAGGGGTGTCTTTCTGCTCAATGATATTTATGTTGACGTGGATTAGCTCGAATTTGTATAATTATTGGTATATATATATATATATATATATATATATATATATATATATATATATATATATATATATATCGATTATCATAATATATAAATTTAAAAGGATTAAGAAGATTATGTTATCGGTAATAAAAAAATTCATGCAGTTAATATTACAAAGAGTTACTTTACTTAGACTGATAAAGATACGATGATAGTAAAGTGAATTAAACAACATGGTGTTTATTTATTTACTAGAACAAAGGCCCGGTACCCGTACCGGCGAGTGACCCATTATAATTGAGTTGTATCCTTTTGATCATCTTTACAAATTCCCCAGTCTATTTTTAGCCGCGGAAGTTATACACACTTACGCCAGGCTAGCCGATTATGTATTAGATAATGTAACATGTCGTAAATACATTGATTTCGTTGGTGCATATTATGTTTATCGCATTGATAGGTTACAAGTGATATATCGTATAGACTATAGAGGATTTACCTTTGATATGTTATTGACTATGATAAAGTTCTGTTTAAAAGTTATATATGAGGGTATAGTATATAAGTTTATTAATGTGTATAAGGTACTATTAATAATATGTAGCACCATCAGGTTTTACTAATTCCGATCTAAATCCAGACATTCTTAACTTGTGATTCTGTAACCATTCCTTATCTCTATACTTATAAGACGTATTTGTTGTCTGTCTGTCTGTCTGTTCCCTTATAACTCAAGATCCAGACAACCAAATAACGTGAAATTTGGTACACTTACACATAATTACATGGGGAAGGTCATAGGACAGGTTTCGTTTTATCTCGATGGGTAGTTTAATTGAAATTAATTATTTTTATTTTAGTATTTTACTATATTAAAGTAATCTCGACGGCGCCATAAATAAAACTCCTCCGTGACGTCATTTCCCGATGATACATTTTACATTTTTAAGTTTTCCTACTAATAAAGCCGAATAGAACTTGCGCGCTGGTGCTGTATCGTGCCTTTATGCTGCAAAGAATTGTTGTTGTTTTTTCATGATCCCTGATTTGTAAAGTTTGAGGAAGGTAAAGGAATGAAGAAGGATTTTAGAAGTGTGAAGCCATAATAATAAGTATATATAGGGGGTACAGGGGGTGAGAGAAGGAGGGAGAGAGAGAGGGAGATGGAAGAGTTAGGGAGGGAGGGAGGGAGAAAGGGAGGGAGGGAAGGAGAATGAGAGAGAGGAGGTAGGGAGGGAGAGAGAGAGAGGAAGGTAGAGAGAGGGTAGGGAGAAAACAAAAGGTAAACAGAAAACCTTATTTTAAACCCGGGCAAAGTCGGGTACTTGCAACTAGTTTTATATATAATAGAACTAACGGAATGTATCTTGAGAAATATTTCTAGTTTTTGGAAATGAAGTAATAATTCTTCGATTTCGAAGACTATACCAAAAGGTATCGATATTAATAGGATAATCGTAAAATAATTAGTAATAAGATTATGTTGAAACGATTCATAATATAAAGATTTTAATACGTTGAATGATAACTATTGTTTGTGTGTCGGATATTAACATTGGCGAAAGTTGGTAAAAAGTTTACCCAGCTTTAAATGGGTAACTGACTATTAGTTGGGGAAGTAAAGGCAGCTGGGCGTTGTGCTAGCCACATATGCATATATGTGCCGAGGTTATAGAAACAGATGAATTCTACACTTCATCTGCCCCGATGGCCCTTTAGGGCTAATGGTACCTTCACTTTTTATTTTATTGCTCGATCAAAAAAAATATTTTTGTTTTTTGCGGTATGTATTCTTAATACAATTATACAGCACATAGTAAAAATATATATATAGTAAAATATTTCCTTAACTCTAAACATTTTAAGATCATATTTATAAATAGCAATATGTTATTTATTGGAGCGCATCATAGAACTGAATACATTAAAAGTACACTTTCTTTACACTGATCCTTTTGACATTCGTATTTTATTGAAATATATCCCATCAACATTATCACAGCGTTAATTTATAACATCTAAACTGATGTTATTTCATCCCATTGAAGTGATTTTACTGTAGGATGTCTGGTATGATGTTTCAGGTATATGTCTAGAAGTTGACGTCTGGTGGAGTTGACATTAATGTGTTCTTTAAAGACCTGACTGGTGTCTGTGATGACATAACGGGTGTCTCTGAAGACGTGACATTTTTCTGTGTAGATGTGACATTTGTCTGTGTAGACGTGACATTTTTCTGTGTAGACGTGACATTTGTCTGTGTAGACGTGACTTTAGTCTCCAATGACGGGACAATCGTCTTTGAAAATGCCACATTTCTCTCTGAAAAGGCGACGTTGGTTTTGGAAGGCGTGGCATTGGTGCGTGAAAACGTGACTTTTGTCTGCGTAGACGTGACACTTGTCTGCGAAGACACAAAAGATATCTCTGAAGAATCGTCCGAGTCTGTATGAGACATTTCTGAAGCGTTGCATTGTATCTTGTCGTACTTTTTGTATCTCGGGTTGATGGGCTGGTTTAACCTCAGGCACTCGACAAACACTCGGTCACATTCGCAGGAAGTGTAGGCGCATGGAGATATCTCTTCTGTGTCTGTGAAATAAATAAGCAATACTATAGCAAAACACTATGTCGATCATTAAGGAAAACTATTTCAGAGAATCATATATCATATTTTTCATTTCCATTCTGCGTTAAATCGAAAGCGGAAAACAAGAATTCAAAATGGCGTCTTGCCAGCGTATCGATTCGAGAGATGTTTTGTAAGAATCTACAGTTTTGAATTGATTCTGCGGTTTTCAAACGTGAAAGCCAAATGCCAAAATGTAAAATAATTCCATCTAAATATTTTTTTGTTTGTTTTTGTGTATTTCTACAACATATTACATCTTTAAATTGTAATAAAATCATGAAATTATCGGATCTGACCGAAACCAAAAATAACCTAGCCTACCGATCAAACCTAAGGGAGGCTATTCAAAAAACAAAATAAACCAAACAATATGCCGGCCTCTTCATCAGTCGAGAACATATGCATCTTGCTTAAAACAGTTAATATTTTTTTAAAAAAGTAGGGCCGTAAAATGATAAAACTATATGACCACTTTAATAAAATAATGAGGTAAGTTCATGTTTTTAAGGTGTCTTTCTTATTATCAGAATGATTTTAGCTGCGTTTTGCATAACGCTGTTGTTTATGAAGTTGTTAACAACAACATCCTCGACATCATAGTAGTAATAATTATTATTCACGAACAGTGAATGACAAGTAAATATAACAAAGACAACGCAGCCTTGCAAATCTTTAGATGATTAATGTCATGTTTTTGGCTTTTTTGTAAATTATGTAAAATTTTGTATTATCTCTATACTATAGTCAGTTTTATTTAAAATAAAAAAAATCTTTATGTATTATTCTGTGCATAACTAAGGGAAATCTACTCCTAATATACTCAACAAAAATATATCATCTGCAATTATATTTTTCATAGTAATTACAAAGAATTTTCGACAGTCTGTCTGTTCTACTCAGTTTATTGGTGGTTGGTAATAATTATTGCTTTTTGACAGTCCTTCTGTGCTGTTAAGCCTATTAGTTTTATGGAAGAGTTATTGGGTTTTTTTCATTGCAAACAAATAAATTAGTCTATTTCTCTTTGCATCAAAGATTTCTGTCCATCAAAGATTTCTATTTTCTATAAAATTGTGTAAAAGCATAAAATTGTAATATGTCAGATTTACTTAAAAATAATTGTAAGATAGTCAGGAAATCCAGAGCAGATGAATCATCTGAGGCAAAAAAAAGGCGCTTGGAATCTAATAAATTGCGAAAGCAACAGAGAATATTCCATGAATCTGCAAATTCTATTTCATTTGACTTTGTTCTCATGTTCTTAGATAATTTCAATTTTTTCAATTTGGACCACAGATGGCTTTGGTTAATACAGGTCCCTACTATATAATCCCTTGATGCTCTTAGAACAACTGGTAGAAGCTGTCGGAAATCTCCTCCCATCAAAATAACTTTCCCTTCGAATAATGCATCACTTTCCATTAAATCTTTCAGTAATCTATCCACAGCAATAAAACAATGAGTTTTGATTCTGTCAAAGTCTATGGAGAAAAAAATTCTAAAAATCCTGTGTATAAAGAGGTCTTGATGCAATAAAAAATCTTATGTACATAATTTTAAAAATGTAACATAGTATAAATTGTACAAAAACTTATTTTAACTGTAATTAACCACCACCAGTTATTTTATCTAAAATGTCCATTTTAGGTCGACTACCTTTTATTTTATTTAACTGTCCTTTTTAGGGCTATTACCTTTTATTGTATTTAACGTTCCTTATTAGGGCCACTACCATTTATTGTGTCTTAACGGTCCTTTTTAGGGCCACTACCATATTTTGAATCTTGAAAGTCCTTTTCAGGGCTAAAGAAAATTTTACAATTAGCTTGAGTTCGCTTGCTATCATGAGTTTTAATAAAAAAGGACCACCTAAAAGTAAAGTTTATTTATTTAAGATACATTTATAAGTAAAATATAAACATTGTTGAGGTTAATTCATAGTTATTAGTATTTTAAAAAGTGCTGCAAATGTTTTGCGGGTACAGCTAGTATTTATAAATAATAGCGGTGTGGGTTCCAATTAAATTGAAAGTAAAGAGTGCAGCAGTATTCCAGTTTAAAATTGTCAAACGTAAACAATAGTAATAAAAATCATGAAATAATCGGATCTGCCCGAAACCAAAAATAACCTAGCCTACTGATCAAACCTAAGGGGATATAACTCTATGCAAAGGTTTTGCAGGGTACAGCTAGTAATAATATTATAACAACAGACAAACAGCATCGCAATTACATGGGTGCTTACACACTCTATGACAAGCTTTATTACAACTATCTATTAATAACATAACAACACCGTATAGACTGAAAAGACTGTCAAATAGGGGAGAAGAAAAATAACTCGACAGACAAAAGAGAAGATGACAGACTACAAAACTACTTTTTTTTTACATGGGGTCGGGAAATCGAACAAAGCTTTTAATTGGTCGCGTATCGCATACATTTTAGAACCACCGATTGTAGTACATGAATTTTGTACATACCGGTACACTGGCAGCCACTTTGTGTACATTCAACTTGATAGTGAACGAAGTAATCATACCAGCTGTGTTTACATTTGACCTCACCGTAGCACCTGTCATGCTGCTCACAGCACCTGGATGATGAAAAGAAATGATTCATTTAACAATGATGATTTAGCTATGTACAACTTTGACCCAGAACAATAAACATCAGAGGTGTCACACTGTAGCGTGCAGAATTTACCCCCCCCCACCCACCTTCACCGCCCCCTCTCTACACCGTCAGGTAAAACTTTCCCCCCCCTCCCAAACGAGTGACCCATCTTAGTTGACCATGTTACGTAACCCAAGGTCATGGTCAAGCCAAGCAACCAACTTTCTTTGTTGCCCGTACTGACACATGCATAGAGAGCGTGATCACCCCCCCCCCCACCCCCGACCTGTATTAAGTGAAGTTATAAATAAGTTAATAGACAGTAGATGATGGGGTTTTGTCCGCTGGGGGAGAGGTTTGTCCGTGTGGGTTTTGTCCGCTGGGTGGGGGTTTGTCCGGATACCGAGAAAGTGGCAGTAGAGTATAGCGCTTACAGGCTTAGTATTTAGACGTAGTTAGTTCGGTGTCGACAGTCCTAATAGTTAGAAGTAGTTTGTTTTAGTAGTAGTAGTAGTCAGGAAATCTTTAGATAAGCAAAGTTGTATTATAGTTGTATTAAAGTATTTGTTGTATTGTGTACTGCACTGAGTTCTGTTCTTTATATATTAGTCTGAAAAGTAAACGTAACATATTTAGCAAGTATAAAAACTACCGTTACATATTTGGTGAGCTTATTAAAATCGCGGTAACAAACACTATAGAACTAGAACCATATTGCTCATTAGCTCAACTACCGCCAGCTAGAGCCGCTGTTAGCTATTGCGGCACCCAGTGAGAGTCAAATTTTGTGTCGCCCTTCTCCAGATATAAAAAACTGCATACAGTTTAACAAAGCTATTTTGACGTCCTCCCTAGTTCGACGCCCTCTGTGGCCATGCAACCCGCACCAGTCTTCAAACGTTACTGCTGTCAGTTAATTTTGGGCCCCTGACATTATCCCCCAACAAGGGACCTATAATAATATATATAAAAGCGGTTTGGGTTCTGCGTTAAATCGAAAGTAAAGAATTAATACAACAGTATTCCAGTTTAAAATACAGTCATGAAAAAATCGGATCTGCCCAAAACCAAAAAATAACCAAGCCTACCGAT
The DNA here is from genome assembly GCA_021962125.1 of Bulinus truncatus. NCBI lineage: Eukaryota > Metazoa > Mollusca > Gastropoda > Planorbidae > Bulinus > Bulinus truncatus. Next base: position 322,504 of record JAGDYQ010000279.1, on the reverse strand, counting down.
TAAGCCTAAGGGGATATAACTCTATGCAAAAGGTTTTGCAGGGTACAGCTAGTAATACATAATACATATAGACACCTCTGATCAGACACAACTACTATTGGATAAGTTAGGGGTCATTGACAAGTGTCCTCGTTACAATCCCCCTCCCCCCACTTCTGGCGGCCTTGCAGTTACATAAGTACGGTGATCAAGCACACAGTTTCACCTTTTCTCATTGTCCTTACCGGCGTCGCCGAAAAGTAAGACCATGTCTACATGATCCTGTTACCCTGTTCACAGATTGTTCTAACAGTTTTCTTAACTTAAAAGTGTTTTTTATTTATTTATTTATTTAAGTATTTCTTTGGGAAAAATTTTGTAATCAACCTTTTGCGTGGCAAGCCCTTGTGTATGCTGCAATAGATTGAATCTTCGTCAATAAATTAGAACTTCTATAGGCTGCAATAGATTGAATCTCCGTCAATAAATTAGAACTTCTATAGGCTGCAATAGATTGAATCTCCGTCAATAAATTAGAACTTCTATAGGCTGCAATAGATTGAATCTTCGTCAATAAATTAGAACTTCTATAGGCTGCAATAGATTGAATCTCCGTCAATAAATTAGAACTTCTATAGGCTGCAATAGATTGAATCTTCGTCAATAAATTAGAACTTCTATAGGCTGCAATAGATTGAATCTTCGTCAATAAATTAGAACTTCCATAGGCTGCAATAGATTGAATCTTCGTCAATAAATTAGAACTTCTATAGGCTGCAATATATTGAATCTTCGTCAATAAATTAGAACTTCTATATGCTGCAATAGATTGAATCTTCGCTAATTAAATTAGAATTTCTATATGCTGCAATAGTTTGAATCTTCGCTAATTAAATTAGAATTTCTATATGCTGCAATAGTTTGAATCTTCGACAATAAATTAGAACTTTTATAGGCTGCAATAGATTGAATCTCCGTCAATAAATTAGAACTTTTATAGGCTGCAATAGATTGAATTTTCGTCAATAAATTAGAACTTTTATAGGCTGCAATAGATCCAATGTTTGTCAACGATTTGAAACGGTGGGTTCAATATGCAGCTTTTTTAAAGTCCTATTATAGAATAGTGAGGTAGTGGTGAGGTAAGAGAGAAAGAAAGAGAAAGTCACATTTAAACCATCTGTTCCCTACCTGTCGCTTTCATCGACCGCGGTTCCATAACCTCCAGGACCGCAGAAACATCCGTACCCCATGTAGTCCATGCAACTGTGCCCCAGGGTCTGTTCCATCTGGTAACACAGTAAGGCGATACCACGTCTGTGTATGTGATGGTTAGTCGCTGCACCTTTAAAAGAGACATCGTGTAAATAGAGAATAACTAGTGAAAAAGCCTGCTGAAGCTGGCTGAACGAAATCCGACAGAAGGGATAACTAAGAAATATACGAAATACCGCAATAGAAAAGAACATGTGGCCTTTATTGTCATGAACAGAATACGATATGACCAGAAATAACAAAGAAATGTTTAAATACAACGCATACACCGCACGATATGAAAACTACCTGAGGGAGACACAAGGGGTTAGACGATTATGTATTTAAGGAATATTTTTGAAAAAAAAACTAGACATAACTTTTGTGACTAGGTGAAAGACAGATTATCGTTCACGTTACTGCGACCAGATTTTTCTGGGGTGGGAGGGGGGCGGACTCGAGGGGGGGGGGGTCATTTCGTTAAAAAGAGTTTCAGCGTTTTAAGTTAAAAGAACAATGGTAGTTATCTCTAGAGCTGGCAGTGAGTAAATGTATTTACTCAAAGTACAAAAAAAAATTTGGTAGCCGTACGTAAATTTGCTATTTTGTCTGCGTGTTCCACTTCATCAATGCAGAAAACAATAAATTATCTTAAAATATTCTTTTAAAGCTATGTGTATTGTTATACAAATTAACTTACATATTTTTTAAATGCTAAAAAAGGTACTAATGTAACATTTCTCCAATATAAGTGAGTTTGTCGCTCCTACCTGAACCAAAATAAAGAGCCAGTATCTGTGACGGATAAACAAGTAGTATCATTGTCAGAACGGAGAACATTTTGATGTGTTGAAAATGTACGGTAGTACGCATTGATAATGTTTCACGAAAATTCACAACTGTCAAACAACCGTTCACGGTAACACATTGATTGCCAAAAATCACCACAAATAGTGATGAAACATGAAGTAAACGTAATAAACAACGGAATTCACGAACACTACCAAACCTCCATATAGCGAACACAACGTTGATTCTTTGTGAAAATTTAAACAACTATTTTATATCTATATTCAATTTTTTTTAAATTCAGTTATATATTAATCTCATATTCATGTTAATTTTTTTTCATAGGCAAAATGTTATAGTTAATTATTATTAACCGCTATCGAAAAGAATAATATTTTAGGATGTAACCGAGTATAAGAATTAATGGCGTGTTTACTATTAGGAAAAATAAAAATGAAATGAATGTTTATCCCATACATGACCGTGAAGTATTTACCAGGATCTATGTATATATACTGCGAGCGTGCAATGGACCGTTAAGTCAAACTGTATTGTTCCATCGAGCTGACTCACATACGGGCCAGAAAAACAATACGCCAGAAACACAGTTTTTGTTATGGATGAAAAATGTTTACAAATTTGATTTTAAAAAATTCTTAGCAGGGCTACAAGAAAATGTTTTTTTTTCGATATTTGAGAACTGAATGAATTTCTATTTTCTCAACTGATAAACATAAACGAACAAAGTTTGGCGCGAAAGAAGATATTGACTATATATCAAAACTACTCCCTTATTTGCGGTGTTTCTTCTAATTTCGCAAACCCGGGGGGGGGGGCACGCCGTTAAATCCACCTCTGCTTATAATTTTTATTTTTATTTCAACGGCATAGAGGTGTGGATTCGCTGTATTAAATAGATCGATACAAAAATGTAAATAAAGGCTTTTTTTAGTGGACTCATCCTGAGATAACATTATACAGTTTATTTATTCTTTATTTTGGGAGTACTAAAAACCTACTTGGGATTAAAATAATTGATGATGACATATTAGTTTGACATTTTTTAAGCGAGACATAAGAAAGGTTCATGCAATAAGTAAACAATGCAAAAAAGCAAAATTTATAAAATGCACAATTCATAAAAGACAAATTTCATAAAATGCACGATTCATAAAAGCACAATTCATAAAAGGTAAATTTCATAAAATGCACAATTCATAAAAGACAAATTTCATAAAATGCACAATTCATAAAAGCACAATTCATAAAAGGCAAATTTCATAAAATACACAATTCATAAAATACAGAATTCATAAAGTGCACAATTCGTAAAATGCACAATTCATAAAAAGAACAATTCATAAAAAGAACAATGCATAAAAAGAACAATTCATAAAAAGAACAATTCATAAAAAGAACAATGCATAAAAAGAACAATTCATAAAAAGAACAATTCATAAAAAGAACAATTCATAAAAAGAACAATTCATAAAACAATGCAACACTTCAGTTGTTTACAGCCAGAGGCAGATGTATGTTTACCCGAGTCTCTGACACAGATACAAAATTTTGGACCCTAAAACGGGATACGGGGAAAATAGCAATACAATTGTAAAGTAGGTACACTGAAGCCCTTTTGAACTCGGGGCCCAATGCGCATGCTTGGAACACAAGCATGTATATCCGCCTTTGTCTTCAGATCTTTCTAAAAAAAAGGATAAAAAAAAGAATAAATGTATTTGTTTAGTAGCCCTACAATATAATACTTCATTGATAAATAGATGGAAAATAATACCACACCCAAACTTCTGTCTCAATGTTTATTTATTTTTTTAATAACGTGATAAGAGAGAGAGAGGAGATAACAACAGTGAAAGAGAGAGAGAGACAGACAGACAGACAAACAGATCGAGAAAGATGTAGAGAAGTGTGAAAGAAAAGGAAAAAAAAGGTTCAAAGGACCGTTGACATGTGGGTGGTGTACGCCAACCTATTTATGTTTGTAACTGACGTTAATAACAATAATAATAATAATGATGATAACTGAATTCTTTCTCAACGGGTCCGTCTGTCGTCCTGAACTGAATTCTCGCGTTGTGACGGCCCATCCTTGTTGTTTATTGATCAGTTCCCGCCCAACCCCCGGTCGTGGTGGTGGTGGTGGGTGGAGGGGGTGGGGTGGGGGGAAGGGGAAGGGGAGGTGAAGGAAAAGAAGGCCCACTGTGAAGTGCAATTCATTTCGTCAACAAGTTTCATTCAACAACTTGTTATATAGATCACTTCAAAACAAGATGGATCACAATTATATTTTTTTTTTTTATTTTCTAAAAAACTTTTTACTGCCAAGCGAATGAAACCCATGAACATTGCGCTTATCTGTCATACAAACTCAATCGACTTCAAGCGGTTAGCTAGATGGAAGATGTAGCTTAAAATGTTCAAACATTATACCAATTTAAAAATAGAGGCTTTAGCTATATAATATATATCAAAGCGATTTGGGCGCTGCGTTAAATCGAAAGTAAAGAATTAATATAACAGTATTCCAGTTTAAAATACAATCATGAAAAAAAAATTCGGATCTGCCCGAAACCAAAAAATAACCTCGCCTGCCGATCAAGCCTAAGGGGATATAACTCTATGCAAATGTTTTGCAGGGTACAGCTAATAGGCCTACTTATATATGAACTATTTCTAAAAAATCAACCCATAAATTGCACCGACAGTCAGTGCCGTAGTGAGCTTAACTCGCGCCCAGTGCACAATACCTTTTTAATACCTTTTTAGCGCCCCCCCTCCCCCACATTCGAAAACCATATAAAATGATATGTAAAGTATACCATTTGGCGCCCCTTTGTGAGTAACGCGCGGGGCATGATGCCCCCTCCCTTTGCCCACCCCCTCGCTACGCCTCTGCAGACAGTATCTAAAACTGGTAGGCCTATTTTATACTTCTGAATTTCAAGAAGAAGCTTACAAATACTTGAAATTAAAAAAAAAACAAGCAATTAAGCCTGTTCCATTCTGGACACAGGACGTGTTAGCGCATTTTCGTATTATGTATCAGTACGTATGCTATCTTTCAGTAAATATTTGTAAATTTTGGAAATGTTTATAAATTCAATTGTGTAATGCATATATTTGTAAAAAAAAATTATAAAGACGTTTCTTTATATTTGAAAAAAAATTATTGTCTCTTAAATCTAACTACAAGTAGTTTGTGGTTACTGAAATAGGACTCATAATTGAAAAAATTCTAAATTATAGTCATTTAATCGTCCGAAAACTCCGTCAATTGTTTCATAGCTCTGATACTTTCAATTAAACTCAGAACACAAGCTTACTATTTCATTTGATGAGTTTCTTAATAAATCTTGGTGAAACTACGTGCTGCAGTATTTCGCACCAAATGAACGGGCTATTGAACGTACAAGGTGTATATATAATATATAAGCCCCTTAGGAGCCCTGAAGCCCGGCCCTCAGAGGTCCTATTGCAAAATGAACTTTTGATGTACACATGGCAGGCCAAGACCTACAAAATGATATATACATCATGGGTCTAGGACTTATAGTTGCTGAGATATAGCGCTCCTTTATTAATATAGCTTATATTGTAAAAAACGGTACTATGGCCCCTTTTACGGCCCTGAGAGGTCAGATCGCGAAATGAAAAAAAGTCATTTCTTGGCAGGCCAAGACCTACAAAATGATATATACATCATGGGTCTAGGACTTATGGTTGTTGAGATCTAGGGTGATGACGGACAGACAGACAAAACGGGGACAAAAGAGCATTTTTTTTCGAAAATGCTCTAAATATAGCTTATGGCAGAATATACATAGCGTTATCTACAGCATTGTTTTAAATCGGGTAAATCCAATGCTATATATATTTAAATTTAATAACCAAACCATAAATAGCTTGCGTGCTTAATTATCTCCATCTTTAAGAATGAAGGAAGTAAAAGATGCGCACACCAGAGTTCTAAATAAAACTGTGCAACCTTATGCATTAACTTCTTTCACCAAGCGTAAAAATGATTGATTTGCAATAGGATCGATTTTCATTAGTTTAGTTATTAAGAAGTAACACTATGGTCAACGTCCTGTTATACTTTTTATAAAATCGATAATACAATATTTTATGATTCTAGTAAATTAAATTATATTTTCATTTGATGATTAAAATACTAAGGATAAAAATATGTTACATCTTATATCAAAATACACTAAAATGTGATAAGACAATCGGTGGCATCCTTACGGGTGAGAAGGTCATAGCGTGGGGCCCTGGTCGATAGCATTTTTACAGCGGGGCGTGGGGCGTGTGGAGATCATTAAGCTATTTATAGCTCAGTGGATCAGACAATTTATAATTTAAAAAACTAAGGGCAGCTAATGTTTTAGGCTTTCGAGCACTCCAGGTATATTTAGGTCAGTTATTATAAGCATATATTTTGAAATCGAGATTATGAAAGTTAAAAATTTCTGGCCACCTCAGATGTATGTTGGTATTTTGCAGATAGTGCCCTTCGAGGGTAGCGACTAGGGTGATGCCTAAAAGAGGGCCCCCCAAGATAGAAGCGTTAGGGTACGAAATATGAACTACATCAAATCTCTAGGCCTCTGATTAAATAGGAGGAAATTAATGGCTAGCTTAAAATACATGACACTTAACATCTTTATGACCTTCCTATGCAAATTACTATATTAGGGCCCCTGGATAAATCAATATATTAGCCCCCCCCCACACACACACACACATTAAGGTTTGATCAGTAGGCTAGGTTATTTTAGGTTTCGGACAGATCCGATTTTTTCATGATTTTTATCACTATTGTTTAAGTTTGACGATTTTAAACTGGAATACTGTTGTATTAATTCTTTACTTTCGATTTAACGCAGAACCCACACCGCTATTATTTATATAGATATTATTGGTAATGAAGTTTAAATGGGAAAAAAATAAATGGCTGCATTATGAGCTACTTTTAACGATTACCTCATCAAATAATCTCGCGACTCACAAACCACATAAATCTTTCAGATTGATTTCATTTTTTTTCCTCGGTCGTGAAAGTGTGCCACCAGGGGAATTGAATCCGTTTAACACAATCAATCGCTATTTTTGTGTGGACGGATATAAATAAACATGATGGCCTCCCTTCAATCGGTAAATTGAGTTGATCTTAAAAAAACGGGAAAATAATTTAAATCATTGACAAAGCGTCGTTTAGAGATACAATGGAAATGGTTTGGAATATTTGATGTACTATTAAGTTTCCATTACTATCTATTTACTATATTATTTTTATTTTATTTTATTTTAAATAGACATTCTAGTACTGGGCATGGGCCTATTCATGGGGGGGGGGGGGGGCAAGGGGGACATTCGCCCCCCCCCTACATTTTGAAAAAATGTCACATAAGAGGTGGGCATTTGCTCCCCCCCTACATTAAAAAAAAATGTCACAAAGTTGTTATTTCCCCCCCCCCCTGGAAAATTTTTGCCCCCCCCCCTGGAAAAATTCATAGCGACGCCTATGGTACTGGGTACTAGTATTTCCAATACCGGCTTTAGACAACTTGGAGTCTGAAAAGAATTGAGGTGTGACCTTTGTTAAAATTTTAAATAACTGATAAACCGGAAAGAAGCACATAAGTGCGCCCGTCCCACTTCTGCGCGGGGCCTCACAGGGCTCGAATCATCCATTCGGTTCAAGGCCGTTTATGAGTAGGCTTACTTCCGCCTCTAAAGGGGCAAATGGTCTTGTGGTAGAATGCTCGGCTGTCGACCCCTGAGTCAGTGTCCCTGGTTCAACCTCCGGTGAGGAACAACGGTTTAAGCTCCACCCCCTCCCCGCTATATTTCCCGTGGTGCCTCCATGGCCACTGCACAAACGGGTCCCCGCCCTATAGGGTATGTGTTTTACCGTAAGGGTGGGGGGGGGGCAGTTAGAAACCGTTCTGTCAACTATTATTTAACTAGTCTTAAAATGGAGAAAAGCTGATGTCTGAATTAAATCAATCAGAACAACATCTAACATTGAAACATTTGATTGTTGGTGATGATTCATTTGTTTTCCTTTTGAGTGTTAGTAATGATTCATTTGTTTTCCTTTTGATTGTTGGTAATGATTCATTGGTTTTCCTTTTAATTGTTGGTAATTATTCATTGGTTTTCCTTTTAATTGTTGGTAATGATTCATTTGATTGTCTTTTAATTGTTGGCCATGATTCATTGGTTTTCCTTTTGATTGTTGGTAATGATTCATTTGTTTTCCTTTTGATTGTTGGTAATGATTCATTTGTTTTCCTTTTGATTGTTGGTAATGATTCATTTGTTTGCCTTTTGATTGTTGGTAATGATTCATTTGTTTTCTTTTTAATTGTTGGTAATGATTCATTTGTTTTCCTTTTGATTGTTGGTAAGGATTCATTTGATTGTCTTTTAATTGTTGGTAATGATTCATTTGTTTGCCTTTTGATTGTAGCTAATAATTCATTTGTTTTCCTTTTGATTGTTGGTAATGATTCATTTGTTTTCCTTTTGATTGTTGGTAATGATTCATTTGTTTTCCTTTTGATTGTTGGTAATGATTCATTTGTTTTCCTTTTGATTGTTGGTAATGATTCATTTGTTTTCCTTTTGATTGTTGGTAATGATTTATTGGTTTTCCTTTCTTTTTTTTTTAAATAAAGTTAAAAAAAATAATTCATAAAAAATATGTTTAAAATTTGACATAAATAATTTTATAAAATATTTATGTTTTGTTTGTTGCGTTTTTGTTTTTTGTAATTAAATCCATTTACTTTAAACAGCTTGTGATGCTCACGTGTCAAGATGACATTTCACGACAATGTTTATCTGACATTAGCGTTGTTTAAAGTCCACATGCGGCGTAAGAATTTCTAAAGGGTTTAAGTGGGGCATGACATAAAAAAATGTTGGGAAACACTGAATGCAGCGGTTCTCAAGTCTTTGAGAAGCACGCTCGTGTACATTAGAGGTAACACTGCCCAGACCCGCCGAGAGGGGGCAGTAGGCGCCAAATGCCCAGGGGCCCGGCGAGTTTTAGGGGCCCAGACTGAGCTGGCCTATCAACTTTTGAAAATTTTATTAACAGAACGGTGGCGTGACAGCACTGCCCAGGGGCCCGAAATTTCTGTCGGTGGGCCTGACACTGCCACCTTCCCCAACGATAACCCCATTTGACGTCTCCTTTGTCAGTGGCGGCACTAGGTAGAGGGTGGGGGGGGGGTCGATGCATATATTTTCAGAACTACCAATGATCTTAACGCCCGACTAAGTGTTAATGCTGCCCACCCTCACCCCCTCCCCAATCTCCCCCCCTCCTACACCCACAGATCCACCTAGATGTAGGCCTGCCACAAACTCCAAGGTCATGCAGTTAGTCATTGACGTCAGTCACGACTAACGAGTCGATTGTCTGAGTTAACAATTCTACTGGGGGGGGGGAGGGGGGAAATAGTAATCTCTGCCCCCCCTTTCCCCCTTCAACTCTCTGCCACTCCAGCCAATCACCTCTATTTCTACCTGGCCGCCTCGACTGACCTTTCCGACTTAAATCAGCGGAGCGGGTCCAGGTGATCTCCACTTGACGTGGTACGATGGCGGGAGAGAGATCTCTCAGTGAGCAAGCAGTAGCCTCGAGCAGACGACAAGACCTAGAGTTGCTCTTCTGGTATAGTTGTGCTAGATACGGGTATAGTTGTGCTAGACACTGGTATAGTTTGTGCTAGATACGGGTATAGTTGTGCTAGACACTGGTATAGTTGTGCTAGACACTGGTATAGTTGTGCTAGATACTGGTATAGTTGTGCTAGACACTGGTATAGTTGTGCTAGACACTGGTATAGTTGTGCTAGATACGGGTATAGTTGTGCTAGACACTGGTATAGCTGTGCTAGACACTGGTATAGTTGTGCTATACTTTGGTATGCTTGCTCTAGAGATAGGTATAGTTTGTTGACGTTCATGTCAAGTCAATTTTTTTTTGTTTTACATTCAATTTTACGTGTAGGCTAAACTTTTAATACATTTTATAATTCCGGTGAAATTGGTCAGGTGAAAGAAGAAATCAACTATTTCTCACGTGCTGTGCAGTATTCTAACGTGAGTCTAACGTTAACTTAATCTAAGAGAATGTGTTTGTTACATGTAAAATAGTCAATCTTAGCATTGTTATTAGGATTTATGTTTACAAATAGACGTACATAATCTTTTTTTTTTAAATATTTCAGCGTGTAAAGTTTTTTAATCGATCTTGGTAACAATTATTTTTATGTTTTATTCATTTCCATTCTTTTAATTCTAACTCTCGTTACTTTACTTCCTATTGGTTAAAAATAATTTCAGCTGACCTGTTTTAAATAAATTTAATTCAAATAAAGAAAAGACATCAATTGATTCTATTTTTCCGGGGCTCCATATTTTTCTAGATGCCGCCGCAACTGTTGGGCTATTTCATCTGGCCCCGTGCTCTTATCCACTCTTTTTTTTTTAATACCATTAACAGACATGGTCTTTTTTTGAGGGAACGAATTGACACATCAACAGACATATAACTTTTGTGCTTTCATACGTTCTTTCTGTGGGCTTATAGACTTAATGCGGCGCCCGTCTGCCCTCTCCTTCGCTCGATTATATCAAAGACGTTTACATTAAATTATATATATATATATATTTGTTCATGTGACCCCCCCGCCCCCAACACTTTCATTTGATCTTAGTTCACCCCTTATGTCAAACTATAATGCCTATTGTGACCCGAGGGTCATAAAAATTAGCCCACCACAGATTTTTTTTTCAAGCTCATCAAAGTTTTAAATCCTTCAACATTTCTACGAATGGTTTTTTTCGTCTTTTTCTTCGAAAAAAAAAAAAGAAACAACTCACAAGGTCAAGGATGAGCAACGCCACCGTGCCGGAAATGAATGTCACGTGGACAGAGGGCGACGTATTGACGTGGCGCATGTTGGAGGTGACCGTGCTGCCACTGACCCTGCTGCTAGGCGTGGTGGGTAACACACTTGTGATTTACGTCAACCACTTTCGGTTGCCTAGCAACACGGATACACTGTTCAAAAGGGTGAGTGTTTTTTTTTATTATTATTTTATTTACATTCCTGTTTGTACATATTAATTGAATATATTGGGGGGGGCTTTGAAAACGGTTCTTCGGAGCCCTCTTAGCATCATATTTAATAGAAATAAGTAATGGTAGAGGGGGGGATATTTGAAGTTAGCCCAGTTTGCCTGTACGTAAGAACGGATGACCATAGTTGACCACGAATGATACAAAGTGGATGCAGCAGTTAAACGAGTTGTCATGACTTGGAAATGTTCCGTTTGATGAAAACAATAAAACAACTTAGTTTCGGATTTAATAACAATTGCTTCGGATTATTTATCGAATATAAACCTGTGAAATATTGATAAATCTCGTTTTTTCAACACATTCCACTAATTAACCAATGTTATTTATATTTTATTTAGATCAGTATCCTGATGATTATTACTTCCTTTCTACCCATTCGTTGTTTAGCTTTTTAGATAGCTATACATCATATATAATAATACTCATTTCCAGTGTGCGTTAAATCGAAAGTAAAGAATTAATACAACAGTATTCCAGTTTAAAATACAACCATGAAAAATATCGGATCTGCCCGAAACCAAAAATAACCTAGCCTACCGATCAAACATAAGAGGATATAACTCTATGAAAATGTTTTGCAGGGTACAGCTAGTATAAATATATTAATCACATGCAGACATAAGTAGCATGGGCCTTAGCAGTTGCCGCAATACGCGGGTGGGGGGGGGAGGGGGCAATGTAAACTTAGACAATATACAGTTGACTAGTCTCTTATCGCGGGTGTCTTTTTTGCAGACGCCAAACCTAGAGCCCCCCGACCGCCGTGTGGCTGGATATTTATGTGTCAATACTTACTTAAAACATATAAGTACCCTCCCCTGACTTTATTACGATGGGCGATTAAAATTTAAATCAAAGTAATAAATTAAGTTTAATTTTTATGTTGCATAGACATAATAGAATTTTATTTTAAAAGACTATTTAGTTGATATTTTTACTTGAGATTTTAAGCAATTGATTTTTCTTAAAGCAAAATTATATATATATATATATATATATATATATATATATATATATATATATATTGTTTAATAGTATTTAAACTAAACAATACCATTTATACACACCACATTATTTTTATTTATATTTTTGGCGCCTACTTATTGATGCTTTATAAGTTCAAAATCATTATTGTTGTATAATTTACGATATTGACATATATGTATTAAATGTATTAAAATAATAAAGATGACGTATTAAACTCTCCAATAGCTTGGAAGAGAATGCTCTGCTAGTCTATCCCGAGTACTGATGGTATAGCCTAATTGAACTTTTCTGTGTTCCTTTAGATTCTTTGCTCTTGAAATTTGAGTGTCATTTTTTTTTGTCTCCTTAGATTCTGGCCACGATTGACCTCACTGACCTGTCCCTCACCGTGCCGCTGCTCTTGTATCTAACTGTTGTGCCGGACAGTGCGGTGTACATGCCGTGCTGCCGTTGTTTGTCCTTCGTCGCCTTGTGGTCAGCGCTCCTGGCCGGTGAGACGCTTGCGGTCATCGCTGTTGATAGGTAGGGGATCTATAATGGCGAAATGTTGTTTATTTTGTACATATAAATGTTTTAAAGCCATTATTTGTATTAATACCCGTGGCGTTGTGAGGGGGTGGGTATCATGCCCCGGGCGTTACTCACAAAGGGGCGCCAAATGGTATATTTTACATATTATATGGTTTTCGAATGTGGGGGTGGGGGGCGCTTAAAAGGTATTGTGCCCCGGGCGAGAGTTAAGCTGGCTACGCCACTGATTAATACATGTATATTTGGTGTAAAATTGATATATTTATTTAATGTATTTATATATTTATAATTTCCGAAAAAAATGACCAGTAGCAAGTTGTTAAAATTAAAAACTCTGGTCTAAGAAAATATATAATTTAATGAGTTTTTAAACTTCTTTGTGTTAAAGCTAAAGAATTTTTAAATGCAATATAATTACACATCAGTTATTGTACAGTTAATGAAAGAGCTTGAAATCAAAAGTATTTAAAAACCACACACCTGTTGCCATTTTTAAAGATTTCTGAACCCGACGTGATCCTTAAAGAGGAGGCTCTTGATATGTTCTATGGTTGCACCTCTTACTACGACCCTAATTCAGGTTCATCTCATGATTTATTTTTTTTTGAATTCACGTTTCTCTTCGCCAGATACCTGAAGCTGTGTTTGCTGCGAAAGTCAGGCTTAGAGAAAGCCCAAGTGAAAAACATTCTGCTCGTCCTGACGCTGCTGACATCTGCCGGAACCCTGCCGACGCTCTGGCTGTTCTCCAAGGACACCATCTACTTCGCCCGGTACGCCGTCACCATCAGCTACTGCTTTCTGGACTTCGGAACCCAACTCTGGGGCCTGCTGCTGACCTTCGCTGCGGTCCTGTGTATGGCATTCCTCGTCATCCTGGCCGTGCTGGTTGTGCTGTACTTCAGAATTATCCGGAAACTCCGGGAACTTTCGGCGAAGCACAGCCAGCTCAAACGTCCCGCCGCGGCAGATTCATCCGCCGCCGGGGCGGATGCAGCCAACGTAAACAGGCAGAGCGAGGCCATGAAAAAGTCCGCGATGGTGTTCATTGCCGTGACGGTTGGCTTCTTCGCGTGCTACACGCCATACTTCCTGGCCGTTCTGGTTCAGGCCGCAAATCTTCTGGCCGAAGGGTCCATGTCGCCAGCGACCAAAGCGGTCCTCGACTTGTCCAAACTGAGCCCTCTGGTCAGTCACGTGATCAACCCGTTGATTTATCTCGCGTCATCAGCCGATCTGAGTAAAGAGGTCAAATTTATTTTCACGGGCAAGGCGTGTATGCAAGGGTGTCTCACTCGTCAATCAAGCTAGCCAGAATGGCAGTTAATTAATCAAATGGTGTTTTTGATTGATATTATCCGTGTTGGGATCAGTATTTGAACAAATGACTTAACAACTGACTTAGTTCCTTGAACTCCTTGCGGAGCAAAGGGCCTCTGCAATCATTCTCCATCGCACTCTGTTTTAGGGGGCCTATTTCAATTCACCAAATGTTTGGTTGCAGCTTTCATCTCTTATTCGCAAGGACTTTTACAAGTGGTCTTTTTGGCGGACAGCCTTTCATTACTTAAATATTTTCCCACACTTTATTAATTGTATATACGAGTGATCCCATTTTTAAACAATGTAAACAGAATAAAAAAAAACATTTGTGTACGGATATATATATATATAGGCGTCTCTAATAATTTTTCCAGGGTTGGGGTACAAAAACACGTTTTTTTTTTAATTTAACTGACAATGCCATACAGGTTTATTTCTCAATTAAATCCAAATTAAGTATAACATTAATTATTTATATTGACGTAATAAAATGCATTTGAAAATTCAAACCTTTTGACTACAAGCACAAGCATGTTCCGATTTTAATTTCTGTTTTGTTTAATTTGGCCTTCTGTAGTTTGATTTGGCCTTCGATAGTGTTTTTGGTATTCATGTTTTTTTTTAATCTGGCAACTCTTGTTAGTTTATGATCGTCTGCCTATGGGTGAATTTTTTAATTTACCATAAATTATTTCAGACATTCAAAAATAAAATTAATATGAAAAGATGGATATCAGAAAAATTGTTTACGATTCCGAAAAGCCGTTAGAAGATTTTAGGGCATCTGCAGCATTTGAATTATCATATGCATTGGGGACAACAGTACAAGTTCAATAGCCAGACACAACTGAAACAACTATTTCTGATTTGATTGTCGCTGTCACTTCTTCATTTCCTAAACTGGATATTGGAAGGTATGTATTGGCATACGACCTTTCAAATGTGTTGTTTTCGCAAAAAGTAATTCCAGGAGTTCAGGGAGCATTTGTCATCAAACCTTGCACAAAATTTTAAGATTTCAACGAAGATGCACGTAGCCACATGCAAAGCACATGGCACAAAGACTCTTATTAAGGATGCAAGCTATTTTGTTGCACTAATGGTTGCCAAAGCAGTTTCTATAGATGAGCAGTTGAACTCATCATTTAGAAGACAAATTCAAGAAAATTGCAACAAACTGGGTTCCTCCATTTCTAAAATCTTTTTTTTTTGCGGCATGCATGATTTGGCACTTCGTGGGAAAGAATCCCATTCTGGTAATTTTTACGACCTGTTAGAGTTTCGTGTTGAATCTGGAGATGAAGTTCTAGGTAATCATTTGTCAATTGGTTCTTGTAGTGCTAAGTATATCTCGGCAACCAGTGCCGCCGAGAGGGGGACAGGGGGACAAATGAACTGGCCAATCAACTTTTGACAATATTATTATCAGCAGGGGCCAAGCAATAGCGGGGGGGGGGCAGGAAATAAATTTTACTAAGTAGAGCAAACAAGCAGAGGGGGCCAGACAAAACGCAGGGAGGGCCCGCCCCCCTGCCCCCCCCCCCCCGCACGCTACGGGCCTGATTAGATATGACAAATATTGTTGGTCAAAGATAAGGCGGATGTTCTACAATAGCAAGTAAAGAAGGAGCAGTCCAAGCAATAATTCGAAAAAACACACAAAAGCAGTAATTGCACATTGCAGATCACATAAATTAAATCTTGTCGTGAACGATTTAAATAATGTGAATGCTGTACGAAACACAATAGGAAAAATTAAGTCAATTACAGTGTTTTTCTGAGAAATTAATCAGCGAAGAAAACTAATTCCAAATGTTCATTTGCTATATGAAACTAGATGGACACATAAATTTAAAAGGTTGCGGATTTTCGCTGAAAATGTGACAGAAATTGTTAAACAACTGGAATATTTAGAACAATCTGGAAAAAGCAAGCAATTTGCATATTAGTTACATTCTGCTTTTAGAGGTTAGGTTTGGGGTACATTTGTTGTTTGTTTAGCTATTATACTTCAATATAATAAACTTTCAGGAAATTTAGTTCAGTTTTATTGTAACAACGTTATGACATTTTTTCAAAATACGCCCATGTATATATATATATATATATATATATATATATATATATATATATATATATATATATATATATATATTACGTGTATGTATTCAATTGCTAAAAATTATTGGGTGTTTCGTCGGTGTAACCATCTGCTCACGAGCGGAACTTTGTCTCGAATCTCGAATGTGACATAACAGGACTAAGTTTCACTTGTACTGGAGATTGACACATATAAACAGGGTTGGCTGTAGGCCGTTCTGAACGATTGCGAGAGCTCTCTTCTTGTCAAGCGCTCACTACAAAACATTGCAGCATAGATATGTGTGTGTGTGTGTGTGTGCAATATGGATGCAGACATGAATCATTTCAGATCGGACCAAACACCACTTAAGGGCGGCATTAAATAAACACGAAACTGGAGTTTAGAGAAAAATGCATGTACATTCAGACCATGACTGCATGAAGACCACCTGAATGTAGACCACATGAACGTAGACCACCTGAACGTAGACCACCTGAAATTAACCACCTAAACGCAGACCACCTAAACGTAGACCACCTAAATGTAAACCACCTTAATGTAGACCACCTGAATGTAGACCACCTGGTATTTTTACGAAGTTATTTCCACAACGAACTCAGCCAATCAGTAAACAGTTTGTGAGTATCTAATGATCTGACATTGTGGCTATGAAAATTTAATCATATGCTGGAAAACATCACTGAGTGTTACTGACATGGATATGAAGCTATGATGTTTGGAGCGACAGATCATGCAGGTGTGAGAGACGATAAGGCAAAGAAAGATATAAAAAAAAACATTGTCTCCTTCGGCTAAGTATAATCTAGAAAATATAGAATATATATAATATTACATGAATTCTATATAATCCAGGAATATAGAATATATATTATATTACATGAATTATGTATAATCTAGAAAATATATAATTTATCTGTAATATTCACATGAATTATGCATAATCTAAAAAATATAGAATTTATCTTAATATTCACATGAATTATGCATAATCTAAAAAATATAGAATTTATCTTAATATTCACATGAATTATGCATAATCTAAAAAATATAGAATTTATCTGTAATATTCACATGAATTATGCATAATCTAAAAAATATAGAATTTATCTGTAATATTCACATGAATTAAGCATAATCTAAAAATATAGAATTTATCTGTAATATTCACATGGATTATGCATAATCTAAAAATATAGAATGTATCTGTAATATTCACATGAATTAAGCATAATCTAAAAAATATAGAATTTATCTGTAATATTCACATGAATTATGCATAATCTAGAAAATCGAAAGTAGTAATTAATGTTGAAAAAAAAAACGAATAGAAACATTTCAAAAGCTAATAATCGACATTTGAATCCCAAGACAAAATCGCGGGTATCTATCTAAAAAATGTAAGAATCCTTCATTTAATTTTTTTTCGATATATTAATGACACTGGTCACTGCACCCACGAACAAAATAAGTTTTCGACCTCAACAGTTTTTCCTGTTGTAGCGTTTATACTTTGAGCTCATGGACGGGGCTGTCTTCAGACATTCAGCAAACTCTGTGTCACACTGGCACGTGGAGTAGGAGCAGGGGGAGGAGATTTCATCGTCTAATGAAACACAAACAAGCACAAAATAATACACTTGTAACGTTTTATAGACAGACGCCTACCTCATGTATTAGGGGACGGGTGGTCGTGTTGTGCAAGAGCACTCCAATATCGACCGCAGAATTCTGGTTTCGAACCTCAATAAGAATCTTGAGATATTTTCAGCTCCTTGTGTAAGTCCCAAAGTCCGCCAAGCTTTAAATGGGTACCTGACTTTAAGTTGCGGGAGTGAAGGCGGCTGGGCGTTGTGCTAACCACACAATCCCTTTATAGGCCGAGGTTGTAGAAACGGATGAATTCTACACTTCCTCTGCCCCACTGGCCCTTTGGGGCTTTAGGGAACTTCACTTTTTCACCTCATTCATTAAAGCATACAGTCATCAGGGCTATGTAAATACATGACCCCGCCTAGACTACCCGCCTCACCTTTTACCGTCCAGTACAGAAGATGTGCGTAAGTGTCATAGAAGCGTATTGCTGATGGATTGGCCATTAGGGGGGGGGAGGGACGAATGGTCGCGCGGTGTAAAGAGCCAGACTTACGACCCTCAGGTACTTTGGTCAGATCTCTGTTGAGAGACCAGGTATCAGCTGACGTCCTGGTGACTGTTCCCTCTATCCTCTATGTCTCCTGTGATGCCACAGGTAACTCTGGTAGCGTTGCAGTGCCGGTTTACTTAGAAATAACCGCTCTCCAGGATGGCAGCTTAGATAACGAATTCACGGAATCTTTCTTGGTCAGGAGCGTTCTTATGTTTGTGAGGGCCCAGCGGCGAGTCTTTAAGTTTTCTTATCCACAACTTAGGTTCCGCTTATGGTGTTCTGAGCCTGAACCTGGCACTGGTTACACGGAAGTAATCGATGCCATTATGGTGTTCTGAGCCTGAACCTGGCACTGGTTACACGGAAGTAATCGATGCCATTATGGTGTTCTGAGCCTGAACCTGGCACTGGTTACACGGAAGTAATCGATACCAAATGTAAACCGTTGGATTTGTTTCATTTTAATCAATGTTATGGTATTAAAATAATATATGAAGAAGTGTTTAGGAGCTCATGACTACATAGAATCGCAGTTAATGAAAGATTGAATATAAACACGAAACTTAAAGCTATGCCTTACATTCTGAAAGTCTTTGTATTTAACGATATTGAAAAAAAGAAACTAGCATTCAACGAATGCGCGACAGTTATACCAGATTTTTAGAGCATTTTCGAAAAAAAATGCTCTATTGTCCCCGTTTTGTCTGTCTGTCCGTCCGTCCGTCATCACCCTAGATCTCAATAACTATAAGTCCTAGACCCATGATGTATATATCATTTTGTAGGTCTTGGCCTGCCAAGAAATGACTTTTTTTCCATTTCGCGATCTGACCTCTCAGGGCCGTAAAAGGGGCCTTAGTACCGTTTTTTACTATATAAGCTATATTAATAAAGGAGCGCTATATCTCAGCAACTATAAGTCCTAGACCCATGATGTAGGTCTTGGCCTGCCATGTGTACATCAAAAGTTCATTTTGCGATAGGACCTCTGAGGGCCCCATTTTGTCTGTCTGTCTGTCTGTCCGTCCGTCCGTCATCACCCTAGATCTCAATAACCATAAGTCCTAGACCCATGATGTATATATCATTTTGTAGGTCTTGGCCTGCCAAGAAATGACTTTTTTCCATTTCGCGATCTGACCTCTCAGGGCCGACTTCAATCAAGATTTCAAAGAGCCTGGGGCATAAATTGAAAACTTCTTCGAAACAAACTTCAACATTGAACTACTTTCACCAAGATTGGCAACAACAATTTATCAAACAACAATTGACGGAGTTTTCGGACGATTAAATGACTACAATTTAGAATGTTTCAATTATGAGTCGTATTTCAGTTACCACAAACCACTTGTAGTTAGATTTAAGAGAAAATAATTTTGTTTTCAAATATAAAGAAACGTCCTTTTAATATCTTTTTTCAGATATATGCATTATACAATTGAATTTATAAACATTTCCAAAATTTACAAATATTTACTGAAAGATAACAAACTTACTGATACATAACATGAAAATGCGCTAACACGTCCTGTGTCCAGAATGGAACAGGCTTAATTGCTTGTTTTTTTGTTCCAGTTCATTTACTAATTTTTTAATGAGACGGGTAGTTTTTCGAACAAATTTTTCTTTATTTTATAAAACTATAAAAAAAAATTACCTGAGCACTTGCATTGGCCCTTGTAACATTTTACTTCGTAGTGGACAAAGTATGAATACCAGATGTGTCTACACTGGGCCTGATTGTAGCAGTTGTCGTGCCGATAGCAGCAACTTGAGATGGACAATAAATAGATAAGACAACAACGGGTTTCAAAAACATCAATTCATAATGTAAACACACAAACAAAGGGGGGTAACTACTTTACCGGACAGTGACCTCGCGCTGCCATGTATTGACCATGAATAATTTTTGCATTCATCTGATTGGCTGTGAAAGGGCCTAGGAGGGAGGGTGGTGGTAGTCAGCCCCGGCTGTCATTTGAATTGGCGTCGGGAGAGAGAGAGAGAGAGAGAGAGAGAGAGAGAGGGGGGGGGCGACTTTTGTCTTATGTTAGTATTTTGTGGCATGCGAAATCAAATGGTCAAGACGGGGGGACGGAAGGTCGTGCGGTACAACTCTCTAATGTCGACCTGAGGGTCACTGGTTCGATCTCCGGTGATGACCAATGGATATTTCAGGTCTTGGCTCAAGTCTCCGCTATTTCTCAAAGGCCATTGCACTGATTGTTCTTCTGGGGATGAAAGAAGTGGTTTATAGGGATCTAAGAGTCTTCATCTCATCTTTACATGGACTTCACACACACACACACACACACACACACACACATACACACACACAGAGCGACTAATGCCAATAAAGTAAAAGAAATTGAAATCTTAATGTACGTGCGTTTACCTGTCCACTTCGTCCACCGGATTTCTGTGACCTCCTGCCCCACAGAAACACCCGTAGCCTATATACTCTAGGCAGGTCGGGCCCAGGATCTGGTCCATCTGGTAACACAACAGGGCCAAACTGCGACGCTGCAGGTGGTGGACAGCACTGCTGGTCTGATTGGTCACACTCTCTATATGTAATAAAGACATAAAATACAACATTAGAACCGTGATGTCCGGGATGTACCGTATGTTCTGTTAGTGGACAATGAGCTGAAGATGTTTACGTTGTCTTACCAAGGCCACCCAAGGCCATTCCTAAAGATTGAGGTAGCAACGAGTGCAATATGGGTGTGACGAAATACAGCGGCAAGTACATTCTGAAAAAAGGAAGAAAAATTGCAATCATTGTTACGAACAGATCAGAAGCTGAAATATCAAAGGGAGAGAACCATAGAAAGATGGAATTAGTTGAAAAAAAAATAGGCAGAGTTAAGGCAGAGTTAAATGAAATTTAAAAAAAAAATAGGCAGAGTTAAGGCAGAGTTAAATGAAATTTAAACAAAAAAATTAAAAGAAATAAAATGAATATAATGGTTGAATAAAAGAAAGAGATATATAGATTTAATAATGAATTAACATAACTGCTAAAACTGACGGATAGATAGATAGATAGATAGATAGATAGATTATAGATAGATGGATGGATGGATGGATGGATGGATGGATGGATAGATAGATAGATAGATGGATGGATAGATGGATAGATAGATAGATAGATAGATAGATAGATAGATAGATAGATAGATAGATAGATAGATAGATAGATAGATAGATAGATAGATAGATAGATAGATAGATAGATAGATAGATAGATAGATAGATAGATAGATAGATAGATTATAGGCGTGTTTCAACGTTCATACGTGCCTAGATATCAGTCCTATAGAGAAAAAAAATCTCCTTTACCTGGTATGTCATAAGAATGTCACCTTTCGTTCCTTGAGGATTGAGCTATTTATTGATGCACGGTTGGATTTACATCCCACATATTGCTTACATAATATGGTAATTTGCACAACGAACTCTGTTCTCCCCTATGTAAGACACGAGGAATCAAGTGAAGTCATAATTCAAGTGGGCAGAGCTTATACAAACAAACTCTACGTTACATTTCGCAACATTCAGTTGGTTGAAAATGCTTTTAAAAAAAAAAATACATTGGCAAAACATTAAGATGACAGAGTACTGGTATATTTATCTTTGTACAGACTCAGTGAATTATGTAACGGAACACTCCGTGCGTTATTTCTAAAAAATAGCCCATTTATGTATAAAAAAAATCATGACACATATGAAAAGTACCTCATTGTCTATACATATATATACAGTGTTTTTTTTGTGCCGGTATATATGCGCCTATATCATTTCATTGTTATATCATTTCATTGTTATATCATTCTCATTATTATATACTCCTCATTGTTATATACGCATCATTGTTATATACGCATCATTGTTATATACGCATCATTGTTATATCATTTCATTGTTATATCATTTCATTGTTATATCATTTTATTGTTATATCATTTCATTGTTATATCATTTCATTGTTATATCCTAAATAGAAGTAAAAAAGCTGTACTTTTAGCAAACTATTCATGAAACATGAAAATACAATAGAAAAAAATATATTCTAATTTGAAAACAAATTGACATTTATCGGACAGTTTTAAACACAAGGTAAATTAATATCCTGTTTAACATGTCCCCCAATTCACTTAGCTATATAACGTGTATCGCTGCCATCGCTGCCTAACCCCATTCAGGCTCTGGGCTTTGGAGCGCTGTGACCTTAGTTGCAATCCACAAAAGCCGTTACTAAGTCTATCATCCTCGGAAACCGATTATGCAAGTCGGCAATCTTTAAAAATACACGCATACAGAAATTTCAATAGGTAAAATTTCATATGAGATCAATGTAATTAAAAGATTTTAGCCAATATCTGAAACTGGTGTCGAGAAAAGTTTTGGGTTAGGGGTGGGGAGAGGAATCGCCTAAAAAACTGAGATCTGCGGTAGGCCATAGCAAGAGGTCGCTCAGGCCCTGCTAAACGTGTCAAACACAGTAGTAGAAGAGAACATTTTATTTAGATGAATACATTTGGCCACAATGTGTATACGTGAGGATGTTTTTTGGGTTTTCCCCATAAGTCAATATTGCACCAGGATACATTGCCTTGAAACCAAATGTCTTAGCTAAGATCGAATTTATTTTTTTCTAAATCAAATGATTTCCTGGGTTGATTTTAAAACATGTAGCATTATTATTGATTTTAAACAGTTAATTGAAAAATTCCCGTACAGTTATAGAAGTAATGAGAATGTACTTATTATTGTTCTTTATTTATTCATTTTATGTGATAGACAGACAGATAGAAAGTCATAGAGACAGATAGACTTAAAAATTGGCTAATGTTAAAAACATGGCTACATGCATGCAAATGAACAAATTATCAAAAGGCCCATAGATGATATACAGACAGTTTCTGACTATGGTCATAAAACCTATGAATGTTTCTTGATTGATACAACAATTAGATTGATATAACAATGAGAATGATATAACAATGAAATGATGTAACAATGAAATGATATAACAATGAAATGATATAACAATGAGGCTTGCATAACATTGAGGCGTATATAACAATGATGCGTATATAACAATGATGCGTATATAACAATGATGCGTATATAACAATGATACTGATATAACAATGAAATGATATAACAATGAAATGATATAACAATGAAATGATATAACAATGATGCGTATATAACAATGATGAGTATATAACAATGATGCGTATATAACAATGATGAGTATATAACAATGATGCGTATATAACAATGAGAATGATATAACAATGAAATGATATAACAATGAAATGATATAACAATGAAATGATATAACAATGAAATGATATAACAATGAGGCTTGCATAACAATGAGGCGTATATAACAATGATGCGTATATAACAATGAGGCTTATATAACAGAGAGGCGTATATAAAAATGAAATGATAAGGAAATAATGTGAAATATACACTGTCTCTTTGACTAAAGTGAAAATAGATAAAAATGACTAACAAATTACCCTTAGGACATGATGCATACAATGTACATTTATTATTCAGCTTTAGCGATAAATTTTTCTTTGTAAGGGATGGAGTTCGAAAGCCACCTGCGTCACAGCACACTTAATATATATATATATACGTATATATAGATATATTTATGTTTGGGTTCCCCCATCCCCCCCTTGACCCTGTTCCTCTAAACCACCTGACCTCACTGTAACAATGTCAAATTGTATAATTGTACGTCGGTGCAGCGTGACCTTCTCGTCACATTTCCCCAGGTGTGCTGGATTGTTTACCGACACATCTTTATAGCGGCTGATCTATGCCAGTGATAGAACAACGACAAACATGACTTACGGCGTCATAGGGATGAACTCTGTTTGATCAAACACAGATCGTTGTCAGGTAATTCTTTGAATGTTTTTGTTTTATATTTAGTCTTATCAAAATAATTCGAACCAACCATGGTCTTTGAGAAAATGTAAACTAAATATGTATTAAATATGTATTGTAAAGTAAAGCTCCCTTATCCCTAAAGGGCCATCGGGGCAGATGAAGTGTAGAATTCATCTGTTTCTATAACCTCGGCATATGAAGGGATTGTGTGGTTAGCACAACGCCCAGCCGCCTTTACTTCCCCAACTAAGGTCAGGTACCCATTTAAAGCTGGGTGGACTTGTGGGACGAATTTGCACAAAATTTCATCTGGATAAATCCATGGGTCTCAACAAGGATCGAACCCAGGACTCTCAGGTCGACAGTCGAGTATCTACACCACCCGGCCATCCGTTCCACAAATATGTACTGAATATATATTGAATACGTATAAGAAAGGCTCATTGATGAGTGATCTTAAAATTTATCTCTATTATTAGGGTAGTGATGATGTATTATCCAAAATGAATGTATTTATTTACTAATCTAGCTCAACACCTCTTTCTCTCGTCCACCCCCCCCGCTCTCTCTCTCTCTCCCTCCCGCTCTCCCTCCCTCTTTCTCCCTCCCTTTCTCTCGCACACTCATCCCCCCCTACCTCCCCCCTCTCTCACTCTCTCTCTCACCTAATAATATTGAAACTTTTTTCCTCTTCACAGACTCGAACACCATGAGCATACTATTCCTCTCGGTTGTCTTCTGTCACATGTCATTACGTGTCGCTGGACTAAATTCAGGTGAGACGACAAAAGTCAATATGTAATATGGATAAAGTGAATGTCAAATATCCATTAGATCAGTGCATTGTAAATGTGTAAGCCCATCATTAGTGGTGAGCGTCTGAGGTTTCAAATCCGTGTAACTGCTGTCAACCTCTGTTACTGGTGTGGGATATGTAATCAACCTCAACCCTCGGATCATTCACGCTACCCGAAGCGCATGATCAATCATGATTGTCGTTGGCATAGAGTAACACAAATTATCTAAGATGTGTTTACGGATTGTCATTTATGTGCAATGCAAAAGAACCCAGATGATGTTCACTACTAAAAAGTGGATTTCATTCCTTTGAATGGTTTATGTTACATTCCCCTAACACAGTGGTCCCCAACCCCTCGGGCCGCGGACCGGTACCGGTCAGTGGATCAAATAATACTGGGCCGCCCAAGAAATAATTCAATTATTTGCATTTTATTCACTGTTTTGTATTTTGAGATTGTGAGACTTTCCATGGACGAAAGGTTAACCGGGAGCTGAGCGGCCCGCGGTAAAAATATAAAACATCGACCGGTCCGCGGAGAGAAAAAAAAAGGTTGGGGACCACTGCCTTAACACACTTTTGTTGTCTTAGGGGCGTATAATGGTAAAGGCCACACCCTTATTATCTCGACATACCTTCAGGTGTGCAACACTTCAACAACGCAGTCCACCCCCCGTACAAGGTAAAAATCGGTGCCAGGGCCGTTTTTTTCGTTCTTAGGGGGCCTTAAACTCAGGGGGGGCCTAAAACAACGTAATATTTGGGCGATCTGTGCAAAAGAATACTTTTGGGCCAAAGGTAAATTAATTTAAGCTGTGGGTGAAGCAGTGCCGAACCTAAGGATTTGCTGGGCATTCGACACCATGCCATGAGATAATGTACTTAATATTTAATGTAAAAAATATTTTTGAGGAGCCCCTCAAGCTGGGGCCCGGGGTGAATTTTGAATTTGGATCCCCTCCCCCACCCTAGGTACTAGTAGGTACGTCTCTGAGCTGAAGTACTTTGCGTTTATAGACAAAATTGGCCCTTTAGACTCTGTCCAGCTGTTAGGTCATCTCAGATATTTGAGGTAACGGACAAATAAAATTACCTTATCAAGGAATCCCTAATTTAGACGCCTCGTCAACCAAACCATTAAAAAAAAACGGACTTTGAACGGTCAGACCATATGAATGTATGTCACATACATGTTTATGGATCTTTCACATATTACGTAAAGCATTAAGGTATTGGGGGGGGGGGGGTCTGGTTGATTGTTTGTTGTTGATGTTGTTTTTCCGTTAAACAACTGGGTGAGGTGGGGGGGGGGGGGTTAAGACGCCTGTATTCCTTATTGTAACCACATAATGTTGTTATTGCGTTCATGAACAGACAATGATGTGATCGAGACAGCCATGTCTGCTGGTGCCATCGGTCGTCATCACGTGGGACGGCGCAGTCTCAAGCAGCTGTGCCACCAGATAGACCAGACAGTGGGGCCCAGCTGCTTAGAATACATTGGCTACGGGTGTTACTGTGGGCTAGGGGGTCATGGCACGCCTGTGGACAAAGTGGACAGGTAACTGGAAGTCCGTTAACATCTTTTGTAACGTCAACAGCATATTTCATGTGAAATAAGATGAGATGTTAAACTATGAATTTTAAAATTAATTTTTTTTTAAATCCTAAAGGATAAAATTATTCCTCAATTCTATTTTAAACTTATGGTCATAAATGACTTGATGTTTGGCCATTATTAAATAGAAAAATTGTCAGAAATCTGGCGACAATAAATTGTTTTTTGTTAAAGTGCCATTATTTCATCCCCACCTTAGTCGATAGTGCAATGGCCACGGAGGCACTACGGGGAACATGAAGGGAACGTCCAACATGACCTGAATATCGAACCGGGAACCCTTAGATCGACAGCAGAGCAGTTTACCGCGCGACCATCCGCCCCCCACCCTGTTGCCAACCATCTTTACCACTCATATTAAATGATGTGCCATTGACAGATTAAACACAGATTGTGGCACATAAAAATACTACATCACAATATCTCTCACACAGATACACACCTGCCCACATGCGTAACGGCAGATTAGGACGCCTGATAACAATGAATGAGATATTCTTGAGTATCTATCCAAACACATTCCAACATTTACAAAAGTTGTTTGTTTGTTCGTTTGTTTGTTCCAGCCTATGTTTGTTTAACCTGTTTTAGCGATGAGTGCCAGTATATCTTTGTGATAAGTAAACTAATTAGGAGATGATTGTAAGTTCAGATATTATCTCTTTACTAGCTGTACCCTGCAAAACCTTTGCATAGAGTTGTATCCCCTTAGGCTTAATCGGTAGGCTAGGTTATTTTTGTTTGTTTCGGGCAGATCCGATTTTTTTCATGATTATATTTTAAACTGGAATACTGTTGTATTAATTCTTTACTTTCGATTTAACGCAGAACCCACACCGCTATTATTTATATAGATTATTAATGATTAATCTGAAATATTTTTATTAATATCATCTTGTACACTTTGGAGTTTGTTAATTTAACAAAGATAAGCAAAGAGACTGTGTGTAATTATGGAGACGTATGTTATGTATTGGAGGGATTCAGTGGCGTAACTAGGGATGGGGAGCCCAGAGCCGTCCTGATAGCCAGAGAAACAGCTTAGGGCACCCGTTGCCAAAAGAGCCCCTTCCAGTATTAACTTCTGTTCAATTTGGGGTTAAGAGGGCTTCGTCACGAACTTTTACACAATGCCCCAAAATATATCTAAGTCGAATACCCCTTGGGCCCACAATGGCTTAAGAACGGCACTGGATGGGACGGTCAGCACCGGGCGGCGGTTTCACTTTCCCTCAAGCGAAGGGCGGCACGCTCAGAATTTAAAGGGGGAGGTTGGAGAGAGGTGATATATTTAGAGTTGCCGATAAAGCTTGTTAATCCACAGGAAAGGTTGTCCTAAAATCTGTAAAATATTGCTATAATGAGGGTGCATTTAGATAAATTTTTTTTTTAAATAATGTAATAATTGGTAGGTGTGAGGGTGCATTTATAATATGTGAGAGGTACGTTGTAATTTTTTTTTCACATAACATCACTTAGTTGCTGCCAGACACACGACCAGTGCTATGGAAATGTCAAATGTCGATTTAGCTGGTACGCCTACTTAACCCAGTACAATGTCCACTGCTTTTTAGGACATTGCCATTGTTCAGGTGAGCCACGGCCTAACTTACCCGGGAATGATTTGAAATATTTCCGTATCTGTCACGATCAATCAGCCATTCTCAAACATCAGTAAGCCATAAATGGGCAATTTTATACCATTAATGAGCCATCAATTGGTTATTCTCAACCATTAATAAGTCATTAATTGGCCATTCTCAATTAGTAATGGGTCATCAATTGGTTATTCTCAACCATTCATAAGTCATTAATTGGCCATTCTTAATTAGTAATGAGCCATCAATTGGTTATTCTCAACCATTCATAAGTCATTAATTGACCATTCTCAATTAGTAATGAGTCATCAATTTGTTATTTTCAACCATTCATAAGTCATTAATTGGCCATTCTTAATTAGTAATGAGCCGTTAATTGGTTATTCTCAACTATTAATGAGCCGTTAATTGGTCTCAGCCATGTATCTTGCATTATCAGACATTAATAGGCCCGACCTCAGCCATTTTCAGAAAACCAACAAAAAGTACCACAAAAAAAAAACAACTAATAGTTCTGCACTGAGAAGATTTTATTACTGAGGAAAAAAATAAAAATAGATTAATTCCTGGAATTGGAAAATGAAACGAAAGTACAAACGCTTGTTTGTTTTGGTTTATTTTCTTGTTTGTTTTTTTTGAAGTTTTCTTTAAAATCTTTTTTTTAAATAAAGTTTGTAATCGATTACTTTCTTTTTATTTACAGATAGCGAGAGTTCCGATCCATGTTTCTATACTTCCTGTCAATGTGACAGACAGCTAGCGGAATGTCTCAAAATCGCACCGGGAATGAATCTGAAATATAAATATTACGACAGGAGAAAGTGTTAGTGCATTGCACTTTGATGGAAGTTTGTTCACGACTTACACGCCAGTTTAATAACAGAAACTGAACTTTGGGTGAAAAAAATAATTTTGTAATTGTAAAGTTTATTAGACATCTGGCTGAATTAAAGAAATATTGATTGAGATCCTATCATTTCTAGAAACATTGATTATTATCTGTGTATTGATAGAAATAGAAAGTAAATATTGGCTGTGGTCAATTCTTTGCAAATCTAGTACAAATATGATAAAAATATTGAATTGTTTAATTGGATTTCAGATAGCAAATATAAATGAATTATTTATTGTAATCCAATTATTGGTTGTCTGGTATGAATGTAGATACAATTTTGACTGTGATCTATTTTTCGCAAGCCTGATTGTAATACAAAGGTAAATTTAAATGTTGATTATGTTCTTTATAAGATGTCTGGTATAATTTTTAATATGTCGATTGTGATCTACTTAAGGACTGCATGATAGATAATTAAAAGAAAATAGATATATTGATTTTGTCCTGTTTCTTGGATGCCTTTTATTAAAGCTTATGATATGTTTATTGTGATATATTTATGAACTGCTTGATCAATTATAAAAAAAAATGTAGCTTTGATTGTCTCAAGGGATCCTGCGTTAATATTGCGTTAATATTGCGTTAATATTGCTCAGTAAATGATAAAGTAAATGACATCAAAACTAGAGCTGCTGTTCGATTAAAAATTTTAATCGAAATTAACGCATATTTAATCGAAAAAATATTTTATTTATTAATTTTAACATTTTTTAATTCTATCAACATGCCATATTAAAATATAATAACAACGTGTTGTTATTTTTTCGCACTTACTTGGCCTAAGCAATAGATTATTAAACCTTTGTGTGTGTGTGTATGTGTGTGTGTGTGTGTGTGTGTGACGTCTTTGACAAGCCAGACCTTGAAATGTTTGACTCATTTTTGACGCGAGCAAGTGAACATCCTTGTTCATTTGTTCTCAGTCTCACATGTGGGTCGCGACTTGTTATAAAGTGTGTGGTCAACAGGAAAGAAGGAACAGAAGATGAAAATGAAAGCCGACCGATAACATCACAGAGTGTCATTTTACACAATATTTTTTATTAATATAACTGACAGACCGATAAAATAAAATTCTTTTTTGTTGTTCACTAAAACATTGAACAAATAGTTGATAGTAAGAAAGTAAATGAATGAAAGAATATAAGAATAACATTTATAGAATGCGAAGCGCAAAGCAAAAACTTCAAAAGATTAAAAGTAAATTTGTCCTTCAACTCGCCGACTGTGGTTGTATTGGTCGGGAGGTGGGTGGTGTTAATATTGGTAGATGACGTCACTTACCAACCACAAGTTACATTGTTTCAAAGCCATGACACTTGTCAATCAAACTATAACACGTGCAGATGTTCATTAATTGCATCATTCAGGGTCATAAGTTTGAATTAAGAAATGGCAATCCTATTGTTTCAAGGTCATATAGCTGATATGATTGTATGTAAACGTGACACTCTGTGTTCGGATTTTTTTTTCTTCCTTTTTTTTTTTAAATCTCGACTGATCTTGTTATAGAATTGGGTTATTTACTGATTTTTTTTTATTTCATCTGCAACTCTGAAATAACATCATTTGGGTAAAATTTAACGCATTTAGGTGTTTGTGTTAAAAAATGTAATCGCATATTTTTAACGCATTAATTACGCTTTAATTGCAGTAAATCAACAGCCATATATAAAATTTAACTCAGTATCACAATAATTATGAAAAATACAACCACTGTTTCGGGTACAGATGTATTAGCAAGATGTTATACTATCAAAATACGATACAAAATTATGCGCAAAAAAAATAATGATACAAAATTTCTAGCATCTCGTTTTTTTGGTCTAATTATAAACGGGTTCATAATACCTCCACCAATACACTACAGTATATAATGTAAACTAGTGAATGAAAGTTTTCTCTTTTCACATCGACCGGGAAGGGAGCAGGAGTTTACTTGTCGAAGGGCTAAATAACCAAAACCTTCTTCATATATTACAAGTAGGGCTTCAGTCGACATACCTGGGGGTGAGGGTATGTGCGAATTGCGGCAGGGTGGGTGTGGTAGATCTACTTAATAAGTTGACTGAACTTAAACTTCAAATGGTAAAATTCTGTTATTTATCGTTTTGGTGAACTTTCCGCATTTAGTCAAATTAACGCATTTAAGTTTTGCGTTAAAAAATTTAATCGCAATTTTTTTTGACGCGTTAATCGCAAATTAACGCAGTTTAATCAGCAGCCCTAATCAAAACATTTTGTAAACTGATTGTTTGTACTCGTTTATGATACGTTAAAGTTCAGTTTAACCAACTACTAGGTGGAACCGTCGTGGTTGAGATTCTACAGTTGTTGTTGTTTTCAGTGCCCATCACCATAGTTGATGCTGCACTGACCACGAACACAGGCAGAGTCACTGGGGAGGAAGGGGGTGGGAGCAGCCAGTAACATTTTCAACGTCTTATGGGCTACTCCAGGGGTGCGCAAACTATTTCTATGTAGGACACATTTAAAACTTTAATTTTATCTGCGGGCCGCATATATATTTTGTCTACTTCAATTACAATTTACAACGTATAAAAAATGAGTTACTGATAATAACTAATGTATTTGTCATTTCATTTCACATTCACACTCTATAACACATGCGCGTTACATTTTAAAATACGAACAAAAATCAGTTGCTCATCCAACGTAAAAGAGTACCACAATGAGTCTTTGATTGCATCTCGAAGCTGGTGCATCAAATTGTTACTTATCTTTTCATAAGTTCTCCTTGATAAATAAATGTTGTCAAATTTTTGTTTTCTGTTCTAGAAATGTATTGCTTGCTGTATCTGACAAGCCTTCCTTGGTGAACTCGCCGTCGGAAAAAAAGGCTTGATCCGTTATCCAATCTTATGGGACATCACAAAACTTGGCTTCAGTTGTACATGCATGCGGGCCGCATAATATACTCTAACGGGCCGCATGTGGCCCGCGGACCGTAGTTCGCCCACCCCCCTAGGCTACTCAAACTAAGACCGTCACTGAACTCACCCAACGAAAATTATTAAATCCGCTGGAATGGCTATGAAGGGGGCGTGTCTATGCAGACCACCCAGTGCAGCCCCTTTGTTAATAAAAAAAAATTCTAATGAAGTATGAATGGCCGAGTGGTGTAGATACTTGACTGTCGACCTGAGAGTCCTGGGTTTCAATCGTCGGTGGAATTCCATGTGGAATTATTTTTTCTAGGTGAAATTTGTTTCAAAGTCGTCCAACAATTCCAACCGGCTTTAAATAGGTACCTGACTTAAGTTGGGGTAGTGAGGGCAGCTGGGCTAACCGCACTATCCCTTCATTTGCCGAGGTTATAGATACATAGATGAATTCTACACTTCATCTGCCCCTATGGCACGACAGGGCTAAGGGAACTTTACCATATTTGCTAAGGGATCCCCCTGTGGCTTGCAACGCCTGGTGTTAAATTACTGAGTACTAACAAAGCTACTATATATGAGTATGGAAAGGGAGCTCTGTAGTATGACATCACAATAATGTCCCTGTTAAAGAATCCCATATTTTACCATATGTTATGTCACCGCCAGCATGAATGAATCTGTTGCTGCTGTGAGGATAACATTTATAACAGGCAGCTTTGGTTGGAAAAAGAATCCTGCAGAAAGTACATTCTGGACATACCTCCAAGCCTACCAGTCAGAACATGGTTTGTGAATGTTTATTGATAAATAGTTCATGGGCGATATTTTGCAGTGTGAAGATTTAATACAATGTAATAAAAATATAGTGACAGAGAATCACCAGACGATCTACGTAGCCTGGAGTAGACACATGTAGACGGGGGTGAGGATAGATAGACTGATAGGCATACTGATTGACAGACAAATAGACATAGATTGATAGGTAGAAAAAGTTAGGGATGATAGATAGATAGATAGATAGATAGATAGATAGATAGATAGATAGATAGATAGATAGATAGATAGATAGATAGATAGATAGATAGATAGATAGATAGATAGATAGATAGATAGATAGATAGATAGATAGATAGAAAGTCAGACAGACATTGTGTAACATTTCTGGCTGCTCAACCAATATAATACGCAGCAAATTTTTCTACTAATCACGTCCGTCGTTTGAAAACAATTTTTTTTCTGTTCACAATTTGAAACATTTCAAATCTATTTCAATGACAAAAATAAAGACTATATTTCACGAAACTATACTAGACTTTAGACTGGTTGACAGTTTCATGTGTATTTTTTTCTTTAAAGTCTGTTTCCTCACTTAGCGATTAACATATAACGTATGCAAACCTTAACGCTTAATGGTAATTTGCTATTGATTCCAAGATCATGAGAAATAGGCATAGTATCAAAATAAACGAAAAACGATTTACACTCTAGTCAACTCATTGTTGAATCAAATCATTATTGTATTTATAAATAACAATGAAACCACCACCAACGCACACGCAAGCTTAACGAACTACGTCATTACAGAGTGTCAACAAGATGGAAGACGTTAATTAATTGTTTTTCAAAGTACTTGGCTTCTCAGAAGTTCATTAATCTGGTTCAACATTTTACAGTACATTAGGACTTCCGCCCCCACCCTCCCCTCCCCCCTCACCCTTTCCCCCCACTCATCACGTATGGCGGGGTTTATGACAAAGGCGTTACTTGGAAGTAAGTGGAATGCTCCCGGAAATTGCTTAAATGAACCCCCCTCTTTAATAATTGCCCCCATCGTGTGGTCTCTAAAGTCCCGGGCCTATTCCGCTCCGCCAACCCCGAGCCAGGCCGTACCGTGCGGGGCATGGGGGGCAGGGGGGCCGGGCTCCCCCCCGCGTGTTGTCTGTCCCCCTGCTTATTTGTCTCTACTTAGTAAAATGTATTACCTGCCCTCCCCCTGCTATTGCCTGGCCCCTGCTGGTGAATGCTTGGCCCCTGCTGTAGAATTTTCACGCTACGGGGCTGACCCGAGCTCTGTTAAAGCGACATCACTGAGGTCTGACCTTATTTACCTTTGGCAGCGATACTGGCAGAATACGGCTCAAACATTACGGCTCTGCTTTGAGTTATGTGCGGCTCCTAATGTTATTGTTTTTTTTTTAATCCTTTGAATTCTTTTGAAACTAAATTTTAATAAATTGTCTATATTGAAGCACTTGATAGGAAATTTTGCTATATTAAAAAAACAACGATACAGATCTCATCAACTTAATGAGTGTCCACTTCAGCCTATTCAGGATACTCTTCCGTTTTAAAATACTTAGTAAATTTACTTCTTCTTTAATGGCGAATGACGTTAAAAAAATAACCAACTAAATTTGGCTGCGTTTTCTTGATAAAAATTTGTGCCGTTTGTTTTATCA
This sequence comes from Bulinus truncatus, assembly GCA_021962125.1. NCBI lineage: Eukaryota > Metazoa > Mollusca > Gastropoda > Planorbidae > Bulinus > Bulinus truncatus. The sequence goes on along the minus strand of JAGDYQ010000279.1, from coordinate 288,010 downwards.
AATTAAAACTGAGAATAGTTTACGAAACAAAAATAAACATTCCGCTGGTCTGATTGTTTAAAAAAGTCTCTCTTGACATCCATTTTACATCCTGTACAGAACAAATGAATACGTGTACTACTCCCCCTATCAATGTTACCAATCAACTTTCTGATGAACAGTTAGAAAAGACTGGCAAGCTCCAACTTCATTTTACAATTATGGGGTTGGTACATTTGCCACTATGCGTTTATTCTGTTTATTTATTTTTAACGCAGTGACTACTCGACCAGCAAACTGGAATAATCATTTTTTTCCCCGCCGACCAGCAATAGATGTGCGCATGCGCGACTAGACGGGCTAGGACTGCATATTATTGCATATTTTTTTTTGTTTTCGGGGCTAGAATTAGGGTAAGGGTTAGGGCTAGGGTTAGGGTTAGGCTTAGGGTTAGGGTTAGGGTTAGGAATAGGGTTAGGGTTAGGAATAGGATAAGGGTTAGGAATAGGGTTAGGTGCTATATCTATAGCCGGATCCCGAAAAAAAATAATACGGAGTCCGTCTAGTCGCGCATGCGCAATATCTATAGATGGACCCCTAAAAAAATAATACGGAATCCGTCTAGTCGCGCATGCGCACATCTATTGCTGGTCGGCGGAAAAAAAAATTATCATTACAGTTTGCTGGTCGAGTAGTCACTGCGTATTTTTAAATGTACAAAAACTTAACCTAAATTCTAAATTTTGAAGTTGAAGAAAAAGTCAATCAATTTTTATTTTTTTTTTGTCCAGCTTTTTAAAAAAATTCCCACTTGTAGCTTCATTAGGAGTGGAATAAGGATTTTTAAAAAGTACTAAAAGCTGGTTAAATACATTGCCGGTAAAGTGTATATTTATAGGCTACATGCTTGTACTTTAATTTCAGACTTCTTTCTGAAAATGGCCAGACTAGCGTTATATGTTTTGTGTGGTCTGTGTCTTATGCGCTCCGACGTTTTTGGAATGGCTCTAGGTAATATGTGGATCTAGGTTTATATTTAGAATAAATGTATTTTTTTTTAACTGGCTTAACGAAAAATACCAGAGCTTCATGTTGTTTTGTGTCAAAACATGTTGTAGTACTAGACAATCAATGTTCAGTCAATACAAGGCATATACCTTAATGCTTATATATTTTTTTAAAGTAATTACTTAAAAGTTTGAATGTTATAATTTTGTGGCTTTTGACGGTTCACTCGTGATTCATCTGTTTCTGAACATTTTATAATGGTACTTTTAGCCAGAGGTGGGCAAACGTTTTGAATCTCTCGCCATTAATTTGACCTAAAGCTCGGACCAAAAGTAGATGGTTGCAGTGATTGTTTAAGTGAAGTTCCATTAGCCCCAACGTTAAGTCAGGCACCCATTTAAAGCTTTGTGTACTTGTGGGACAACTTTGAAACTTATTTCACCTGGAAATTCCCATGGGTCTCAACGAGGGTCGAACCCAGAACTCCCAAGTCGGCAGTCGAGTATCTACACCACTCAGCCATCCGTCCCACTGTTTATATGAGCTAGTATAAATTTCAGTATAAACGACAATGATCTGAAAGGGCTGAGGGGGCGAGTGTAACGCGGGGGCCGAATAAAACAGCCAAATGAGCCTCACTTAGATTGACGTGTGTCTACTCTCTCTCTCTCTCTATATATATATATATATATATATATATATATATATAGATATATATAACACATCTTCGAGACGCAAGACGCAGGACTATTTATAGATTCTGGAATTCCCGAATACTTCGACAACTAGCGACAGCGGAAAAAAAACACTATAGTGTGGAGACGGGAGGGCTGGATCACAGCAAGCGTGTTGTTTAAAGTGGATCAAGATGAATCACAGCAAGCGTGTTGTTTATATTGATTGATAAGGCGGCGTATTACGACGCGGGACGACTAGTAAACTGTATTAAGATATGTATAGTCACTCTATTGACTGTGTGCTTAAGTCCGTTTTCCTAATACAAATACAAGTTATTCTGTCTTTCAAATATTTTAACCCTTCATCGATGCTAAGTTCTATTTTACTTTTAATAAGCGTTAGCCTATTTTAATGAAAACAATTTTGATATATTTCTCCAGGCGATACCAGCAACCTAACATCAACAACCAACGGTGTCCATCTCATTCACAGGCGCAGTTCTGTCCTGCAGTGTTACCAGATGGACCAGACCGTGGGTCCGAGCTGCTTGTCCTACTTGGGCTACGGATGTTACTGTGGGTACGGAGGTAGTGGTCAACCCGTTGATGAGGTGGACAGGTAAGACGAGATAACCTGTGCTCACATTTATTTGTTGCTTCCATGTGAGTGTCTGATAGCTAGAGTGAATGTTGCATTTACCTCCCACTGGATATAACGTCCGTAGGCCAGCCATATCATTTACTTAAAACGCCTGACGCGAAGTATTTGTGTGTGTGTGTGTGTGTGTATGTGTGTTGACAACAAGTTATCGCTGGTCGGAAACCATTAAAATCTAATACATAATCGGCTAGCCTGGCGTACGTACGAGCGAGCGTGTGTATAACTTCCGCGGCTAAATATAGATTGGGGAATTCCAAAATTTTAGTCCCACTCAAGGGGAGTTAACTCTTGCTTGGCTAAAAAAAATACTCGCCGGTCCGGGTACCGGGACTTTGATCTAGTTATCACCACAAAATTCTTCATGGAAAAATAAAACAACATCTACCATAATACTTGCGGTCGAAAATGAGCATGTTTTTTTTTTAAATGTACTACAAAATAAACTCCTATTAGTGGCTTATAGAATCAATGGAAATGGAGATCTCTTCATTACAGGGACATTTTTGTTATTCATAAAACTCAAACGTGCAAGGTGTTGTTATATGGTTTCAATGTTCTTCCTTGCCCAGGGGATTTTAAGGAAAGGGTGCACCCCCCCCCCCCGGAAGCAAACGGAAAAACATTATGTGTGTGTGGTTTCTGTTATTTTTGTAAGTGTAAGTGTGTCTCCTAAAATGTTGTACATTTTTTTTTTCTTTTAGTTGGAACGCAGGACGTTAGGAATACATGAGTGTTATTGAAAACGACACATTCCGTTTAGAACTTCGAGTTAATCTCTTGTATACTTTCAAAACCAATCTCAATTTCTCTTATGCTAAGGGGGGGGGGCGGGGCGGGGGGTGTGAAGTAACGGAAAAAACATTATCATGTCAAAACTATAAGCTAGCACAAGTATAAATTAAAATGAATTTTTTTTTAAATCCTTTTTTTAAATTATATCTTAAGTTCCTAGAGGCTCATCGGGACAGATGAAGTATGAAGTCCCTGTAATCTCTTAGATCCTATCAACCACTAATAGGACTGTTTTTATGGTACCCTTCTTTCATTCTCGCAATAGCCTATAGTGCAATGGCCGTAGAGGTGCCACGGGAAATATAGCGATGACTTTCACAATGACTATGTATCCGGATATATATATATATATATATATATACATATATATATATATATATATATATATATATATATATATATATATATATACTTATAAGACGCATTTGTTGTCTGTCTGTCTGTTCCCTTATAACTCAAGATCCAGACAACAAAATAACGTGAAATTTGGTATACGTACACATAATTACATGGGGAAGGTTATAGGACATGTTTCGTTTCATCTCGATGGGTAGTTTAATTGTAATTAATTATTATGATAAAAGATCGGTGGGAGACAGAAATATTTTACTGCATTTTTGTTTCTAAAGCAAAAGATGTGTAACTTCCGGAAACTCAAATTGTAAACATGGTCTGGTAAAATCAATAGTGGTAAAAACAATTCTCGGCTAAATTATTTTACTGCAAAAAACAAGAAACTCTTATTGTCGAAGTGGGAATGGCAAATTGCTTATCTATTTACTTAGGACAGGTTTCGTTTCATCTCCATGGGTAGTTTAATTGTAATTATTTTTTTTTTATTTTAGTATTTTACAATATTAAAGTAATCTCGACGGCGACATAAATAAAATTCCTCTGTGACGTCATTTCCCGATGTGCGCATAATGTATTAAAAATTGAGATTATGTTTGTGAGGCCCGCTAGCACAGTCGCTTACTCGCTTGGCCGTGACTCAAATTAGGCCGACTATGTGTGGGTTCAAATCCCGACAGTGAGATTTTTTTTTTTTCAATTTTTTTTTTTTTCAGAATAATCTCTATACTTATAAGACGCATTTGTTGTCTGTCTATCTGTTCCCAGACAGAGAGAGGGCGGGAGAGAGAGATAAAGAGACAGGGGGGCAGGTGGGGAGAGAGAGGAAAGGAGGGTAGGAGGGAGGGAGGGAGGGAGAGAGGGAGGGAGGGGGATGGACAGGGGGAGAGAGAGGGAGGGAGGAGAGAAAGGGGAGGGAAGGAAAGAGAAGGAACGGAGGGAGAGAGGGGGTAGGGAGGGGGGGAGATAGAGGGAGGGAGGGAGAGAGGGTGGGAGAGAGGGAGGGGAGAGATAAGAGTGAGGGGGCAGGGAGAGAGAGAGGGAATGAGGGGAGGGAGGAAGGGGGAGAGGGAGGGAGAGAGAGGTGGGGAGAGGGAGGGAGGGGAATGGAGGGAGGGAGAGAGAGGAAGGGAAGGAGAGAGGGGAGAGAGAGGATGGGAGAAATGTGAGGAAGAGAGATAAAGAAAGAGAGGGGGCAGGGAGGGAGAGAGAGGGAAGGAGGAAGGGGGAGAGAGGGAGGGAGGGGGGTGGACAGGGGGAGAGAAGGAGGGGGAGAGAGGGAGATGGGAGAGGGAGGGAGGTAGAGAGATGGGAGAGAGAGGGAGGGAGAGGGAGGGAGGAGAAAGGAAGGGAAGGAAAGGGAGAGAAAGAGGGGGGTAAAGAGGGAGGGGGAGGGAGGGAGAGAAGAGGGAGGGAGAAAACAAAAGGTAAACAGAAAACCTTATTTTAAACCCGGGCTAAGCCGGGTACTTGCAACTAGTATATATATATATATATATATATATATACTAATGAATTTTGTGATTGTATTCATTTTCAGATGCTGTCAAAAACATGACAATTGTTATGGCAATGTCCAGTGTTCTCATGGATGGTTCACGTACTTTGTCCACTACGGTGTATACTGCTCACAGGGTCAGTGCAATTGTACAGGTGGGTCAGTCATTTTTTTTTAAAATACAACACAGCACGCAAGTACTCAAAGCAAGGCTTTTGGTTTTTTGTTTTTTTTTTTTTCGGAGCAAGATTTATCTGGGGATCATAGGGCGAAAGTAGCCGTTGAAACCCTTTTACCTTGAGATTTGATAAGAATTGGAAAAGGTCTATTGGCAGTCGGCCAATTTTTATATTGTTACGACTTTCAAACTCTCTCTCTCTCTCTCTCTCTCTCTCTCTAGGTAGGCACAAAAGGTCACGTGAGTTCGTTAGTGGAATAATAAGATTTATTCAGTCTACTAAAGGTACTGATTATAATAGTCTAGTCTAAGGGTTGGCAACCTTTTGAGACGGAAGAGCCAAAAGTCATAATTTAAGTTTTCTCAGTTTTTAAAGAGCCACTAAAATTGTTGTTTCAATATTATGGTATTTGATTCGGTCGCAATTTGACATCGAAAGAGTCGCATGCGGCTCGCGAGCCCCAGGTTGCCGACCCCTGGTCTAGTTGGTAACAGTTTATTGACTATGCGTCTCTTTCACTGATATACAGTTTCTCTGTGTTGTTGTTGTCGTGTGGCACTGACACTAGGGTCAGCTCGTCGCAGCTATGCTGGTGTTCGTCTCCACAATGGTTGTTCTCTGTCGGATAACTTGAGTGTTCTATGAATCACAGCACAGTTCCTTTTATAGGGTGCCCACCCACGCTGAATACATTGTTTTCCTGCCAAACTAAGGGTGAAGGCCATTGCGTGGGTGTGCAAGTGCAGGTGGCGAACAACACTATTTCATCATATGTACTAAGGCGGGGGGGGGGTGGGGGGGAGGGACACTGAACGACCAAATTAACAATGTGTAGGCATACTAAAGTCGTGATTGCATCATTCATCTCGGGAGGGGGGCTGGGATGCGACCGAACGGGTGGCGGAGGGGGTGTGAAGCCGAGTTATAACAATATATTTCACTTAATCTAATACATAATCGGCTAGCCTGGCGTACGTACGTGTGTATAACTTCCGCGGCTAAAAATAGACTGGGGAATTCCAAAATTTTCGTCTCACTCAAGGAGGGTGAACTCTTGCTTGGCTAAAAATAGTCTTGGTATTCCAAGTAGTGCGCAAATTATGTAAGGCTGTAAAGATGGTCAAAGGGATACAACTCAATTATAAGGAGTCACTCGCCGGTCCGGGTACCGGGCCTTTGATCTGGTTTTTTTTATATTTAGCCCACACTGCTCTAGGACTATCGAAGAAAGATAATCAATATAGCAGCTTTTTTATTTTTATTTTTGGATCCCTTCTATTGTGATGCACCACATAAATGACAACGAAAATATAAACAGCATGCACCCAACGTGAAAGCACATGTACTCCAAAAATGTACTCGAGAAGTACTTGGCATATGTACTCTGTAAAATAAGTCTACTAAGAGGAGAAGGGGAGAGACCTAGGCTATCATAATCAGTGGCGCAACCCAAGACCAAATCATCAATACATATTTTACTATATAAAGACTGTCAAACTGTCTTTTTTTCAATATGTGAGCCCCCCTCCCCCCTCAGAATTTTTCGCTGGTTACGCCGCTGATCATAATATAGCTTCCCTATCTTTAAGGACAGCTATTTTAGGGAGACAGGGCAAAAAGAAATTAGCTGCGCATAAACGTAAGTTCACTTTTCTTATTTTCTATTTTTTTCTTTTTTAACAGATTATGCGAGTTACTCCCCTTGCGCCTACACTGCCTGTGAATGTGACAGAGAATTTGCTGACTGCCTGAAGGCGGCCGGTTCATTGAATCCAATGTATACATTTTACAACAAAAATAACTGTTAGATTTCAGTTAGATTTCATTGCTCTGTCATGTCATTATTGTGAAACTATTATATTATTTTCGTTGTGGGTGTGTTGAATTAAAATGTATATTTATTTCACATTCAAATGTCTTTTTGGTTACGTTCTATATGTTACCCCTTCAATAAGTGATGATTAAAATTCGAATTTACCTAAATATCGATGTAAGAAAAGCAGTTCTATTTTAAAAAAAACGGACATTCATACATGCCTAGATATCAGTCCTATAGAAAAAATAAAATCTCCCTTAGCTGGTATGTCATAAGAATGTCACTTTTTGTTTCTTGAGGATTGAGCTATTTATTGATCTACATCCCACACATGGCTTACATAATATGGTAGACTGCACACCGAACTCTGTTTTCCCCCTATGTAAGACTCGAGGAATCAAGTGAAGTCATAATTCAAGTGGGCAGAGCTTATACAAACAAAGGCTGTGACTGAATGCAAACTCTACGTTACACTTCGAAACATTCGGTTGGTTGGAAATGCTTTTTAAATATATATGCTAGTGGAAAAGCCTGCTGAAGCTGGCTGAACGAAATCCGACAGAAGGAATAACAAAGAAATACAGGAAATACTTCAATAGAAAAGAACATGTGGCCTTTATTGCCATGAACAGAATACAATATGAACAGAAATAATAAAGAAATGTATGAAATACTACGCATAAACCGCACGATAAAAAAAAAACTACCTCCTAGGGAGACACAGTGTCACAACGCATACACAGCACGATATGAAAACTACCGGAGGAATACACACAGGTATTTAAGAAATATATATATATATATACAGTGGATTCCGCTTAATTGGGACACCCCTTAATTGGGACAGCCGCTTATTTGGGACAAATCTCAAAAAAACCAAACCAAGAAGTCAATAGTAAATGTGTATGTTTAATTGGGACAGCCGCTTTATTGGGACAAAAGGCCTCGGTCCCGATGTGTCCCAATTAAGCGGAATCGACTATATATATAAATATATATCTCCTAAATACAAGTAAAAAAGCTGTACTTTTAGCAAACTATTCATGAAACATGAAAATACAATAGAAAAATATAATATAATTTGAAAGCAAATAGATTTGCGGTTCAAAAACAAACATATTTTGAGCCAAATATTCAAATTATGGTGTCGGTAAAGCAAGTGAGGAAACATTTATCTGACAGTTTTAAACACAAGTTTGGGGCGATGGCCGTTAGTTGCATTCAACAAAAGCCTTTATTAAGTCTATTATCCTCGGAAACCGATACTGCAAGTCGGCATTCTTTGAAAATAGATACGCATACTGAAATAGATACGCGTACCGAAATAGATACGCGTACTGAAATAGATACGCGTACTGAAATAGATACGCGTACCGAAATTTCAATAGATAAAATTTTGTATGAGATCAATGTAAATAAAAGATTTTAGCCAATATCTGAAACTGGGGTCGGGAAAGGCTTGGGGGTGGGGGTGGGGTGGGGAAGGGGGTGCCTAAGAAACTGAGATCTGCGGTAGCCCACAGCGAGAAGTCGCCCGGGATGTTTTGGGGTTTTCCCCATAAGTCAATATTGCACCAGGATATATTGTCATGAAACAGAATGTCTTAGCTAAGATCGAATTTATTTTTTTTCTAAATCAAATGATTTCTATGGGTTGATTTTTAAGGCACGAAGCATTAATATTCATTTTAAACAGTTAATGGAAATGTTTCCGTACAGTTATTTATTTATTTTATGTGATAGACAGACAGATAGACATACAAATTGGCGTATGTTAAAAACATGGTTACATGCTTGCAAATGAACAAATTATTAAGAGGACCATAGATGATGTACAGACAGACAGTGTCTGACTGTGGTCATAAAACCTATGAACTATACAACCTATGATTGATACAACAATTAGACTGATATAACAATGGAATGATCTATTAAAGGCACTGATATAACAATGATGCTTATATAACAATGAGGCTTGTATAGAAATGATGCTTATATAACAATGAGGTGTATATAACAGTGTGGCTTATATAACAATGAGGCTTATATAACAATGAGGCGTATATAACAATGAGGCTTATATAACAATGAGGCGTATATAACAATGAGGCTTATATAACAATGAGGTGTATATAACAATGAGGCTTATATAACAATGAGGCTTGTGTAAAAATGAGCAGTATATAACAATGAGGCTTGTATATCATTGAGGCGTATATAACAATGAGGCCTATATAACAATGAGACGTGTATATAAAAATGAAACGATAAAGGAAATAATGTGAAATATACACTGTCTCTTTGACTAAAGTGAAACTAAAACTGACTAACAAATTACCCTTAGGACATGATGCATACAATGTACATTTATTATTCAGCTTTAGCTATTAATTTTTCTTTGTAAGGGATGGAGTTCGAAAGCCACCTGCGTCACAGCACACTTAATATATATATATTAGGGTTATGACTTTTTTGTAACCTCATATTTACATGGCAAGAAAAGGTGACTTTTAATGAGTGTATTATGGCACAAAAAACCTTTTCTGAAAATATTTGAAAAACCTTCCCCACCAAACCATAAAACGAATATTATATATTAATATATATAACACAACATTGTAATGGAAAGTTACATAAGAACAACAAGTGCAATGCATGTAAGCATGAGTATAGAGATGCCCAAAATATGAAATGATAATAAAGGACAGCATAGGAAACATAAATTAAGTTTTATGCTTCATCATTAGTGAGAATAAAACAGTTAATAGTGTCTTTGAAGTCTCACAACGTGGGACAATAACTTGCATTATTTGTATAGCTCTTTCTGCATAGCAGTTACTTCGTTCTATACCAGGTATTGCTTAATCTTCACAGACCCAGTGCCTCAAGAAGCATCTTTCTGCTTCAGTGTATCTATGCAAGCAGGTGCTAAAATCTCTTTTCCTATCTTCCAGTCCCTTTGATCTGAAAACCATACTTCAGACCATGTATGTCCTCGCTATGAAAGTACACACAAGTTCAAATTTCTCGTTTCTATTTTCCGGAATGCCAGAAGTGCTAGTATTGCACTTGAATTCCAACGAGCATTACTTAAAGTCGTCAGTCTCTGGAAGTGAATTACTGGAAAGGTTTTATTTCATTCGTAATAGTGAAATACTTGCGTCAACTGATGTAAGAACTTCATGTCGTCTTTTCATCCTTTGTTTTCTCACATGATTTCTGAACTACTTTCATGAGAATCAAGTGACTCTTGAAGTGACTGTAATTTGCGCTAATTTCAGCAACAAATTGGATAAGAAATGTTTGGATTAGACGTTTCCCTGCCGAAAACAGAATCCATAGCATGTAGCGTTTAGAGTACTAGGCCTAAAAACATGAAGCTGGCAGCCTATGTACTGAGGGATTTGTCCACTGTTCTGTTGACAGTAATTTTGCAGCTTGCGTACCACACCATTTTGCTGCCAGAATTTGTATTCCTTGTATCGCAAATAATTACTCGAATACATGAATAGAGTTCGTATTCAGCTAGAACAGCCCTATTCGCTGTAAATATTGTCTCTGCTTTTCCATTTGTCGGAGACAATATGGCTAATCTGAATTTACTTTTAATTGGCATTTTCGGTCAAAGCAACTTGTTTTTTCTCCTTCTATTCTTTTCCTGTCAAAATGTATGCACCATTCAACATTTTGTAAGCTGTTTTTAAACTGCAACTTCAGTAATTCTGCTTCTTTATAGGTTGCCTTATACACTCCTGACTGTGAAGGAGCTTCAATATTGGTAGAGTGTTCGCCGAATATTTTTAAAACTTTACAAGCTTTATTTGTTGACAAATTTGCTTTCCTACAAAATTAATTACAAGCAGACGATTACAGTTGAATAAAATTGAAATAGAAGAATACTATATTCCCAAATCAACCAAGAAGACTTTCCAAATTCCAAGCAGACCTTTCGTAACAATTACCAAACAAAGGTTCATAAGATTTGACCATTTTTGGTAAAGTTGCAGTAGACGCATAATACATTAAAACAGTGCACTTTAAATTTAAAATAACTGTTTTTTTTTTAATTTTGTTTCAGGCATGGAGTTTAAAAATACCCTATAAAGTTCCTGGATGTAATAAATGCAATTAAATATTTGTTATTGCGCAATCCATCAAAGAAGTAATTTTATTGAAAAACGCTTCTTATTTGTAAACACAAGATGGCGTTGGTATGGAAGGTTTTTTTTTAGTGAAAAATAAATGAATATTATTTTCATATTTTGTTCACAATTGTTCATTAGAAAATGCCATGTAAAATAAGATTCTGAAAAAAAATGAAAAAAGTATATATATATATATTTTTCTTTGAGTTCCCTCATCCCCCCCCTTGACCCTATTCCTCTAGTCTGAACCACCTGACCTCACTGAAACAATGTCAAATTGTGTAATTGTACGTCGGTTCGGCGTGACCTTCTCGTCACATTTCCCCAGGTGTGCTGGATTGTTTACCGACACATCTTTACAGCTGCAGATCTATGCCAGTGATAGAACAACGACCGACATGGCTGACGGCGTCATAGGGATGAACTCTGTTGGATCAAACACAGATCGTTGTCAGGTATTTCTTTGAATGTCTTTGTTTTATATTTAGTCTTATCAAACTAATTCTAATCAACCGTGGTCTTTGAGAAAATGTAAACTAAATATGTATTAAATATGTATGGAATATGTATTGAATATTTATAAGAAATGCTATTTGATATGTGATCTCTTTTATTAGGGCGATGATGATGTATGATTCAAAATTCATGTATGTATTTGCTTATCTAGCTCAACATCTCTTTCTCTCTTCTGCCTCTCTCTCTCTCTCTCTCACTACACACTCTCTCTCTCTACACTCTCCCTCCCTCTCTCCCCCTCTCCCTCCCTCTCTCTGCCTCCCTTTCTCCTGCTCACTCATTCTCTACCTCCCCCCACTCTCAATCACTCACTCTCTCTTTCTCTCTCTCTCTCTCTCTCTCTCTCTCAACTAATCATGTTGAAAATTATATCTCATCACAGACTCGAACACCATGAGCATACTATTCCTCTCGGACAAAATTCAGGTGAGACGACAAAAGTCAATTCCTAATATGGACGAAGTGAAGGTCAAATATCCATCAGATCAGTGCAGTGCCGAACCCAGAGATTTAGGGGCCCGGGGGTCTTGGCCTCTTTGTGGGCCCCTGCATTTAGACATTCGACACCATTACATGAGATAATGTACTTAGTATTTAATGTAAATAAAACTGTGCCCCCCCCTAAAGCTGGGGCCTCGGGGTACTTTAGAATTTGGATACCCCTTCCCCCACCCTAGGTACGCCTGTGTATCAGTGGATTGTAAATGTGTAAGCCCATCAAAATATTGGTGAGCGTCTGAGCTTTCAAATCTCATCAACATCCGTGTAACTGCTGTCAGCCTCTGTTACTGATGTGGGATATGTAATTAATGTAATCAACCTTAACCCTCGGATCATTCACGCTACCCGAAGTGCATGATCAATCATGATTGTCGTTGGCATAGAGTAACACAAATTCTCTAAGCTGTATTTACGGATTGTCATTTATGTGCAATGCAAAAGAACCCAGATGATGTTCACTACTAAAAAGTGGATTTCATTCCTTTGAATGGTTTATTCCCTAACACAGTGGTCCCTAACCCCCCAGGCCTCGGACTTTTAACGGTCCGTGGATCAAATAGTACTGGGCCGCACAAGAAATAATTAAATTATTCCCATTTTATTCACCGTTTTGTATTTTGAGATTGTAAGACTTTCCATGGACATTTGTTGTTGTTGTTGTTCTTTGAGTGCCCATCACCAACAGTTGATGCTGTAGTGATCACGAACACTTGAGTCGCGGTAATATTTTCAACGTCTAATGGGTTACTCAAACTATCACTCGTCAATGGCTCACCCACCGGACATAACTAGAGCCTCTCATAAAACTTGATGTTGGAGTGGAATTAAGGGGAGAGTATCCATGCAGAGACGCTAGTGCAGCCCCCCCTTAATCAATAAAAAAAAAATTCAAATGAAGAATAATTGTTTTCTATGGGATCCCCTGTGGCTTTTTATAATACCCTGGTTCCATTTCGCCCGAATAAAGTCGGCCAGTCAGGTAAATTACCTGGTATTTAATTAATCATTTCATATTTCAAAGGTAAATATGTTCATTTAATACTACTAGTTGTACCCTGCAAAACATTTGCATAGAGTTATATCCCCTTAGGTTTGATTGGCAGGCCAAATTATTTTCTAGCTCCGGGCAGATCCGATTTTTTTTTCATGATTTTATTTTAAACTGGAATACTGTTGTATTAATTCTTTACTTTCGATTTAACGCAGCGCCCAGATCACTATTATTATATTATATGTTCATTTAATACTAACAAAACTACTATATACAGATATAGAGGTTTGTAGTAGGACTTCAATGTCCCTGTTATAGAGTTACATATGTAGTACCAATGCTATGTCGCCCCCCCTCCCCGCATGAATTAATGAATCTGTTGTCGCTGTGAACATAACGCGGATGTTATTATTTGTAAGTCAGCTTGGGTTGGAACAAGAATCCTGCAGAGAATAACTTTTTGGACCAACCTCCGAAGCAGCCACGTCGTCAGTTAAAACAAGGTTTGTGAATGTTTATTGAAAAATAGATCCTGGACTTTACTTGGCATTCTGAAGATTTAATGCAATGTGATAAAGATAGAGTGACATAGAGTCGCCAGACGATCTACGTAGCCAGGGGTATATACATGTAGACGGGGGTGAGGATAGATAGACTGATAGGCAGAGCAAATAGACATAGATAGAAAAAGTCAGGGATGGATAGAGAGATAGATAGATAGATAGATAGATAGATAGATAGATAGATAGATAGATAGATAGATAGATAGATAGATAGATAGATAGATAGATAGATAGATATAACTCCTTTTCTTACAAATATTTTTTTTCTATTTGTATATTTATTTCAACCGTCCTTATCTATATATATATAATTCTCTTCTTGGACACCAGCCTGTAAGACTATTTATAGATTTGTGGAATTCCCGAATGCCTCACAGCAAGCAAGACGCGTTCAACAATGTTTGACAACTCGCGTTGTTTTCTGATGTCTTATAAAACCAGATTTTTTAAATTTCATATATGACGTTTTGTCCTTTTATTTGGTATCAATACGAGCACAATGGTGGTTGTACAATACTATCTCATGCCTGACAGCTCCAGTAATTTTTAAAACAGTATTGTTTGGTTGTAATCATGTTTTTATGTGCTCTAAATACGAAACAATTTCATTTATCCCCCGTCGCGGTAAATTCTGTATCCGATTAAGCGCGGAAAATGAGGGAATGATGTACATAAAATAACATAATGTCAACTGATTATTGTAAATAAAAAACACATTTAATAATACAATTATGTGTGAAGAATAAAGTAATACTGAACTATTTCCAATTTGAGAATATAAAAAATTGTGTATTAATATACAAACAAATGTTAACTGTTTCAGAATATGTACGCATTACACGAAATCTATCTGTACTGAATAGTAAGATGAAGGTTATACTAAAAGAAACGTAAGCTGGGTTGAGCAAGTCTAAAATAGTGTGCTGGGGGAAGGGGTGGATTGAGGCAGATACAAAGCGAATTGTTGCGAACAAAAAATAAAATGCAATGCAAATTAACCCCCCCCCCCTCCGAAATATGTTTGTTAGAAACTGAATGAGAAAAATAAACAATAAAATAAAAAAAAGTTGCTGGAAGGTACTAGATAGTGATCATAAAGTCTGCACTTGATAGGTCAAAGTTCAACTTTGCATATCATGTAAGAGTGTTATTTTGTTTGATTGCTAATTTAAAAAATATAATTACAGTAATTTTATGCTTGATAAGGCGGCGTATGGTACGCCGCGGGATGGCTAGTAAATATATATTGCGCTACAATTCTACACGTTCTCTTCTAATAGACTCACAGCTTGAAAGGGATAATAAAAAATAGTTCAGGTGCAACTAGATGGAAGATGATATGCAAAGTGATTGGTTATTGATGAGCTTTTACATGTGGTGCAGGTTTCTATAAAATTGGTCAACCAAAACCATATTTTCATCTTTATCTCAGAATCTGCCGCCTTATGGGGTGGGGTAGGGGGGATTGGGCTAGATGCAAACAAAAAGAATAAACGCGGAAAGTAGGACAGTCTATTATTAGCCAAGTCTAATAAACGAAAAATGAAACCCGCGTTCTGCTAGGATAGATGTCTAGACCCATGGTCTGTGAGTAGATGGTGTGGCAATAGAATCACGTCATACAGCAATTTTACTTACGACTCTAACGATGACTAGTTTTAAAATAAATCATTGGTCGGTTTTTAATTTATTATTTTTGCACTTTTTGGGTAAGTTAAGTTACATTTCTAGGTTTTATGGATTTTTACTGTTAAAATGTATTTTTAAAAATATGATTATAATTTCAGTTATCTTTAATTAGTTATAAATAATTGTTTTTTAACCGATTGGAAATTGAGATCAATGTGTTTCATTCTTTATAAAATATTGATAATATGATACCATTAATGAATTATGGGATAATATGAATAATGTGAAAGTACAATATTTGTGAATTATATAGACTGTGATATGATGTGATAACATTTATACCATAAGGGATAATATGATAATTATGAAATATAATAACATAATTAAATAATAGCTAGAGTCACAGTAGAAGTGGGACGAGATCTAGACAAGTAAGGGCATTAGCTAGGCAACAAGTAGTACTGCAAGTACATGAAGTACAACAAGTACAGCAAGAACACCAAGTGCAGGAAGTGCAACAAGTACAGGAAGTACAACAAGTAAGAAAGTTCAACAAGTACCACAAGTACACTAAGTACAGCAAGTACAGAAAGTACACCAAGTACAGAAAGTTCAACAATTGCAGTAAGTAAATCAAGTGCAACAAGTACAGCAAATGCAATTCACTGGTGAATCACACGCTGCTCTATGGATTTGACACTTTTCACGCTGAAGCCAAAAGGCTTTTGAGTTCCGGAGAAAAACGCTTCTCCAAATTTCATACATAGAGCGTAAGATGCCCCCCCTCTCCCCATCATTTCTAACAAATAAAGGGATTAAAGACATTGTGGAACCTCATGAGAGCTGACAATGGTTGGGTCACGTTACACGCCCCTAACATTCTCAGCCAAATGATAATCTGGCTGTACCTAGGGATGAGCAAGACGTCCTAGAAAGAACTGGACAGCCAAACGTTCAGGAATAGAAACGCAAAAATAAAATAATTATTTTTTTTAAAAAAACCTAATGGTGACATAGAGAGGAATAGAGAGACATATCTATTTCTGTAATAGATTGAGGTGGGTAGGGCACATATAAATAATGGAAAAACAACAGAGATCCGAATGCAAAATATAAGACAACCCCCAATGAGAAAAGGCCTACGGGCAGACCAAGAAGCAGATGGTTGGACTTAGAGGAAGTGGAGAAAGACCTTAAAGTCATAGAAGTGAGAGAATGGAGGAAGAAGACCATGGATCGGGAAAAGTGGAGAATAGTGGTATGGCAGGCAAAAGCCCTAAATGGGCTGTAGAGAGTAGTATGGCAGGCCAGGGCCCTAAATGCGTTGTAGAGCCAAAGGAAGAGGAAGAAGCTGTGCAATGAAAACATTAAATGATTTTGTTTTCCACTACATTCTACAATTCATGTAACCTTTTAAATTGCTCTGTTCTAGTTTCTGTATCTCAAGGAACAGTCGTTATGGGTAAGTTCAAGAGAGTGACGGACAAAGACGTTGTCATGGAAACGCTGAACCGCACAGAGCATCGGGTCAGCCTGACCCAGTGTGCCGCACTGTGCCTGAGCCTGGAGGCTATCTGCTTCAGCTTCAGTTTTGACAAAACAACCGGATTGTGTGCGTTAGGTTTGTTGATGAGTTTCTATCTATCTATCGATCTATCTCATCCAGGGATTCTCAAAGGCAAATATTGGTACATAGTACAAATCTATTCAGGGCTGCCGCCAGCAGATATTTAGCCCCTGACTGGGGGAACCGTCGAATAACAAACACCCGTTTACTACTAAGTAACTATATGGCGGATTTGTGTACCCCACAAGGCCATATAGGTGCTAGGGCTTCTGACATATTTTAAGTTGCACCACTCTTGGCGGCGTCTTTGAGCTATATTGCTGCCTGTCTGTCTGCCTGTCTGTCTGCGTCTGATATCATCGCGCGCAACTGTCATCAATAGATGCAAGTTTGTTTTTTTTATTTTTTTTCAATCAATATTTGTGTATTTACAAAACTGTCCAAATGTGAGCCCAAACATCATTTTCCTAAACCGTATGCATTTTAATATTTCACTGTTCATAAAATTATTAAAGGAATAAATACTTAAGCCAATGGACAGCTATTTTAGAACCGCTGTGGAAGGGGGAAAAAATTTAATATATAAAGTCGACTATTTTTTATGGGAATTTATTATTTCAAAATTGTAGCTGAAATGTATCAGTTGGCGTTCTTTTATGTGATTTTTAAACTAGAATATTTGAAACCTAATTCCAGATAGTCTTAAAGTTAAACTAGAATAGATGAAACCTAATTAAAGATAGTCTTAAAGTTAAACTAGAATAGATGAAATGTAATTCCAGACAGTCTTAAGGTTAAACTAGAATAGATGAAACTAAACTACAGATAGTCTTAAGATTAAATAAGAATAGACGAAACCTAATTCCCGATAGTCTTAAGGTTAAACTGGAATAGATCAAACCTAATTCCAGGTAGTCTTAAGGTTTAACTAGAATAGATGTAACTTAATTACAGATAGTCTTAAGGTTAAACTACAATAGCTGAAACCTAATTCCAGATAGTCTTAATGTTTCCTGCAAGTGCAGATGTAGTACAAGTAAAGAAATGTCTTATAGAAAAAGAAGAAAAAAAAACACTGACTGAAAGCGGTCGTTAATTAAAAAGTCCTTAACCAAAGTTGTTAGTGACATCGCCATTGTAAACTTTAATAGATATTAGGCCTTCGTTGAGTAATGGCTCATTGCTTGGAGAAATGGTTGCGTAAATAATAATTCTAAAGCACATGCGCATAATTATAAAAATAAATGTAACAAATGCCACAAATGTTCCTGTTATGTATAAAGTCCCAGTTTAGCCGAGACACGTGCCATTTTAGCCAGACAAATCCCAGATTAGCCGAAACACATCCCAGTTTAGCTAAGACACGTGCCATTTTAGCCGAGATACATCCCAGATTAGCTAAGTCACGTGCCATTTTAGCCGAGACACATCCCCTTTTAGCCGAGACACATACCAGTTTAGCTGCGACACATCCCAGTGTAGCTAAGACACGTGCCAGTTTAGCTGAGACACATCCATGTATTGCCGAGATATACTAAAGTCTCAGCGTCCACAAGGTCAAATAGTATCTGCGACTCACAAAAAATCAATTCCGGTATTTACGATTTGCATCTCCTATTTCCGATTACCAAGACTTTATCTTCAAGTCTACACCGAACAGTATCTTCAAGTCTACACCATACAGTACCTTCAAGTCCACACCCTACAGTATCTTCAAGTCTACACCGTACAGTATCTTCAAGTCTAAACCGTACAGAATCTTCAAGTCTACACCGTACAGTATCTTCAAGTCTACACCGTACAGAATCTTCAAGTCTACACCGTACAGTATCTTCAAGTCTACATCGTACAGTATCTTCAAGTCTACACCGTACACTATCTTCAAGTCTACACCGTACAGTATCTTCAAGTCTACACCGTACAGTATCTTCAAGTCTACACCGTACAGTATCTTCAAGTCTACACCGTACAGTATCTGTATCTGCAAGTCTACACCGTACAGTATCTTCAAGTCTACACCGTACAGTATCTGTATCTGCAAGTCTACACCGTACAGTATCTTCAAGTCTACACCGTACATTGTATAAAATGCACTCGTGTCTGTTAGTCAGTTTTTATTTACCATTGTTTTTGTTTGTTGTTGTTATTTAAACGTGTTTGACCATATCAACGAGTGAGAAGAGACCGTGGGGGGGGGGGGGGGGCCCAAAGGAAGAGACTAAAACTTATGAGGCAAACCTGGTGACGGTGTAGACTGAAAGAAGAAATCACTAATCCTGTTAAGACCGCACTGGTCAATTCTTTCCTCGAAACATAGATTTATAGAACTGTTATTAATTATTTGTTATTACAAAGAACCATAGAATTCCTAAAAAAAAATATTCAACAAAACGATGAATTCTTCATTTAATTCCTAAAAATTATCGGCATTTCTACTTTAAGATTATAATTATGATACCTGTACCCTGCAAAACCTTTGCATAGAATTATATTCCCTTCGGTTTGATCAGTAGGCTGGGTTATTTTTGGTTTCGGACATATCCGATTATTTCATGATTTTATTACAATTTAAAGATGCAATATGTTGTAGATATACCAAAAAAAGTAACACATATTTAAATGGAATTATTTCACAATTTTGCCTCTGATTTTCATATTTGAAAACCGCATAAACTATCAAAAACAGCAGATTTTTAAAATAAACCTTTATCGAATGAAGACTCAGGCAAGAAGCGATTTTGAATACTTGATTTCTATTTTCCATATAACGCAGACGCATCATTTATATAGATCATTATATCATTTTGTACGTATTTTTAAATGTGTGCAGGAGATTGGATGATTCCGTCAGTCCAACAGGCTGTTTCCATGACAACTGTAGTCTTTACAAGAGGAGCGTTCTGTAACACAACGAACGATTTCCAACTTATCAGAGGCTCTCAAACCAGTTACTGTGTACGTATGTCGCTGAATGATTTGACTTACTGGGATGCGGAAGCTGCATGTCAAGGTAAAAATCAAAACATTGGGCTTTTATATATATATATTAGGGTGGCCCAAAATAACTTTTTGTCAAATCGTTTTGGACAGAAACAGCACAGAAAAAAATTTATGAATACATGGCTGTATTTAGTACTGCCCCATCGACACTGAAATTTTAAATAATTTTGAATGAATTTTGAATGTGAGTATGGATCTATAAAGCACACAGAAAATGCTAGAAGGTTCTGGAAAGTTTTAGAAAAAATCTATACCATTCTAGAAGCTTCTGGAAGGTTCTATAAAATCTCTAGAAGGTTCTAGAATCTTCTAGAAAAACGTGGAAAACTTGAGATGGTTCCGAGAAATCCTAGAAATCTCTAGAATGTTTTATTTTCATATAAATAGCCAGCTTCACCAGTGCATTTCTATTTAGTTATTAAAAATCATGTGTTATAAGATCAAATGTTGCGGCTATATAAATATCATTCATTTAGTTATGACTAGTAGGTCGAAAAATGTTTGTTCATTTAACTGGCATAGAAGTTGACACAACTCCTGTTCATTGAGCTAATGAACTGGCCAATGGTATGTGTACAAACACAGCCTTCTGGCAGTCAGTTGGTACTATTTTTTCATGAACTATTTCTTTGCTTGTATACTGTCCAGTTGACATGCCAATGTTTATTGAGCTAGGTACTTCCCCTAATTTAGACTACTGACCAATGGTATGTTTACAAACACAGCCGTCTGGTTGACATTCGGTAGAATTTTTTCATGAGGACATACTAATGTCCATTGAGCTAGGTACTTCCCCTAATTGAGCCTACTGGCCAATGGTTTGTTCACAAACACAGCCGTCTTCAATAAGACCGGATGTGCTGCTATTCAATCTCTTTAAGAGATTTTGGCCAAAAATAAGACAGGCAGAATTTAGTATATGCTACGATGTTCGACTGGATCAAAAACTCAAGCCATTAAAAGAAGTCATCACATTTTGTTCAAATATCCTCCAAATGAAACTCAAGATATTAGCCACGTAAAGATTACAAAGAACTTCTGACTCTGAATCTTACCTTCCTGGGAGGAATTCCCACCTTGGGGTGCGTTTTCGTGTTCAGAGAGCTTATCACCATGCAAGGTGGATGTCTAAAATAATCTATATCATGAAGATTTATCTCTTCCGTCCTCAATTCAAGCTGTCTGAGCATGAAGATAGATCAATTGCAGAATTTGATATCATTGCACCCTTGGTTTACATTAAAGCTTGGATTCAGTTTCCCATTCTAGCAGACACACCTCTGAATGATATGGATTTCATCAAGCTTCTTATTTAATTATAAGAATGTTTCTCCCTTCATTTCTCAAACTGCATTGAAAACGATTGGCCGACATCTCTGGTACCTTAGTGCAGAACTCATTTCTCTGCACATGGTTCTCTTTTCTCAACGTGTCTCAGTGGATGAGAAAAACAGCCTTGCTGCTTGCTTGAGGCAATTGATGGAGAAATCTTCTGATGATTAGAAAGAAGTAATGTGTATCCGCAGCACAAATGATCCTTCAGCACTGCCTAATGTGACATTAAAGGATTTTGTGACCTCGTCATCGTTGCTCGCCTTTAATGCTCTTCTGCTTCCCACGTGTTTTTTCATGACTGATGCTTTCACCTGGCAACAAACTCCATCCTTTCAGAATGCAACAGCAGTGGTCTCTTCCTTGAAAGTTGTCAATGATTGTGCCGAGTGGGAAATGGCACTGGCGTTATCATCTCTCACTAAATAG
Source organism: Bulinus truncatus (assembly GCA_021962125.1). Taxonomy (NCBI): domain Eukaryota; kingdom Metazoa; phylum Mollusca; class Gastropoda; family Planorbidae; genus Bulinus; species Bulinus truncatus. Next base: position 266,376 of record JAGDYQ010000279.1, on the reverse strand, counting down.
AGGAGGAAAAGCAGTACTTGCTCCAAATCGTTCAGCATAGCAAAGGGTTTCAAGTAGCAAAAAAAATCAACTGTGCTGAAGAGACTGCAGCTTGAAGACCATCAGGACTCAGAAAGCACAGACTAAAAAAAGTGTATTTTTAAATGGCGTACTTAGAACTACTCTTCAATTCAGCAAGGTTAATGTGTCATGTAACTAGTATTATTTTACTGTCCAATTCCTACTGTGTAATACAATTGTTCTTTGTATCTAAAAAAACAGCATTTTAAACCTTGCAAAATTTTAATTTAATGCAACTGCCGAATACCATAAAACACGAGATAACAAGTGCACTGAGACAGTATTTATAGCAGCCCAAATGGTGTGAAATTTGGTATATAAATGTTTTAAATCACAGTGAACCAGAAAACTAAAATGCTCTTGATAAAAAATCAACTTTATTTTTTTCCATTATAAAGTGAGCCACCCTAATATATATATATATTATACATTGACCTTTATATAGATAAATGGGACTTTTATTTACTCTCACTTTCTGTAGGTTTGTTGTTCTGTCCTGTTCTCTTTTTTAATGTATTAAACTCGGTACACGCATAGATATTACAAGACAGATCACGATTTGAATAATCTTAAGTCAATACATTAACAGACTCTTGAATTGCGAAGCTGCCTAGTTTGTAGTGATGTTTATTGTGTGTAGTGGGTTGGGGGGGGGGAGGAATTACGGGCGGGATAGGTACATAAGTAGACTGAATTGTGAAGCTTTAATTTTTAATCCTCTATAAACTAACCACATTGGGCTAGATGTGACGTCCCAGTAATGATGAAGGTGAAATCCCCCACCATTACCGATAGTACCATGGTCATGGAGGCACCACGGGGGAAACAGAGAGGGTTTTCTTTATAATTAAACATGGCCTGAAATATTCATTGGTCCGCTCAGAAAATCGAGGGCTCTTCTGGTCGACAGTCGAGCGTTTTACCGCACGACCACCCGAAGAATTATTCTTTCAGGATATAACTGTAGGATAAATGAAGAAGATTGATTATGCGGTAGAATCAAAGAAGAAGATTGATTATGTGGTAGAATCAAAGAAGAAGATTATGTGGTAGAATCAAAGAAGAAGATTGATAATTTGGTAGAATCAAAGAAGAAGATTGATAATGTGGTAGAATCAAAGAAGAAGATTGATAATGTGGTAGAATCAAAGAAGAAGATTGATAATGTGGTAGAATCAAAGAAGAAGATTGATAATGTGGTAGAATCAAAGAAGAAGATTGATAATGTGGTAGAATCAAAGAAGAAGATTGATTATATAAGTGTAATGAGCCACACAAAAAAAAAGTTTTTAGTTTGTTTATTAACATGTAAAGTAAAAGTAAGTTAAGTTCCCTTTACCCTAACGGGCCATCGGGGCAGATGTTTCTATAACCTCGGCATATGAAGGGATTGTGTGGTTAGCACAACGCCCAGCCGCCTTTACTTCCCCAACTTAAAGTCAGGTACCCCATTTAAAGCTGGGGGGACTTTCACCAGGACGTGAAAAAAAATCCCAAGGTTCTCACTGAGATTCGAACCCGGGACCCTACGGTCGACAGTCAAGCGCTCTACACCACTCGACCACCCATTCCTTTAATTAACATCTACAGTTAATAAAACTAGTCTATAGTTTCACCGTTCAATACTATAATAAAACACAGAATAATAAACCTTTCCCCCCTCCCCCACCCCACCTTCAGCTGCAAACGCCCATTTGTTTACGCTAAAAGTGAAGGAAAAACTCAGCGTCCTGGAAACAGTCATCACTCAATCATCGGCATTCACATGTTGGGTTGGACTGGATGACTTGGTCACTGAGGGGACGTTCCTGTGGGTCGACGATAAAACAGAGCTGCCCACGCACTTGAAAACTATCCTGTTTAGACCAGGTGATGATACGACATTTTTAGAGGAGTTGTGGCTCCTGACACTGAGCTTTGATTATCCATAATAACGGTTCTTTATATATATATATATATATATATATATATATATATATATATATTATTTATATACTGTAAGATCTCTTTATGCCTCATAAATAAAGTTTATAATTTCCTTCTATAAAAACAAAGAGTTTGTTTCCTAGTGGATAACTTCAACTAATTAGCATAAAATATATCAGTCTATCAAAAAGTAGATTTCTTAACCCATTCCTTCAGAAATTTCAAATAATATTTCATGGCACTGAATAGAAGAAGGTCACTCATGAAATTTTATTTTTAAAGGTTTATGTTCTCTACTAATGTTTTTTTTTTCTGTAATTCAATTAATTTTGTTGTATCGTATAAAGTCTTTATTTTAAAAAAAAAATATGTATAAACGGTTTGATTCAAAATCTCATTAATGGTACGGGTAGTGGCCCCTTTGTCAATTCTGGTTGTTTGTCTACATCTCCTATGCCAAGGAATGACCTTTACTTCTCATAGGCCTAGGGATAGCCTCAAACATTTATTGTGATCATTGCATCCAAATTAGCTAATGTTTAATAATACACATTTCAAATTTTGATGTTAATTTTTTTTTCCAAGGTGAACCGGATAACCTTAACGATCAAGACTGCGTCATGTACCATGTTAACCTCCGTCCACTAAATGACCGACAGTGCTTAATATCGAGTCAATACTTTTGTGAAGTGAATCCAGCGTTAACTTTTATCTGATTTCATATTTTAATTTCGTAAACTGTTAATAGCATCATAGATAGATGGATAGATAGATAGATAGATAGATAGATAGATAGATAGATAGATAGATAGATAGATAGATAGATAGATAGATAGATAGATAGATAGATAGATAGATAGATAGATAGATAGATAGATAGATAGATACATACATACATACATACATACATACATACATACATACATACATACATACATACATACATACATACATACATACGTACATAGATACATAGATACAAAGATGCATAGATAGATACATAGATACAAAGATGCATAGATAGATACATAGATAGATAAACAGACAGACAGAGAGATAGATAGATGGATAGATAGATGGATAGATAGATGGATAGATGGATAGATAGATGGATAGATAGATGGATAGATAGATAGATAGATGGATAGATAGATGGATAGATAGATAGATAGATAGATAGATAGATAGATAGATAGATAGATAGATAGATAGATAGATAGATAGATAGATAGATAGATAGATAGATAGATAGATAGATAGATAGATAGATAGATAGATAGATAGATAGATAGATAGATAATGTTTTATTGTGGGCCATTTGACTTTCGCTGTAGCATCGCATGTTGACACGGTGTACCGCTAGAATCTGTCACCACTGCCAACGGTACCACGTCTCAAAACGGTTTTATTTTCCTGGCCGGAAAAATTCCCATTGACCTTTTCCCCATAGATCAGGGTATGTCTCCTAGACCAGGTTATGACGCTACGACCTACCTATACCATCAATACTTTTTTTTTTCTTTCTTGTAAAGGTCGCAGGGTAAACCTGCTACCATACAGGTATGATGTTTGAGTGACCCTGTCACAAAGGCGAGGTGTTTTTGGTCCTGCGTTTGGTTAGAGTTATTATATTTGTTTACTAATTGTACCCTGCAAAACCTTTGCATAGAGTTATATCCCCTTAGGCTTGATCGGTAGGCTATGTTATTTTTTCGGTTTCGGGCAGATCCGATTTTGTCATGTTCATATTTTAAACTGGAATACTGTTGTACTAATTCTTTACTTTCGATTTAACGCAGAACCCAAATCGCTATTATTTTATTAGATTTTCTTGGGAGACGATATACCAGTAGACTGGGTCTTGCATAAAATTTGTTTGATTGCTTTGTATTTTAAAAATGGACTTAATTAGTTTAAATACTATTAAGGATTATTTATTTTGTTTTTAAATATAATTCATGGTTTAAAACAATAAAGAAATATGGTAAAAATATTTATACATTTTTATCTTTGAGACTGGACAATTATTCTATGTGTTTGGTACGTACACACTTTTGTACTACGGTTTCCACATTTTTTTTAATTATCAGTTATCAAATGTGTAATATGAAGAACGTAACCTAAAGCCAGCTCAATGCGAAATGAATATACACCCACACAAAACGTTGTAATGTTTGTGTGTACACCCTCACACTACGTTGTAATGTATGTATACACCTACACCATTCGTTGTAATGTTTGTGTACACCTATACGTACGTTATAATGTTTAAATACAATCACATGTACGTTTTAAGTTTGTATACACCCACAACATACGTTGTAATGTTTGTGTACTTCTGACACCATACATTGTAATGTTTGTGTACACCCTCACCATACGTTGTAATGTTTGTTACACCCACACCACACGTTTTAATGTTTGTGTACACCCACATTATACGTTGTAATGTTTGATACAGCCACACTATACATTGTAATGTTTGTTTACAATCACAAGTACGTTTTAATGTTTGTGTACACCCACACGCATGTTGTACTTTTGTGTACACCCACACCATTCGTTGTATTGTTTGTGTACACCCACACGTACGTTTTAATGTTTAGATACACCTACAACATACGTTGTAATGTTTGTGTACACCTGACACCATACGTTGTAGTGTTTGTATACACACACATCATTCGTTTTAATTAGTATGAGTACACCCACACGTACGTTGTAATGTTTTTCTACATTGACACCATACGTTAAAATGTGTACACCGATGAGATATTCTGTAATGTTTGTGAACACCCAAACCATACGTTGTAATGTTTGTATACACCCACAGTACGTTGTAATGTTTGTTACACTTAATGACACACGTATTAATGTTTGGGGTATACCCACACCATACGTTGTAATGTTCGAGTAAAATCACACGCACGTTTTAATGTTTGTATACACCCACAACATACGTTGTAATGTTTGAGTACATCTGACACCATACATTGTAATGTTTGTGTACACCCACATTATACGTTGTAATATTTGATACACCCACACCATACATTGTAATGTTTGTTTACAATCACAAGTACGTTGTAATGTTTGTGTACACCCACACACGTACGTTTTAATGTTTGTATACACCCACAACATGCGTTAGTAATGTTTGTGTACACCTGACACCATACGTTGTAATGTTTGTGTACACCTCACCATACGTTGTAATGTTTGTTACACCCACACCACACGTTTTAATGTTTGTGTACACCCACACCATACGTTGTAATGTTTGATACACCTACACCATACGTTATAATGTTTGTGTGTAATCACATACATTGTAAATGTTGTGTACACCCACACGTACGTTGTAATGTTTGTGCACACCATTCGTTGTAATGTTTGTGTACAGCCACACGTACGTTGTAATGTTTGTGTACGCCTCCACACCATTCGTTGTAATGTTTGAGTACAATCACACGTACGTTTTAATGTTTGTATACACCCACAACATACGTTGTAATGTTTGTGCACACCTGACACCATACGTTGTATTGTTTGTATACACACACATCATTCGTTTTAATTAGTATGTACACCCACACGTACGTTGTAATGTTTTTGTACATTGACACCATACGTTAAAATGTTTGTAGTACACCGATGAGATATTCTGTAATGTTTGTGAACACCCAAACCATACGTTGTACGTTTGCATACACCATGCAGTACGTTGTAATGTTTGTTACACCCACACCACACGTTTTAATGTTTGCGTATACCCACTTCATACGTTGTAATGTTTGATACACCCACACCATACGTTGTAATGTTTGTACAATCACATGTACGTTTTAATGTTTGTGTACACCCACACCATTCGTTGAGTGTTTGTGTAAACCCACAAGTACGTTGTAATGTTTGAGTACACCTGACACCATACAGTGTAATGTTTGTATACACCCACACCATACGTTGTAATGTTTTTGTACAGCCACACGTACGTTGTAATATTTGTGTACACCCACAGCATACGTTGTAATGTTTGTGTACACCCACGTACGTTGTAATGTTTGTCTACAACCACACGTACGTTGTAATGTTTGTGTAATAACCATACGTACGTTGTAATGTTTGTGTACACCCACACCATCCGTTGTAATGTTTTGTGTACACCCTCACAATACGTTCTAATGTGTGTATACAACTACACCAAACGTTGGAATGTTTCTGTGCACCGACGAGAAACGTTGCAATGTTTGTGTACACCTACAAGATACGTTGTAATGTTTGTCTACAACCACAAGTACGATGTAATGTTTGTGTGTATAACCATACTACGTTGTAATGTTTGTATACACCCACACCATACGTGGTAATGTTTGTGTACACCCACACCATATGTTGTAATATTTGTTTACCCCACGTACGTTATAACGTTTGTGTACAACAACACGTAATGTTGTAATGTTTGTGTATACCCACATCATTCTTTGTAATGTTTGTGTACACCGATAAGGTACGTTGTAATGTTTGTGTACACCCACAAAATACGTTGTAATGTTTGTATACACCTACACCAATCGTTGGAATGTTTGTGTGCAACGACAAGATACGTAGTAATGTTTGTGTACAACCACTCCATTCGTTGTAATGTTTGTGTACACCCACAAGATACGTTGTAATGTTTGTGTACACCAACACATACGTTGTAATGTTTGTGTACACCCACACCATACGTTGTAATGTTTGTTTACACACACATCATTCGTTGTAATGTGTGTACACCCACACGTACGTTTTAATGTTTTTGTACATTCACACGTACGTTGTAGTGTTGGTATACACCCACACCATACATTGTAATGTTTGCATACACCGACACCATGCGTTGTGATGTTTGTGTACAGCAACGTTTTGTAATGTTTGTCTACAACCACACGTAATTTGTACGTTTGTGTACAGTGTGCACCGACACGATACGTTGTAATGTTTGTGTACAAACACACGTACGTTGTACTGTTCGTGTACAACCACACGTACGTTGTAATGTTTGTGTACACCTTTTCAATACCATACGTTGTAATGTTTGTATACACCCAAACCATACGTGTTGTATTGTTTGTATACACACACATCATTCGTTGTAATGAGTATATGTACACCGTCACGTATTTTGTAATGTTTGTGTACACTGACACCATACGTTAAAATGTTTGTGTACACCGATAAGATATTTTTTAATATTTGTGAACACCCACACCATACGTTGTAATGTTTGTATACACCCACAGTACGTTGTAATGTTTGTGTGCAATCACACGTAATTTTTAATGTTTTTGTGCATTCACACCATACGTTGTAATGTTTGTGTACAACCATACCATACGTTGTATTGTTTGTGTACAATCACACGTACGTTGTAATGTTTGTGTACACCAACACAATACGTTGTAATGTTTGTGTACACCGACACAATGTTAAAATGTTTCTGTACACCTACAACATACGTTGTAATATTTTGTACACCAACACTACGTTGTAATATTTGTGTATACCTACACATACGTCGTAATGTTTGTGTACACCCACACAATACGTTGTAATGTTTGTGTACACCCACACAATACGTTGTAATGTTTGTGTACACCCACACTACGTTGTAATGTTTGTATACACCCACACCATTCGTTGTAATGGTGTACACCCACACGTACGTTGTAATGTTTGAGTACAATCACATGTACGTTTTAAAGTTTGTATACACCCACAACATACGTTGTAATGTTTGTGTACATCTGACACTATTCATTGTAATGTTTGTGTACACCCTCACCATACGTTGTAATGTTTGTTACACCCACACCACACGTTTTAATGTTTGCGTACCCCCACATTATACGTTGTAATATTTGATACACCCACACCATACGTTGCAATGTTTGTTTACAATCACAAGTACGTTGTAATACTTGTGTACACCCACACGTACGTTGTAATTTTTGTGTACACCCACACCAATCTTTGTAATGCTTTGTGTACACTCACACGTACGTTTTAATGTTTGTATACACCCACAACATACGTTGTAATGTTTGTGTACACCCTCACCACACGTTGTAATGTTTGTGTGCAATCACACGTACGTTTTAATGTTTGTATAGACCCACAACATACGTTGTAATGTTTGCATACACCCACAATACTTTTTAATGTTTGTGTACACCAACGCAATACGTTGTAATGTTTGTGTACACCGAAACCATAAGTTTAAATGTTTGTGTACACCTGACACCATACGTTGTAATGTTTTTTTTACACCCACACTACGTTGTAATGTTTTTATACACCCACACCATTCGTTGTAATGTTTGTGTACACCCACACGTACTTTGTCTTGTTTGAGTACAATCACACGTACGTAATAATGTCTGTATACACCCACAACATACGTTGTAATGTTTGTGTTCACCTGACACCATACATTGTAATGTTTGTGTACACCCTCACCATACGTTGTAATGTTTGTTACACCCACAGCACACGTTTTAATGTTTGTGTACACCCACATTATACGTTGTAATGTTTGATACACCCACACCATACGTTGTAATGTTTGGTTTAAATCACAAGTACGTTGTAATGTTTGAGTACACCCACACCATTCGTTGTAATGTTTATGTACACCCTCACGTACGTTGTAATATTTGAGTACAATCACACGTACGTTTTAATGTTTGTATACACCCACAACATACGTTGTAATGTTTGTATACACCCACAACATACGTTGTAATGTTTGTGTACACCCACACCATTCGTTGTAATGTTTATGTACACCCTCACGTACGTTGTAATATTTGAGTACAATCACACGTACGTTTTAATGTTTGTATACACCCACAACATACGTTGTAATGTTTGTATACACCCAATAACATACGTTGTATGTTTGTGTACACCTGATACCATACGTTGTAATGTTTGTATACACACACATCATTCGTTGTAATTAGTATGAGTACACCCACACGTACGTTGTAATGTTTTTGTACATTAGCACTATACGTTAAATTTTTGTGTACACCGTTTAGATATTCTGTAATGTTTGTGTACACCTGACACTATACGTTGTAATGTTTGTGTACACCCACAGTACGTTGTAATGTTTGTGTGCAATCACACGTAAGTTTTAATGTTTGTGTACAACCACACCATACGTTGTATTGTTTGTGTACAATTACACATACGTTGTAATGTTTGTATACACCCACAAAATACGTTGTAATGTTTGTATACACCTCCACACTACGTTATAATGTTTGTGTACACCGACACCATACGTTGTAATGTTTGTTTACACCACCATACGTTGTAATTTTTTGTACACCCACACGTACGTTGTAATGTTTGTGTACACCCACACCATATGTTGTAATGTTTTTGTACAATCACAAGTACGTTGTAATGTTTGTGTACACCCGCACATGCACAAACTAGAGGAAACACTACCACCATCTTTGAGCAGAGAGAAATTGAAACTATAAAAATGAGATGTACTGATGTTTTTATTTATTCAGCATGCGAACATATTTGTTAGTTGTATCGACACTTGCAACTCAGTTGTTTAAAATGTACATACAAATACTGGGTTATATCAACATTATGCAGTGCACTATGAGATCAAATGTATAATGTTGATAAATGTATTATAAAAATATATAAACATAATAAATAAATAATCTATACGTGTGTTCGCATTTTTCTATCAAACATCTGGACATAGCTTTAGAATCCTAACCTTTCACATAGATTTGATAAACAGGCGCTGCCTAACTCCACCTCCTCCCTAAGTTAAGGCGATCCCTGTCGTAATGTTTATGATGCTATAACACAATACGAACTTAAACTTTATGTGTTGATAATTTCAAAGTACAGATCTTACGAATCATTTTGATACTCATAGTTGCTACTAGTTATAAAACATGTTACTGGCAGTGTATCACTGTGTATCACAGTATAGCAATAGAATTTCACAGTGTATAAGTAACTTAAAATATGAGGTCATAGTTCAATAATTGTAAACAAAAATAATAGGTTGAGAATTTGAAAGAGTGGCCTTGCTAGTTCAAATCCTAAGACTCACATATGTACCTTTGATAGTTTAATTCCTAAGATTCATGTTTTGATAACGCAGTTTTGCTGTATTACCAATCATTGTGTATATTTTATCTTCGTTAATATTTACATTTACTTCTACTAAAAGTACGAATAAATCTTGAAATGATTTGTTTACAACAATTTCCAACACTTAATATATAGTATTGATCACTCCAGTATTACGATTTTTTAACTTGTTTATTTTTTACTTTTTTTAGAAATATCCTCTCCTGATTTATTTTAAAAAAATAGATCAAACAAAATTAAAATGTAAGGGTTTTAGTGTTTACAGACATATAATATCATTTTATATTTAAAGAATATTTAGAAATATTTTGGTATGAAATGTTAGCAATTTGATTTTTTTAAACCAGGGATTGCTATATTAAAAAGAAAATAGTTTTAGTAGAAAAACTAAAATAGGAACATTTTTTAAGTACAAATCACTTAAGTATTACATTTAAAGCAAATGTTTATGGCAAAATAAAGCATTCTAAATTCTACTGTTATAGTTAGACATGCATTACATGGACCAGGAGACAAATACTATAATCTGTCTGATTGTGTCAGTATCTGTACTCGCAAATGGCGATGTTGACGGATGTGGTTGGCACAGTCATCCTTCCACTGTCACAATCGAGCCCAATATCGTAGCCTGCAATTTCTGGCAGAATGGCCATGGGGCACGTTAACCCTTGCCTTGTCACTCTGGCTGATCAACAGTACACACACCCTGCTGGTCCAGTCAGCTAGACCAAGGGCTATAACTCTATTTTCATGCGAATCCTGCAGATGTAGCGAGTACACTCACCCTTAGCTCTTTAGGCAAGGCAGGCAAGCATTATGCACTGAATTACGAGGGTGTTGTAGGAACACAACAACCTGTAATGTTAGCAGTGGCGGTGCAAAAAATGAAAACATTTGTTTATATAACAGCTGTTCATTAAGAAGACTATCATACATTAATGTAAGCAGATAAACTCAGAGAATACATTCAACCACTGACGTATATAAACACATTTAAGGACATGATGTTCAGACTCACACATACAAACATCTATTGACAGGGTATACAGACTAAATGACACGTACAAATGTCTACTTACATGGCATACAGACTAAATGGCACCAATGTCTACTTACAGGGTATACAGACTAAATGACACGTACAAATGTCTACTTACAGGGTATACAGACTAAATGACACGTACAAATGTCTACTTACAGGGTATACATACTAAATGACACGTACAAATTTCTACTTACAGGGTATACATACTAAATGACACTTACAAATGTCTACTTACAGGGTATACAGACTAAATGACACTTACAAATGTCTACTGACAGGGTATACGGACTAAATGACACTTACAAATGTCTACTGACAGGGTATACAGACTAAATGACACTTACAAATGCTCCAACAGCCAGGGTATACAGACTAAATGACACTTACAAATGTCTACTGACAGGGTATACAGACTAACTGACACTGCAAATGTCTATTGACAGGGTATACAGACTAAATGACACTTACAAATGTCTACTGACAGGGTATACAGACTAAATGACACTTACTATTCTACTGACAGGGTATACAGACTAAATGACACTTACAAATGTCTACTGACAGGGTATGGATTCAATGACACTTTACAAATGTCTACTGACAAGGTATACAGATTAAATGACACTTGCACATGTCTAATGACAGGGTATACATACTAAATGACACATACAAAGATCTATCGGCAGGATATACAGAGTCACTGATCCATGCTACTATCTTTTGACCGCTCTATAGGCAGGGTTGAGAGCCGCCAATAAAGCTGCTTTATTGTTATTGTTATTTTGAATATCAATATCTGTATTATTATTTTTGTGTATACAATTATTATTGTTCAAGAAAATGTTTATCGTCCTGATTTTTAATTCAAGAATGATCACACAAGTAGACTAAACATTTCATAATCTCTTACAGTACCAGATATAATTGGCTGAATGTGTTTACTAGTACAGGGAGACAATCCGGATAATAGGTATAAAAAAACACGCGAGTATTCAGCAATCATAGTAAAATTAAGGAGATTAGCGGTCATTAACAAATGCTACCAACTGGCAAGCCGAGTACGAATTGTCTCCTACATGGCTGCCACATGACATTGGACCAGCCATATGTTTAGTGCGAGGTGACAACACCGTACACTACTAACATACGGCTGGTAAGATCATGAATGCCAAATGGCAATCACAATGTAATATGTTTCCTTTTAATCGCCTCAATATTTAACAAAGATCAATAAAGCGATCTTAGGAGAGGTTAAACAAAATCATGCTAAATTATTTTGTGATACTCTCCGAAACAAATTTAAAGCTAAACGTCGTTTCATATGTCTATGTATATCTCACAGTATCGTATTATATCTAAGGTGTTCACTTGTTATTAAGCGATCATAAAAGAAATATATACAATGAAATACTGTTTTCGACCGCCTCAATCAACATCAATAGGTAATTAAGCGTTTTAGGACAGGTAGCACAAAGTCATGTCGAAATATTTTACTTTTTTTTTTTAATTTAAATTTTTTTCTTTTTTTTTTTTAACGCCGCCATTGCCAGCATGCTAGGGTGTAGTGTGCCTACCACACCAGCACAGTTGGCGGCGCGATGCACGTCTGCCATGCTCACAGAGCGGCGGGGTGAGTGTACCCGCTATCTGCAGGGACGGCAGAAAGATGGGTTTTAATCCTTTTTGCCCAAACTTGCCAGACCAGCAGGGTGTGTGTACTGCAGATCGGCCAGAATGGCAAGGAACGGGGTTTTCCTGCCACTCGGACAGAGGGGAGGTAGTGTGCCTGTACCCTCAGCCCGAAATGGCAGGCTGCGCAGGTGTGCTTGAGTGGGACGGAGAGGAAGGGTGTTGTGTGCCGACCACATCCGTCACCACCGCCAGCTGTGAATACTGCGGTCTCGGATGGTCCTCATTGACCACAGTACCACCACCCTCGCAAGTAATGTGGTTTTTTTTCCTGACTAGAGAACCCTATGATCCATCCCCCGTGGATCATGGTATGTCTCTCAGACCAGGAAGGAGAGATCACAAAACATGCCAAAATATTTTGCGATACTCGAAACAAATTTTTCTTTTTTTTTTTTTGTTTCGATATCTGAATATTTTACATTTCTCTACCGAGGCAAGGACGTGCTGAAAATTAGTTTTCAAGGCTTATCTATATTTCACAATATAGTAATATATTTATGGTGTTCAATTTGTTATTAATGATAAGCGATCATAAAAGAAATATTTACAGAAATCGTTCAATTAATATTTTGTATTATTTTTTATAATTTAAATTTTAAACCAAAATTATGGATACTTCAATATAATGTAATATTTATATTGTTTAAATTCTTTTATTTCTTAAAATATGTCTATTTCTAATGAAAAAAATTATTTCCCTTTATTACTAACCTAAAATACGTCACATTTTTCATTTTTTGACTATTACGTCACATGATTACATGAATGAATTGTATAAGGTTTGAGTTTGAGTAGCGCTGCACACAATGTTTACAATGCAAACTAACCCATTTATGATGGGGGCTTCACACAGAGGGTGTATGGAGAGGCCCCAGTTTGAGGAGGGCCCCCAAAATATTTTTTAAACTAAATATTAAGTACATTATCTCTGTGCTATATACTACAATGTGTATAACAGTAAGTAAACCACCTGCTAAACATGTAGCGTTTTGCTTAAATTACAGGCATTCACTCACGTCTTTCTTTTTTTAAATACGTCATGTTGAACATCATAAAACATAAAATGAAGAACTTCTTGAAAGGAATCCATTAGATAAAATGAATGAACTATGATTTTAAAAGTTGTTGTTTATGTTTACCCATAGTGAGGATTATTTTCTTTGGGAAGAACTATTTAATATATGAACTTTATTTGACGTATTATTAGGGTGTTCCTATTATCAAATGTATTTTGGCTACAATAATCTGTTCATGTCCTTAGGGCCACTGCAAGTATATAGACTGATTGTTAACGCGCTGAAATATGTAGATTGTTAACGCGCTGAAATATGTATCACCATTTTCAACTCCAACTGTGTGCTCTACTGGCCGGTCCGGGTACCGGGCCTTTGTTTACTAGTTGTGTTTAAATACTAATAAGAACGCTATTTTCGTCTCTTTTGTCGAATAAATTGATAATTGACCTGTAAGCAAAGATATTGTCGATCTAAATTTGGGTTACACATAAATTTAAACGTTTGGTATTCATTGACTGAGATAAGAAGAAAAAAACTGCACACGAATACAATGGGCCCCAGGGGGGAGGGGTCACTTTTTTAAAAATTTAACTGACAATGTGCCATACAGACTCATTTTTCAATTTAATTCAAGTTAAAAATTACATTCATTATTTATATTAAAATTAATAAATGCATTTTGAAATTCAAACATTTTGACAACAAGTACAAGCATGTTCCTATTTCTTTTTATTTGGCCTTCTATAACTTGATTTGGCCTTCTATAACTTGATTTGGCCTCTATAACTTGATTTGGCCTTCTATAACTTGATTTGGCCTTCCAAAATGTTTTTGGCATTCAGTTTTTTTTTATTTAATTCAGACGTTCAAAAATAAAGTTAATATAAAAAATTATGGATATAAGAAATTTTATTACATGCTCAAGAAAACGAAAAGATGAGCATTCGGGGGATTCCGATAGGCCGTTATTAGAAGATTTTGGGCGTCTGCAGCATCTGACTTATCATTGGAATTGAAGACAACAGTACAAGTTCAACAGCCAGACACAAGTGAAGCAACTGTTTCAAATTTGATTGTGGCTGTCGCTTCTTTATTTCCTAAATTTGATATTGGAAGGTATGTCTTGACACACGACCTTTCAAATGAGTTGAATTTACGATTCGTGATTGTTGGACCCCCCTGATAAAAAGTATGATTTTAGAGCTGACAGTGATGGAAACTTATTCTTTAGATATGCTTGGTTATCAGACAATTCACTGTAACTTGTATACTCGCAAATGTTAAAAGGTGCCTTCGCAACTATTGCGTGTTGTTTCCGCAAAAAGTAATTCGATGAGTTTAGGGGGCATTTTTCATCAAACTTGCAATAAAATTTAAAGATTTCAACGAAGTTGCGCGTAACCGCATGCAAAGCTAATGGCCCAAAGGCTCTCATGAAGATGCAAGCAATTTTGTTTCATTATTGGAAGCCAAAGCAGTTTCTATAGATGAGCTGAAGGTTTAGCCAACACCATCATTAAAAAAATTCATTTGAATTTGGATTAGATATGACAAGCTTGTTGTTCACGGATACGACAGATGTTCTACAATGGCCGGTAAAGAGGAGGAGTCCGGAACAATAATTCGAAAAAAACCCAAAAGCAGCATTTGTACATTGCAGTTCACATAAACTAAATCTTGTTGTGAACGATTCAAATAGTGTGAATGCTGCTGTACCAAACACAATAGGAACAATTTAGTCAATTATAGTGTTTTTCCGAGAAAGTAATCAGCGATGAAAACTAATTCCAAATGGCCCTTGCTATGTGAAAATAGATGGAAAAATAAATATGAAAGCTTGCGGATTTTCGAAGGAAAACGACAGAAAATGATAAACAACAGGAATATCTAGAACATCTGGAAAAAGCAAGCAAGTTTCACATCAGTTACTTCGTGCTGTATGAGGTTAGAGTTGGGGTACATTTGTTGTTTGTTTAGTTATTATACACAAAAATTCATCAAAGCTAGAAGCTGTGACCCAAAAATTGCAGTCAGTGCATTTAAATTTACTGGCAATACAAAAAATGCATTGAAGAATTGTTGACTATATTGGCTGTTGATCGACAGAATTGTGATGAGAGGTATACAGAAATTTTTAGTTACAAAAGGTGTTGCAGATGGTGTCGACATTCAACCTCCACGACAAGCTGGAAGATAAATAAACAGGGAAATTTCAAAGTTGGATTTGCCTGATGAGTATTTTAGAATAACTGTTTTTATACCATACCTTGATTCTGTTATATTAACTGGAAACTCGTTTTTGTGTAGAAAATAAACCAGCATTTTCCCTTTTAGTTTTGCCTTTTTGAAGACTAAACGAGAAAGACTCGCTTTTAAGGATCAAGCCAGGGCTATTAAGAATATTACGCATTTGACAATTTAATCGAGGAGAGTGAAACCTGGTATGATATATGGAATGTAAAACTTGTAAAGGGAAAAAACAAAAACAATGGCTCTATGTGAGGCTTTAGATGAAACCCATTTTTTTTCCCATGATTAAGATGGCTTTTTTAACAGCATTGGCTCTCCCAGTAACAACATGCAATTTGAGAGATCATTTAGCACTCTAAGATGAGTAAAAATGTGGCTACGCTCAACAACTGGTGATGATCGTTTATCTGGTCTTGTATGACGCGTGTATTCACAGAAAAAGAATATCTCAAAACAAGACAAAATTTAAAGAAAATGTTATCAATCGATTTGGATAAATACCAAGACGTTTACAATTTTTGTTCCAGAATAAATAATTTAAATTTATAACATTACTGCTGTATAAGTGTAATTTATAATATATACTCTATTTTATTAGTATAGTAACTCTAATATATTAAAAGCATTATTTTAAAAATTACAATAATGTAATCACTTATACTTACAAATCAAACTCGCTGTGTCTCTCAACATCTGGAGACAGCCGTAAAGGTCAATGGCCAGCAAGATGCCGGACTAGTCCACTACGGTCCGCCAGTCCGGGACAGTCGAAAAGCACCACTCCAACAGAAGTAACCCGGGTTGTGCTAAACAATAGAGGTTGCAAATTAGTGGCGAATAAAATACAAATTTCTGCCTTTTCATTGGTTAGTCTAGCTCCGCACTAGGGTGATAACAAAATTTTTTTATGAAACCACTTGCAATCGAGGAACTTTTATGTGTAAATTAAGAATATCAATTGCATTCTACATTTTTTGAAAAAGTGGAAAAAATATTTTTTTTTCAAAAAAAAAGGACATTTTTTTTTAGCTTAATTCAAAAGAGTATTAATAATAACTAATCAACTTTTATTAACAAATAACATATAGAACAGTTAGTAATATGTACAGAATGTTCAAAACATATTTTATCCTATGAACTTCAGATTCAAAAATTCAATTTTTCTCGATTTCGCATGAAGTTCCGCCATCAGTTCACAGCACGTTCAGCAATTTGGTTAGATCTGGGAATGTCAATTAATGACATCTCGATTGACCAATGGGTCTTAAACACTTAATTGCCTTCTTGCATTTTATCTTGATGAGGAGGTAAACAGTTTATTGAAGGACGCTTCATTGTAGTCTTGCGAATCGAACCAAGCATTTGCCCATTCGTAGCAGATGAAGTTGCAGGCAGAAGCGAGAATACTGCGCCACTCTGGTATCAGAAATAATGCTATAGCAGTAAATATTGTACGTGAGTTCCATCTTGCCTGGTGTATATTTGGTAATTTATTCCAGCTGATGCGAGGCCAACGTGGGTTCTCGCCTAAAGTAACATCTTCTGTCGCAAGAAGCGATGATCAGCTTGAAGAGGACATAGTTTTGTGTTAATTTGCCCATGAAGGAATAGTTGAGTTCTTGTTTGCTCATTGGCTCTTGAATAAGAAAATTCATGACATGTTTCAGAAGAAGGTCGAGTACATGGTGCTGACAGTCAATATATTGTGGCTTCTGAAAGCCATTGCTCAAGACATCATCCTGTATGAGCTTTATAATGCCGTGCAAATGGTCAGTATTTCTGCGGTCGTGTTGCAAATTAACATACAAATATTTTCACAAGCATCATATTCATCAATTAGCTGATAGTTCATTGTGAATGGCTGCGGCAGAACCACTCTCACATTTGAGAGTACCGAATTTGATTTCAGTTGTCATCTTTTTCATCAAACCTACTTGATTCTCTTCTCTTCCACTTTCACTCTTTTTACCATCAAACTGGATAATAGGGATCTTGCTTTGAAGTTTTTGAACAACTTTAGTTTTTATTTTCCGTCCTTCAGAGATTACTCATTTCCAGACACCTGCCTGACTTGGAACCGGCACATCATGACCCTGTTCAGCAATGGTTGCAAGAACGTCATGTGCTTTATGTGTAGAAATGTTTTTCAGTACTAGTAAACCCGCTGTTCTAGTGCTTGCTCTTTGGTATTTCGGTTTGCATTCAGAAGATGACGTTTAAGAAATAGTTGGCGACTCGGGTGAAGAAGCAGAGGTTTCAGAATCCGAAGATTTTGAGACAGTTGTATGTTTTTGTGTAGGTTTTGAGACAGTCGTGTGTGTTTGTGTAGTTTATGAGACAGTTGTGTTTGTTTGTGTAGGTTTTGAGACAGTTGTGTGTGTTTGTGTAGGTTTTGAGACAGTTGTATGTGTTTGGGCATGTTGTGAGACTGTTGTCTGTGTTTTTGTAGGTTGTGATTGAGAAAGCTGGCTTGAGATTGAGTTTTTGATAGTCGGATTCGTCTTCTCTTGGGTGGAATGATTCCAAAGGGGCTTGTTTGACCATTGAATAACCAATCTTTCCTCCACTGTTAACTTGCCTCTGGTAGATTTTTATCCTCTGTGCTTTTCCATTCTCCATTAACGTTGGTGACATCAAATAACTAAGAAAGTGTTATCAGATGGTTTCTTTTTGTTTTTGTCATATAAATCAATTAGACCATTGAGTTTCATTCTGATTAGTGTGCTGGATAATAGTGGAAAGTCTCTTTGAATTTCCCTGCAGAGCAATTCATATCAGTGATCATAATTTTGATTCGATCCAGTCGCCGTTTCTGGCTATTGAACAGAAAAGTGAAGTTTCCAAGAATTTGACGGTTTGTCGGCATCCATGTGAGATTGATTAGCTTTTCAACAGATAGAATTTCTTGGATACCTCTTCTGTTTAGAAGATGAGGGTAGTTGAGTATAGTAAATGTCTTGTTTATAAACAAATGGAAACAGTCGACTGAACAGTTTAAAAGCAGTCTAGAAAGTCATATATAATAATTCAGTGTGAAATCAAACCGAAGCGTCAAACTGCGCGATATGAGAAAACATAAATTAAAAGGTGGGGGAACTTTTTTCAATTTAAAAAAAAAAAATTAATGTTGCTACTGTCATCTACATACAATTTGTTCCTCAAATGTACGGGGTTTCAGTTTCGTTACATAAAAATGAAAATAGTTATCACCCTACTCCGCAGCTGTGAACGTGGTATGCGTTCACCAAGGGTTCACGGGAAAGGTTAAAATGCAGGGGTACTTAGAGAAATATAGTTTTTGTTTAAAAAACAACCACGAGTTTATGAGGGTCGCCAGTTGGACGACATCACCATACCACGATGACAGTACAACATGGAACAGAACAGCCACTGAAAGTGGAAAGAACTGGCAATGATCTATACTACTATCAGTACAAGACACAATACAACAACACGAGAAAACTATTAAAACAATACAGGTACATTCATCCACCATTGAAAAATATAAGTTTTTTATGGGGAGATGGGGCTAGACAAATATTTTTTTCCTACACGCCTGTGTTAGAAGCTGGTGGGGAGGGTTAGAAAAGTAATTTTCGCTGCACGTCTGTGTTAGAGGCTGGGGGGTGGGGGGGGTATTATCTGTCAGTTGTTGTACACTCAACATATGTCCGACGTAAATTTTTCAGTTTTCCTAACAATTTCACGCTTTGTTGAAGACTTAAAATCTTCGCTCCTAAAAAACCGTTCTCCTAATATCAAAAACATCAATCTTACAAACTGTTCAAATATCAAACATCAATCTAACAAACTGTTCTAATATCAAAACATCAATCTTACAAACTGTTCTAATATCAAACATCAATCTTACAAACTGTTCTAATATCAAACATTAATCTTATAAATCCGTTCTAATATCAAACATCAATCTTATAAACCGTTCTAAAGATTTCAACATCAATCTGACAAACAGTTCTAATACTCGTGCCATCAATCTTACAAACTGTTCTAATATCAAACACTTGCATAAACTGTTCTAATATCAAACATCAATCTTACAAACTGTTCTAATAGCAAACATCAAATCTTACAAACTGTTCAAATATCAAACATCGATCTTACAAACAGTTCTTATATCAAACATCAATCTTACAAACTGTTCTAATATCAAACATCAATCTTACAAACTGTTCTAATATCAAACATCAATCTGACAAACAGTTCTAATATCAAACATCAATCTTGCTAAACTGTTCTAATATCAAACATCAATCTTACAAACTGTTCAAATATCAAACATCGATCTTACAAACAGTTCTTATATCAAACATCAATCTTACAAACTGTTCTAATATCAAACATCAATCTGACAAACAGTTCTAATATCAAATATCAATCTTACAAACTGTTCTAATATCAAACATCAATCTTACAAACTGTTCTAATATCAAACATCAATCTTATAAACTGTTCTAATATCAAACATCAATCTTATAAGCTGTTCTATCAAACATCAATCTGACAAACAGTTCTAATATCAAACATCAATCATACAAACTGTTCTAATATCAAACATCAATCTTACAAACTGTTCTAATATCAAACATCAATCTTACAAACTGTTCTAATATCAAACATCAATCTTACAAACTATTCTAATATCAAACATCGATCTTACAACAGTTCAATTATCAAAACATCGATCTTACAAACAGTTCTATATCAAACATCAATCTTACAAACTGTTCTAATATCAAACATCAATCTTATAAACTGTTCTAATATCAAACATCAATCTGACAAACAGTTCTAATATCAAACATCAATCTTACAAACTGTTCTAATATCAAACATCAATCTTACAAACTGTTCAAATATCAAACATCGATCTTACAAACAGTTCTTATATCAAACATCAATCTTACAAACTGTTCTAATATCAAACATCAATCTGACAAACAGTTCTAATATCAAATATCAATCTTACAAACTGTTCTAATATCAAACATCAATCTAACAAACTGTTCTAATATCAAACATCAATCTTACAAACTGTTCTAATATCAAACATTAATCTTATAAACTGTTCTAATATCAAACATCAATCTTATAAACTGTTCTAATATCAAACATCAATCTGACAAACAGTTCTAATATCAAACATCAATCTTACAAACTGTTCTAATATCAAACATCAATCTACAAACTGTTCTAATATCAAACATCAATCTTACAAACTGTTCTAATAGCAAACATCAATCTTACAAACTGTTCAAATATCAAACATCGATCTTACAAACAGTTCTTATATCAAACATCAATCTTACAAACTGTTCTAATATCAAACATCAATCTTACAAACTGTTCTAATATCAAACATCAATCTTATAAACTGTTCTAATATCAAACATCAATCTTATAAGCTGTTCTAATATCAAACATCAATCTGGACAAACAAAGTTCTAATATCAAACATCAATCTTACAAACTGTTCTAATATCAAAAACATCAATCTTACAAACTGTTCTAATATCAAACATCAATCTTACAAACTGTTCTAATATCAAATATCAATCTTAAACCGTTCTAATATCAAACATCAATCTACAAACAGTTCAATTATCAAACATCGATCTTACAAACAGTTCTTATACCAAACATCAATCTTACAAACTGTTCTAATATCAAACATCAATCTTACAACCGTTCTAATATCAAACATCAATCTGACAAACAGTTCTAATATCAAATATCAATCTACAAACTGTTCTAATATCAAACATCAATCTTACAACCGTTCAAATATCAAACATCAATCTAACAAAACTGTTCTAATATCAAACATCAATCTTACAAACTGTTCTAATATCAAACATTAATCTTATAAACTGTTCTAATATCAAACATCAATCTTATAAACTGTTCTAATATCAAATATCAATCTGACAAACAGTTCTAATATCAAACATCAATCTTACAAACTGTTCTAATATCAAACATCAATCTTACAAACTGTTCTAATATCAAACATCAATCTTATAACTATGTTCTAATAGCAAACATCAATCTTACAAACTGTTCAAATATCAAACATCGATCTTACAAACAGTTCTTATATCAAACATCAATCTTACAAACTGTTCTTAACATCAAACATCAATCTTACAAACTGTTCTAATATCAAACATCAATCTTATAAACTGTTCTAATATCAAAACATCAATCTGTCAAACAGTTCTAATATCAAACATCAATCTTACAAACTGTCTCTAATATCAAACATCAATCTTACAAACTGTTCAAATATCAAACATCGATCTTACAAACAGTTCTTATATCAAACATCAATCTTACAAACTGTTCTAATATCAACATCAATCTGACAAACAGTTCTAATATCAAATATCAATCTTACAAACTGTCTCTAATATCAAACATCAATCCTACAAACTGTTCAAATATCAAACATCAATCTAACAAACTGTTCTAATATCAAACATCAATCTTACAAACTGTTCTAATATCAAACATTAATTCATAAACTGTTCTAATATCAAACATCAATCTTATAAACTGTTCTAATATCAAACATCAATCTGACAAACAGTTCTAATATCAAACATCAATCTTACAAACTGTTCTAATATCAAACATCAATCTTACAAACTGTTCTAATATCAAACATCAATCTTACAAACTGTTCTAATATCAAACATCAATCTTACAAACAGTTCAATTATCAAAAATCGATCTTACAAACAGTTCTTATATCAAACATCAATCTTACAAACTGTTCTAATATCAAACATCAATCTTATAAACTGTTCTAATATCAAACATCAATCTTATAAACTGTTCTAATATCAAACATCAATCTGACAAACAGTTCTTATATCAAACATCAATCTTACAAACTGTTCTAATATCAAACATCAATCTGACAAACAGTTCTAATATCAAATATCAATCTTACAAACTGTTCTAATATCAAACATCAATTTTACAAACTGTTCAAATATCAAACATCAATCTTACAAACTGTTCTAATATCAAACATCAATCATTGTAGAATTTAGAAAAAGAAGTTATGCGATATTTTACTGAAATTGAAACGGTGCTGTTAAATCTGGAATTATTTCTGTGAACACATTGTTGAGACAGCAGAACTTTATAATGAGATGTAAGAGAAATTATTAGAAACTAGTCATCCCGCCGTAGCATACGCCGCCTTATCAGTCAATATAATTACTGTAATTATTTTTTTAATAAGCAGTCAAACAAAATAGGCTGACATACATGGTATGCAAAGTTGAACTTTGACCTATTATGCAGACTTTATATGTAACTATCTGGTAGCTCCCAGCAACTTATTTTAATTATTTGATACCTTGAGTCTCGATGAGCTGCCAGACTTATTTTTTCTCTTTTATTGGTTAAATATATTTTAATGCCTTTTTTTAAGATCAGGATTTTTTTCGTTGAATTGTAATTTTTTTCCATTCAGTTTCTATTTCATATTTCGGGGGTTGGGTGTTTTAATTTGCATTGCTTTTTATTTTTGGCTCGCTTTGTGTCTACCTCAATCCACCTCTTCCCCATCACTCTATAGTGTTATTTTGATGTACATTTTTTTTTTCATTCAGGCCATGCCAGTCTCCATATTACATGTTTTGTGTTTTTTTAGACTTGCTCATCACAGCTTAAGATTTTTCAGTATAACCTTCATCCTACACTATTCAGTACAGATAGACGTTAGTTAATATTTTGTTTGTAATGCGTACATATTCTGAAACAGTTAACATTTGTAATGCGCCATACATATTTATAATTTACTTAATCGGGATATCCCCCAAAACAGCAGCACAAAGATATCAAAACAAAAGATTTCACCATATCTAATAATTTATTGTCTACATCATGCTGAATGTGTTCTCTTGGCCCACAGTGTAACCTAATGGTAGCGCCGGCCTCCATAGCATTTTCACATCTTATCAATGTTTATACACCATTTTTTTATTTCTAAAATTGGAAATCAGTTCAATATTGCTTTTTATTCTTCACACATAATTGTATTTATTAAATGTGTTTTTTACAATAATAAGTTGACATGCTGATATTATTTTATTACATCATTTCATTTTCCGCGGTTAAACGAATACAGAAATTACCTCGAATGGGGATAAATGAAATCGTTTCGTAGTAAGAGCACATAAAAGCATGATTACGACCAAACAATACTGTTTTTTAAATTACTGGAGCTGTCTAGACATGAACAGTCATGTATTGTGCTCATATTGCTTAATATGTTTCACTAGATAAAAGGACTAAACGTCATATTAGAAATTAAAATCATCTGGATTTAAAGAAAGCAGAAAATAACGCAAGTGGTCTACTAACGTTGTTGAACGCGTCTTGCTTGCTTTGACGTATTCGGAAATTCCACAAACCCGACAAATCCTACTAATAAAGCAGCTATCTTGTCGTCCGACCGTGCAGAATGGAAAAGCCGTCGCTATAAATAACCTATGAAGTCCTGATGGTATTTTTTTTTTTTGCAGAATGGGAGCGCCGTCGCTATAAATAATTTTTAAAAATCTATGACGTCATTTCCCGATGGGTATTGTTTCGTGCCTTCGTGCTGCAAAATGGCATAATAAAGTAGTTATTTTTTTCTTTTTCAGTGCATTTTTATAAAACTTTTTAAATGCTTTGTTTTGATTTTAACATTGATAGAATTAAGGGCAAAACGTTTTTTTCGTTTTTAATGGGACAGCTGTACAAAAAAAATTTATACTTAATTAATAGCAGTCCTTAATAATAAGTCGACCAGAGTTTTTTTTTTTAAAAGAAAAAGGGGAATACAAACATTACTTTTGTACGATGAACGAATTGACGGAATCTGTAGGGGGGAATACATTTCATTTATTACCCAAACATTTTATTCTTGCAAGAAAAAATGATAAGATTAATAAAAAAAATACATTATACATTGAATATTATATAAAATGTTATTATGCCATCTGCTTTTGTCCAATATATTATTGTCGTCTTCTTTGCCGTACAAAATGTGACACATCACACGCTATCGGTCAAACATGGCGATTGACATAACTGTATTATCCTTCAAATATAGAAAAGAATGCCACAAAATGAGGACACATTTGAGGGAAGGCAGAAACTAAAAAAGCTAAAAAATACAATATCTTATGATGGAAGAGCTATATATAACAATACAATATCTTATGATGGAAGAGCTATATATAACAATACAATATCTTATGATGGAAGAGCTATATATAACAATACAATATCTTATGATGGAAGAGCTATATATAACAATACAATATCTTATGATGGAAAAGCTATATAATAAATAATACAATATCTTATGATGGAAAAGCTTTATATAAAAATACATAGGCTTATGATGGAAGACCTATAACTCTACTATGTAATATCTTATGATGAAAAAGCAATATATAACAATACAATATCCTATGAAGGAAAAGTATCTATAAAAAATGCAATATCTTATGCTGGAAGACCTATATACAACCTGACCACATTGAGGGACGAGCCCACATTTGACTCATTTTCTTATCATTACGATGCCTACTAAAACGAGAGTTAGGTCTAATCTGTTATTCTGGTTGCCATGGAAACGAAGAAAATTCGCGGGGAAGCGATCATTTTTAAGCTACCATACATTGTTTTTTATTGCGATTGTTGTGATTTGTAGGAAAAATTAATAGCACACACCTTTCTAAGTTCATAAATTATAATAGTTTAGATAGGTTTAAGTTTAGACTTTTTTATTCTTTTTAGATGCAGATTTTCTTTAAGTCACGGGGAAATTAATAGCATAACACAACTGGTAGTAGATTTACGTCCCTTTATTAACAAGATTATAAAGTTTAATATTCAAAAGATGTTTTAATAATAAATAATTAATATCAGTATTTAATATAATAGTTTCTAGACATATATGTTAAAAAAAATAACTAATATCAGTAGGCCATTGTCTAAAGACTGAAGCAATATCTAATAGCATATTGCTGAAGATTGAAGCAATATCTAATAGCATAGTGTCTAAAAATCTATTAAAGCAATATTTCATAGCACAAAAACACTGTAAGCTACAAATAAATTATGCTAAAAATCGCGATATTATTTACTGCTATAATTCTAAAACATAGCAATTTCAAATTAAAAATAAATGAAGTAAGACATTCAGATTATAAACTAAAAAAATTAACAAACAATAAGCAGAGACGTGAAACCATAAGCTAAGGAAGACAACACTTTGATCATTCAGCTGGACAGATTTATAGCCCTTTTTTAAGTATTATTGAGAGATATTTTTTTGGTAATGCTACTCAGTGATTTGAGTTTGCCATAAGTCCTTCTAACAACGTGCAATAATAATAAGTCCTTCTAACAACACAATAATGATCTAATGTAACGAGGACAATACTATTTACATATTGCACTAGTTTATGGATACAAGAACAACGATCAGCAGGCTGTATAATTAAGTACAAAATTCACAAGACATAGTGTACATATGTTAGTAAGTTCACACAGTACATACTGTACATATGTTAGTAAGTTCACACAGTACATACTGTACATAAGTTAGTAAGTTCACACAGTTCATACTGTACATATGTTAGTAAGTTCCACACAGTACATACTGTACATATGTTAGTAAGTTCACACAGTACATACTGTACATATGTTAGTAAGTTCACACAGTACATACTGTACATATGTTAGTAAGTTCACACAGTACATACTGTACATATGTTAGTAAGTTCACACAGTACATACTGTACATAAGTTAGTAAGTTCACACAGTTCATACTGTACATATGTTAGTAAGTTCACACATACTGTACATATGTTAGTAAGTTCACACAGTACATACTGTACATATGTAAGTTCACACAGTACATACTGTACAAATGTAAGTAAGTTCACACAGTACATACTGTACATATGTTAGAAAGTACAAAGCTCACACAATACATACTGTACATTTGGGTGACAAAAATCAAATTTGCTCGAAATAGAACCTAAACCCATAACTGCAAAATGTTATTAAGATATGTTTATATTTAGAGGTTACTCAATGAATTTGAAATTATCAGATTTAAGGGTCAACAAAAAAATAAAAAGAACGCATTTTAATTTTTTCTAATACAAAGTTTTAATTATGTTATTCAAATTAAGTGTTATTGATATGATTTATTCAATGTTTGATTTGACAGTTCACTTGTAGATTGTTCATTTGTTTTCATTAATGCGTTAACTATTGTAGACTTCGCATATCTGGAATTTGACGACGAAATATATTCGCAATTGAGTTTCATCTTTCGTTAAAACTTTTGCGTAATCTAAATGAGTTTCACCCCTCTTTCAGCTGTATCATTTACAACTTTCACAGAATTAACAATTATAATTTTTTCCTGGTATTGTGTTGCTGTACT
The DNA here is from genome assembly GCA_021962125.1 of Bulinus truncatus. Classification (NCBI taxonomy): domain Eukaryota; kingdom Metazoa; phylum Mollusca; class Gastropoda; family Planorbidae; genus Bulinus; species Bulinus truncatus. The sequence continues at coordinate 238,720 of JAGDYQ010000279.1, read as the reverse complement.
CCACGTGTCTGGGTAATTTTTTTTTCATGACTGTACAATTTATTCCAACCACTTCAAATTCATATTTTAATCTCTGTTACAAAGTCATCCAAGTTCATGCATACAATTTTATCCATTAATACTTTGCCTTTAAGCCTTTTTACCTGTTTTTTTCTTTTTTGGCTTGCTTTGAAGTGCATTCAAACTTTTTTCTTGATTTTGGTTATCAACACCTTTGCTGAAAAAAGAGACTCGCCAGGTCTTCAGTTAAATACTATAAATGTCATGCAATTGTTTTAAAGGCAGATACAGCGACTTCTTTGTCAAATATTTTGAAATTATTCAATTTAATCAAAGTCATGTCATTGTGAGGAGCAGATGAAGAGATGAGAGCCTGAAACCAATGTTCCATGTAAATCAAAAATTGAAAATATCGAAAATCGTAGGAGATTTTTTCCTTCATTTTTTGTTAAATGAAATTGATGTCGAAACAAGTAAATTTTAGTAGAGTACAGTGCTTTCGCCATCCATCGTGCTTGGTGCATAGCGCCAAGAAAGTTATTCCGCTTTGGCCTGGAGTGTTTCTCCTAAAATAATTATCGACAGTTGCAAAAATTCTTTGTAATCGTCGCGAGGTTGTTTTGTTCCTTGCAGCATATTTACAGCAAATTCTACTGCTGATGGTACAAGTGAACCATTAACTTTGAGATCTGCATCAGTTAAAATGCTATGATTTGGAGTTTAGTTTACTTCATTGATCACGAACTCGTTGAAACAACTTATTCTGGACCAGAAGATGCTCCAAAAAATGTTTTGTAAACATGGGATAAAATCACCTCTATGAACATGGTGTCAACAGGCTGTTGTTGCTTGAAGTAGTATCAAAAAATGTTCCAATCTTTTAAAGCTTATTCAATATCGTAACTTATTTGCCTGTCTCCAGTTTTGTGACTGACAGAATTTTTTCTTCATCATATCCTGTCACTAATATAGGCAGTCGATTTCCATTTCATCTCTTCTCTTCAAGTCTGGTAACAATTTCTCGTCCCAATGTACAGTTAATGGGATCTGTGGACAGAGATCTGAAATAATTCTTTTTTTTTACGACTTCTTTACGTTTTTCAATACGTGCATTTCGAAGTTTCACTTCATGTATAAAAAATTCAATATTGTGTATTATGTATGATGACTCTCGTACCAATAACAAATAATACAATATTGGTATTAAATGAACATATTTACCTTTGAAATATGAAATGATTAATTAAATACCAGGTAATTTACCTGACTGGCCGACTTTGTTCGGGCGAAATGGAACCAGGGTATTATAACAAGCCACAGGGAATCCCATAGAAAACAATTATTCTTCATTTGAATTTGTTTTTTTTTAAATTGATTAAGGGGGCTGCACTAGCTTCTCTGCATGGATACTCTCCCCTTAATTCCACTCCAACATCAAGTTTTATGAGAGGCTCTAGTTATGTCCGTTGGGTGAGCCATTGACGAGTGATAGTTTGAGTAACCCATTAGACGTTGAAAATATTACCGCGACTCAGTGTTCGTGGTCACTACAGCATCAACTGTTGGTGATGGGCACTCAAAGAACAACAACAACAACAAATGTCCCAATAGAAATTGTGCAAATGTAGGATCTCAACCATGAAGATTCCACCTAGTAGTTTGTTAAACTGGACTGTAATTGATCTCAATGATGTAAAAACAATTCGCTTACAAAGTGTTTTGATGTCATTTACTTTATCACTCACTGAGAAATATTAACGCAATATTACCGCAATATTAATACATTATTAACGCAATATTAACACAATATTAACACATTATTAATGCAACATTAACACATTATAAACACAACGTTAACGCATTTTAAATATCGATCATGCAGTTCATAAATAGATCACAATCAACATATCATTATCATATTTATCAGGCATCCAAGAAACAGAACATAATCCATTATCACAATTGTTCTATTCTGTATTTATCATATTGTTCTTAAATAAATCACAATCAACATGTTATTACAAAGTATAAAAAAATTAAAGTTCCCTTAAGCCCCAAAGGGCTAATCAGGGCAGATGAAGTGTAGAATTCATCTTTTTCAGTACCCTCGGCATTTGAAGGGATTGTGTGGTTAGCACAACGCCCAGCCGCCTTTACTCCCCCAACTTAAAGTCAGGTACCCATTTAAAGCTGGATGGACTTGGGGACATTTTCAAGGCCCCCTATGAACGGAAAAAAACGGCCCTGGAACCGATTTTTACCTTGTACGAGGGGCGGACTGCGCTGTTGAAGTGTAGCACACCTGAAGGTATGTAGAGATAATAAGGGTGTGGCCTTTACCATTATACGCCCTTACAACAACAAAAGTGTGTTAAGGCAGTGACCCCCAACCTTTTTTTCTCTCCGCGGACCGGTCGATATTTTATATTTTTACCGCGGGCCACTCAGCTCCCGGTTAAACTCTCGTCCATGGAAAGTCTCACAATCTCAAAATACATAACAGTGAATAAAATTGAAATAATTTAATTATTTCTTGTGCGGCCCAGTACTTTTTGATCCACGGACCGTTAAAAGTCCGAGGCCTGGGAGTTGGGGACCACTGTGTTAGGGAATGTAACATAAACCATTCAAAGGAATGAAATCCACTTTTTAGTAGTGAACATCAGCTGGGTTCTTTTGCATTGCACATTAAAGACAATCCGTAAATATATCTTAGAGAATTTGTGTTACTCTATGCCAACGACAATCATGATTGATCATGCACTTCGGGTAGCGTGAATGATCCGAATGTTCAGGTTGATTACATTAATTACATATCCCACATCAGTAACAGAGGTCGACAGCAGTTACACGTATGTTGATGAGATTTGAAACCTCAGACGCTCACCACTAATGATGGGCTTACACATTTACAATCCACTGATCCACAGGCATACCTAGGGTGGGGGGTAAGGGGTGTCCAAATTCTAAAATACCCTCGGGCCCCAGCTTTAGGGGGGGCACAGTCTTATAACATTAAATACTAAGTACATTATCTCATGTAATGGTGTTGAATGTTTAAATGCAGGGGCCCCCCAAAGAGGCCAAGACCCCCGGGCCCCTAAATCTCTGGGTACGGCACTGCACTGATCTGATGGATATTTGACCTTCACTTCGTCCATATTAGAAATTGACTTTTGTCGTCTCACCTGAAATTCGTCCAGCGACATGTAATGACATGTAACAGAAGACAACCGAGAGGAATAGTATGCTCATGGTGTTCGAGTCTGTGATGAGAAATAATTTTCAACATGATTAGTTGAGAGAGAGAGAGAGAGAGAGAGAGAGAGAGAGAGAGATTGAGAGTGGGGGGGAGGTAGAGAATGAGTGAGCGGGAGAAAGGGAGGCAGAGAGAGGGAGGGAGAGGGGGAGAGAGGGGGGGAGAGTGTAGGGAGAGAGAGTGTGTAGTGAGAGAGAGAGAGAGAGAGAGAGAGAGAGAGAGGTAGAAGAGAGAAAGAGATGTTGAGCTAGATAAGCAAATACATACATGAATTTTGAATCATACATCATCATCGGCCTAATAAAAGAGATACATTTAAAGATCACATATCAAATAGCATTTCTTATAAATATTCAATACATATTCCATACATATTTAACACATATTTAGTTTACATTTTCTCAAAGACCACGGTTGATTATAATTATTTTGATAAGACTAAATATAAAACAAAGACATTCAAAGAAATATCTGACAACGATCTGTGTTTGATCCAACAGATTTCATCCCTATGACGCCGTCAGCCATGTCGGTCGTTGTTCTATCACTGGCATAGATCTACCGCTATAAAGATGTGTCGGTAAACAATCCAGCACACCTAGGGAAATGTGGCGAGAAGGTCACGCCGAACCGACGTACAATTACACAATTTGACATTGTCACACTGAGGTCAGGTGGTTTAGAGTAAGTTTAGACTAGAGGAATAGGGCCAGGGGGGGTGATATATATATATATATATATATATATATATATATATATATATATATATATATTAATAAGTGTGCTGTGACGCAGGCGGCTTTCGAACTCCAACCCATACAAAGAAAAATTAATCACTAAAGCTGAATAATAAATGTACATTGTATGCATCATGTCCTAAGGGTAATTTGTTAGTCATTTTTATTTTCACTTTAGTCAAAGAGACAGAGTATATTTCACATTATTTCCTTTATCGTTTCATTTTTATATACACGTCTCATTGTTATATAGGCCTCATTGTTATATACGCCTCATTGTTATACAAGCCTCATTGTTATATACACCTCATTTTTATACAAGCCTCATTGTTATGTAGCCTCATTGTTATGTAAGCCTCATTGTTATATACGCCTCATTGTTATGTAAGCCTCAATGTTATATAAGCCACACTGTTATATACACCTCATTGTATATATAAGCATCATTTTTATATACGCCTCATTGTTATCTACGCCTGATTTTTACATACGCCACATTTTTATACAAGCCTCATTGCTATATAAGCATCATTGTTATATCAGTGGCTTTAATAAATCATTCCATTGTTATATCAGTCTAATTGTTGTATCAATCATAGGTTGTATAGTTCATAGGTTTTATGACCACAGTCAGAAACTGTTTTTATGTATATAGTCTATGGTCCTCTTAATAATTTGTTCATTTGCAAGCATGTAACCATGTTTTTAACATACGCCAATGTGTATGTCTATCTGTCTGTCTATCACATAAAATAAATAAATAACTGTACGTAAACATTTCCATTAACTGTTTAAAATGAATAATAATGCTTTGTGCCTTAAAATCAACCCATAGAAATCATTTGCTTTAGAAAAAATAAATTCGAACTTAGCTAAGACATTCTGTTTCATGACAATATATCCTGGTGAAATATTGACTTATGGGGAAAACCCCAAAACATCCTGGGCGACTTCTCGCTGTGGGCTACCGCAGATCTCAGTTTCTTAGGCCTTTCCCGACCCGAGTTTCAGATATTGGCTAAAATATTTTATTTACATTGATCTCATACAAAATTTTACCTATTGAAATTTCGGTACGCGTATCTATTTCAGTACGCATATCTATTTCAGTATGCGTATCTATTTTCAAAGAATGCCAACTTGCAGTATCGGTTTCCGAGGATAATAGACTTAGTAAAGGCTTTTGTTGAATGCAACTAACGGCCATCGCCTCTAACTTGTGTTTAAAACTGTCTGATAAATGTTTCCTCACTTACCGAAACTATAATTTGAATATTTGGCTCAAAATATGTTTGTTTTTTAACCGCAAATCTATTTGCTTTCAAATTATATTATATTTTTCTATTGTATTTTTATGTTTCGTGAATAGTTTGCTAAATGTACAGCTTTTTTTACTTGTATTTAGGATATATATATATATATATATATATATATATATATATACATATATACAGTCGATTCCGCTTAATTGGGACACATCGGGACCGAGGGCTATTATAAACATACACATTTACTATTGACTTCTTGGTTTTGTTTTTTTGAGATTTGTCCCAAATAAGCGGCTGTCCCAATTATATATATATATATATATATATATATATATATATATATATATATATATATATATATATATATATATACATATATATATATATATATATATATATATATATATATATATATATATATATATATATATATATTAGGGAGCGACCGATTTTTGGCTTCCGATACATTGTTTTTTTTTCAGAACAAAGTTGCAGAGAAAAAAAATCAGCAAATAATCGAATTCTATAACCAGATCAGACAAGATTTAAAAAAAAAAAAGGAAAAAAAAACCCGTACACAGAAACTGTCACGTCTACATAAAATTACATCTGAGATATGACCTTGAAACAATAGGATTGGCATTTCTTTATTCTAATGTATGACCTCGAATGATACAATTAGTGAACATCTGTGTGTGTATTTTTTTTGGGATGGGAAGTTTGGGGGGGGGGGGGTAAACAAGACACGCGTGGGCGAAGTGTTAAAAAATATGTGAACATGGGTTGACATACGTCATACAGCAGGAGAAAAACACGTGTTTGGCATTGTTGTTGCTTAAGGGGCTGTCCATTAATTACGTTAACAAAATAGGGTGAGGGGAGGGGGTTAGAAATTTTTTGACAATTGTTGACAAGGGGAGGGGGAGGTCAAGAAAAGTTGACGTCAACAATGTTACTTTTTTTAATTTAATATAATTACTTAATAAATAAGAAAATTAAGCAGCGTTTGTAGTTTTGTGTTACACACTCGCTTAACATTCAGTATTTTAATTAAACTAACTATATTCCTACTAATTCTGCCACATAAACATTTTGGAAGCCACCTTTTTTAAGGGGGGAGGGGTAATCAAATGTTGACGTAATTTTATAGGGGGGGGGTCTCTGGAAGTTTGACAAGGGGGAGGGGGGAGGTAAAAATCGCCAAAAATTTGGTGACATAAATAATGGACAGCCCCTAAAAAGAAAATATCGGTTTCGGTATCGGTAAAAATGCTGGGGGAAATATCGGTTTCGGACTATCGGTAAAAAGGCATATCGGTCGCTCCCTAATATATATATATATATATATATATATATATATATATATATATATATATATTAGGGCTGCTGATTAAACTGCGTTAATTTGCGATTAACGCGTCAAAAAAATTTGCGATTAAAAATTTTAACGCAATACATAAATGCGTTAATTTGATCAAAATGCTGAAAGTTCACCAAATCGATAAATAACGGAATTTCACGCTACAAGTTGAAGTTAAAGTCCATTCACTTATTAAGTAGATCTACAACCCCCACCCTGTCACAACTTACACCCTCACCCCTATGTACGTCGACAAAAGCCCCAATTGTAATATAAAATGAAGATGTTTTGTTATATAGCCCTTCGACAAGTGAACCTCCTGCTCCCTTTCTATAATCAAAATGAAACGAAAGGAAGAATCTTTAATGTTGACACACGAAAGAAAGAACAATAGAAGATGAAAAGTGAAAGCCGACCTTTCAAAATTTTAGCTTTAACGTTTGAAAATTGCCTTCCGGAAACATTAAAGAGTCTCATTTAACAAGATTGTTTTTATTAATATAACTGACAGACCGATAAAAAATACAATTTCCTTTTCTGTTGTTCACTAAAACATTGAAATAATAGTTGATAGTAAGAAAGTAAATGAATGAAAGAATAAAAGAGTAACATATGTTTGTAGACATCGTGGCGCAAAACAAAAACTTCAAAAGAAGATTAAAAGTAAATTCGTCCTTCAACTCGGCGACCATAGTTGTATTGGTGGGGTAAACGTCACGTCACGTAAAATCATAGCAGCTGTATGACCTTGAAACAAGAGGATTGTCTTTTCTGACGCGTGCTCCTAGTTTGAAACAATGGAACCGGTGTCAACTTGTTTTTGGGACATCTTTAAGTGGAGAGAGAGTGTGTTAAAAATGTGACTTGGTGGAGAAAGGAGGGGGGAATAATGAAAAAAAAAACCGCGTTAATAATAAGTGAGCGACAACTTTCTGACTATGGTATTATTTTATGAGAGAAAAGTTACATTTGAGATATAAATGATGAGTGTAGGGTAAACAAGACTTACGTGTGGCAATGTTAAGCAAAATATGACAGGGAGGGAGGGAAGAGGAGTTCACTTACGTCATTAGTTCGGAAACTACGGTACGAAAAAAAAGTTAGGCTGTGTTATTAAATAAAAAGAAAACAATTCGCGTCATTGACGTGATTGATACATGTCCATAAACTGGTCTCAATAACTAATTCAATAGACATATATGCTAATGCTTAAAAAATATGTTATAATTAATTATATCTCTTTCGTAAATTAAAATGACTTGTTTAATGTTTATTATGTCAATATTATGCTTTGATATTATGACATAAAAGTTTTAATACAAAGAATTGTATTATATTGTGTCGATTAAAATGTGCGTTAATTTGCGATTAAAATTTTTAATCATGCGTTAATTTCGATCCTCAGGTAGTTTTCATATCGTGCGGTGTATGCGTTGTAACACTGTGTCTCCCTCGGAGGTAGTTTTTTTTTATCGTACGGTGTATGCGTTGTATTTCATACATTTCTTTATTATTTCTGTTGATATCTCATTCTGTTCATGGTAATAAAGGCCACACATTCTTTTCTGTTGCAGTATTTCTTATATTTCTTTTGTATCCCCTCTGTCGGATTTCGTTCAGCCAGCTTCAGCAGGCTTTTCCACTAGCATATATATTTGTACAGACAATGAGGAAACTTTCATATGTAGCATGATATTTTTATACAAAAGGGCTATTTTTTTTAGAAATAACGCACGGAGTGTTCCGTTACACAATTCACCGAGTCTGTACAAAGATAAATATATCAGTACTCTGTCATCGTAATGTTTTGCCAATTTATTTTTTTTAAAAAGCATTTTCAACCAACCGAATGTTGCGAAGTGTAACGTAGAGTTTGAATTCAGTCACAGCCTTTGTTTGTATGAGCTCTGCCCACTTGAATTATGACTTAACTTGATTCCTCGAGTCTTACATTGGGGAAAACAGAGTTTGGTGTGAAGTCTACCATATTATGTAAGCCATATGTGGGGTGTAGGTCCAACCGTGCATCAATAAACAGCTCAATCCTCAAGGAACGAAAAGTGACATTCTTATGACATACCAGCAAGGGAAATTTTATTTTTTCTATATGACTGATATCTAGGCAAGTATGTACTTCCGTTTTTTTTTAATAGAACTGCTTTTCTTACATCGATATTTAGGTACATTCGAATTTTAATCATCACTTATTGAAGGGGTAGCATATAGAACGTAACCAAAAAGACATTTGAATGTGATATAAATATACATTTTAATTCAACACACCCACATCGAAAATAATATAATAGTTTCCCAATAATGACATGACAGAGCAATGAAATCTAACTGAAATCTAACAGTTATTTTTGTTGTAAAATTTATACATTGGATTCAATGAACCGGCCGCCTTCAGGCAGTCAGCAAATTCTCTGTCACATTCACAGGCAGTGTAGGCGCAAGGGGAGTAACTCGCATAATCTGTTAAAAAAAAAAGGAAAAAAAAAAGAAAATAAGAAAAGTGAACTTACGTTTATGCGCAGCTAATTTCTTTTTGCCCTGTCTCCCTAAAATAGCTGTCCTTAAAGATAGGGAAGCTATTTTATGATCAGCGGCGCAACCAGCAAAAAATTCTGAGGGGGGTGGGAAGACAGTTTGACAGTCTTTTTAGTAACGTTATATAGTAAAATATGTATTGATGATTTGGTCTTGGGTTGCGCTACTGATTATGATAGCCTAGGTCTCTCCCCTTCCCCTCTTAGTAGACTTAGTTTACAGAGTACATATGACAAGTACTTCTCGAGTACATTTTTGGAGTACATGTGCTTTCACGTTGGTTGCATGCTGTTTATATTTTCGTTCTCATTTATATGGTGCATCACAATAGAAGGGATCCAAAAATAAAAATAGAAAAGAGACTATATTGATTATCTTTCTTCAAAAGTCCTAGAGCAGTGTGGGCTAAATATAAATAACTAGATCAAAGGCCCGGCACCAGGACCGGCGAATGACTCCTTATAATTGAGTTGTATACCTTTGACCATCTTTACAGCTTTACATAATTTGCGCACTACTTGGAATACCAAGACTATTTTTAGCCAAGCAAGAGTTCACCCCCCTTGAGTGAGACAAAAATTTTCGATTTCTCCAGTCAATTTTTAGCCGCGGAAGTTATACACACGTACGTACGCCACGCTAGCCGATTATGTATTAGATTAAGTGAAATATATTGTTATAACTCGGCTTCACATCCCCCCCCGCCCGTTCGGTCGCATCCCTGCCCCCGAGATGAATGATGCAATCACGACTTTTGTATGCCTACACATTGTTAATTCGGTCGTTCAATCCCTCTCTCCCCGCCCCCCCCCGCCTTAGTACAAGTAATGTTTTGGCAGGAAAACAATGTATTCAGCGTGGGTGGGACACCCTATAAAAGTAACTGTGCTGTGATTCATAGAACACTCAAGTTATCCGACAGAGAACCATTGTGGAGACGAACACCAGTATAACTGCGACGAGCTGACTCTAGTGTCAGTGCCACACGGCAACAACAACACAGAGAAACTGTACATCAGTGAAAGAGACGCATGGTCAATAAACTGTTTCCGACTAGACCAGGGGTCGGCAACCTGCGTCTCGCGAGCCGCATGCGACTCTTTCGATGTCAAGTTGCGACCGAATCAAATACCATAATATTGAAACAACAATGTTAGTGGCTCTTTAAAAATTGAGAAAACTTAAATTATGACTTTTGGCTCTTCCGTCTCAAAAGGTTGCCAACCCTTAGACTAGACTATTATAATCAGTACCTTTAGTAGACTGAATAAATCTTATTATTCCACTAACGAACTCACGTGTCCTTTTGTGCCTACCTAGAGTGAGTTTGAATGTCGTAACAATATAAAAATAGGCCGACTGCCAATAGACCTTTTCCAATTCTTTACGAATTCTTATCAAATCTCAAGGTAAAAGGGTTTCAACGGCTACTTTCGCCCCATGATCCCCAGATAAATCTTGGTCCGAAAAAAAAACAAAAGCCTTGCTTTGAGTATTTGCGTACTGTGTTGTATTTTAAAAAAATGACTGACCCACCTGTACAATTGCACTGACCCTGTGAGCAGTAGACGCCGTAGTGGACAAAGTACGTGAACCATCCTTGAGAACACTGGACATTGCCATAACAATTGTCATGTTTTTGACAGCATCTGAAAATGAATACAATCACAAAATTCATTAGTATATATATATATATATATATATATATATATATATATATATATATATATATGCTTAGTAACCAGAAATACATAGTCACCGGATACATAGTCATTGTGAAAGTCATCGCTATATTTCCCGTGGCACCTCTACGGCCATTGCACTATAGGCTATTGCGAGGATGAAAGAAGGGCACCATAAAAACAGTTCCATTAGTGGTTTATAGGATCTAAGAGATTTCATCTCATCCTTACAGTGACTTCATACTTCATCTGTCCCGATGAGCCTCTAGGAACTTAAGATATAATTTAAAAAGAGGATTTAAAAAAAAAGTGTCATTTAAATTTATACTTGTGCTAGCTTATAGTTTTGACATGATAATGTTTTATTCCGTTACTCCCCACTTCCCCCGCCCCCCCCCCTCTTAGCATAAGAGAAATTGAGATTGGTTTTGAAAGTATACAAGAGATTAACTCGAAGTTCTAAACGGAACGTGTCGTTTTCAATGATACTCATGTATTCCTAACGTCCTGCGTTCCAACTAAAAGAAAAAAAAACAAGCAATTAAGCCTGTTCCATTCTGGACACAGGACGTGTTAGCGCATTTTCGTGTTATGTATCAGTACGTTTGTTAGCTTTCAGTAAATATTTGTAAATTTTGTAAATGTTTATAAATTCAATTGTGTAATGCATATATCTGTAAAAAAAATTTATAAAGACGTTTCTTTATATTTGAAAAAAAATTATTGTCTCTTAAATCTAACTACAAGTGGTTTGTGGTTACTGAAATAGGACTCATAATTGAAAACATTCGAAATTATAGTCATTTAATCGTCCGAAAACTCCGTCAATTGTTGCATAGCTCTGATACTTTCAATTAAACTCAGAACACAAGCTTACTATTTCATTTTGATGAGTTTCTTAATAAATCTTGGTGAAACTACGTGCTGCAGTATTTCGCACCAAATGAATGGGTTATTGAACGTACAAGGTGTATATATAATATATAAGCCCCTTATGAGCCCTGAAGCCCGGCCCTCAGAGGTCCTATCGCGAAATAAACTTTTGATGTACACATGGAAGGCCAAGACCTACAAAATGATATATACATCATGGGTCTAGGACTTATAGTTGCTGAGATATAGGCGCTCCTTTATTAATATAGCTTATATAGTAAAAAACGGTACTTTATAAGGCCCCTTTTACGGCCCTCAGAGGTCAAATCGCAAAATGAACTTTTGCGGCACACATGGCAGGCCAAGACCTACAAAATGATATATACATCATGGGTCTAGGACTTATGGTTGTTGAGATCTAGGGTGATGACAGACAGAGAGACAAAACGGAGACAATAGAGCATTTTTTTTAGAAAATGCTCTAAAATGTACAACATTTTAGGAGAGACACTTACACACACAAAAATAACAGAAACCACACACACATAATGTTTTTTCGTTGATTCTATAAGCCACTAATAGGAGTTTATTTTGTAGTGCTTAAAAAAAAAAGAACATGCTCATTTTCGAACGCAAGTATTATGGTAGATGTCGTTTTATTTTTCCATGAAGAATTTTGTGGTGATAACTAGATCAAAGTCCCGAGTATTTTTTTTAGCTAAGCAAGAGTTAACTCCCCTTGAGTGAGACTAAAATTTTGGAATTCCCCAATCTTTTTTTAGCCGCGGAAGTTATACAAACGCTCGCTCGTACGTACGCCAGGCTAGCCGATTAAGTATTAGATTTTAATGGTTTCCGACCAGCGATAACTTGTTGTCAACACACATACACACACACACAAATACTTCGCGTCAGGCGTTTTAAGTAAATGATATGGCTGGCCTACGGACGTTATATCCGATGGAGGGTAAATGCTACATTCACTCAAGCTATAAGACACTCACATGTAGAGAGCTATTAATAGTTGCTTCTAGCTTACTGCTCGTATTCCAGACATACAGTAATAATAATAAACAGATAACACATGACAGCAACAAATTAATGTGAGCACAGGTTATCTCGTCTTACCTGTCCACCTCATCAACTGGTTGACCACTACCTCCATACCCACAGTAGCATCCGTAGCCCAAGTAGGACAAGCAGCTCGGACCCACGGTCTGGTCCATCTGGTAACACTGCAGGACAGAACTGCGCCTATGAATGAGATGGACACCGTTGGATGTTGATGTCAGGTTGCCGGTATCGCCTGGAGAAAAATATCAAAATTGTGTTCATTAAAATAGGCTAACGCTTATTAAAAGTAAAATAGAACGTAGCATCGATGAAGGGTTAAAATATTTGAAAGACATAATAACTTGTATTTGTATTAGGAAAACGGTCTTAAGCACACAGTCAAAATAGTGACTATACATTTCGTAATACAGTTTACTAGTCGTCCCGCCTTATCAATCAATATAAACAACACGCTTGCTGTGATTCATCTTGATCCACTTTAAACAACACGCTTGCTGTGATCCAGCCCTCCCGTCTCCACACTATAGTGTTTTTTTCCGCTGTCGCGAGTTGTCGACGTTTTCGGGAATTCCAGAATCTATAAATAGTCCTGCGTCTTGCGTCTCGAAGTTGTGTTATATATATATATATATATATATATATATATATATATATATATATATATATATATAGTAGACAAACGTCAATCTAAGTGAGGCTCATTTGGCTGTTTTATTCGGCCCCCGCGTTACACTCGCCCCCTCAGCCCTTTCAGATCATTGTCGTTTATACTGAAATTTATACTAGCTCATATAAACAGTGGGACGGATGGCTGAGTTTTGTAGATACTCGACTGCCGACTTGGGAGTTCTGGGTTCGACCCTCGTTGAGACCCATGGGAATTTCCAGGTGAAATATGTTTCAAAGTCGTCCCACAAGTACACAAAGCTTTAAATGGGTACCTGACTTAACGTTGGGGCTAAGGGAACTTTACTTATACAATCACTGCAACCATCTACTCTTGGTCCGAGCTTTTGGTCAAATTAATGGCGAGAGATTCAAAACGTTTGCCCACCTCTGGCTAAAATTACCATTATAAAATGTTCAGAAACAGATGAATCATGAGTGAACCATCAAAAGCTACAAAATTCAAACTTTAAAGTAATACTTTAAAAAAAATTAAGCATTAAGGTATATGTCTTGTATTGACTAAACATTGATTTTCAAGTACTACAACATGTTTTGACACAAAACAACATGAAGCTCTGGTATTTTTCGTTAAGCCAGTAAAAAAATACATTTGTTCTAAATATAAACATAGATCCACACATTACCTAGAGCCATTCCAAAAACGTCGGTGCGCATAAGGTATAGAGCACACAGAACATATACTGCTAGTCTGGCCATTTTCAGAAAGAAGTCTGAAATCAAAGTACAAGCATGAAGCCTATAAATATAAACTTTACCGGCAATGTACTTAACCAGCTTTTAGTACTTTTTAAAAATCTTATTCCATTCCTAATGAAGCTATCAGCATCTCATAAAAATACTTCATAATCGATTATATCATTAAATCAAAAGAACAATAAATAAAAATCGATTGACTTTTTCTTCAACTTCAAAATTTAGAATTTAGGATAAGTTTTTGTACATTTAGAAATAAATAAACAGAATAAACGCATTACTGGCAAATGTACCAACCTCAGAATTGTAAAATGAAGTTGGAGCTTGCCAGTCTTTTCTAACTGTTCATCAGAAAGTTGATCGGTAACACTGATAGGGGGAGCAGTACACGTATTTATTTGTTCTGTACAGGATGTAAAATGGATGTCATGAGAGACTTTTCTAAACATTCAGACCGGTGTAATGTTTATTTTTGTTTCGTAAACTATTCTTAGTCTTAATTTGTTAAAACAAGCGGCACAATTATTTTACCAAGAAAAACGCAGCCAAATTTAGTTTTTTTTACGTCATTCGCCCTTAAAGAAGAAGTAAATTTACAAAGTATTTTAAAACCAAAGAGTATCCTGAATTGGCTGAAGTGGACACTCCTGAAGTTGATGAGATCTGCATCGTTGTTTTTTTTTAATATAGCAAAATTTCCTATAAATAGCCTAAATATAGACAATTTATTAAAATTTAGTTTCAAAAGAATTCAAAGGATAAAAAAAAACCAAAAAAAAAAACATTAGCATTAGGAGCCGCACATAACTCAAAGCAGAGCCGTAATGTTTGAGCCATATTCTGCCACTATCGTTGCCAAAGGTAAATAAGGTCAGACCTCAGTGATGTCGCTTTAACAGAGCTCGGGGGGGGGGGTTGGCGGAGCGGAAAGGGCCCGGGACTTTAGGGACCACCCGATGGGGGGGGGAGGGGCAATTATTATTTTAAGAGGGGGTTCATTTAAACAATTTCCGGGAGCATTCCAGTTTCTTCCAAGTAACGCCTTGGTCATAAACTCCGCCTAACGCGATGAGCGGGGGAAAGGGGGTTGGCGGGGGCGAGAGTCCTAATGTACTGTAAAATGTTGAACCAGATAAATGAACTTCTGAGAAGCCAAGTACTTTGAAAAAAACAATGAATTAATGTCTTACATCTTGTTGACACTCGGTAAAGATGTAGTTCGTAATGCTTGCGTGTGCGTTGGTGGTGGTTTCATTCTTTTACACTTAATTACCTCCTTTAACCCTCTCTACTCTGAAACTTTGTCTCTAGTTTTTTCCCTGTGAGATCTGAGTCAATGGGGCTAAACTGTTTTTGGTCATTTGTTTATCAATATTTGTAAAAGTAAACTGTCCAAGTCTATTAGCATGGATAATTTTGTGAAGAGGAAAACTGACCAGAACCTGGAAGATTCTGATGATCAAGCAGCCAAAGACGAACGAAAAAGAAAACAGCGCAAGTATTATCCAGAATATATACCATTCGGCTTCACCGCAGCGGTAACCGATGCTGACCAACCTCTTTGTGTCGTGTGATGCAAACATTATCGAACGATGCGATGAAGTCTGTCAAATTGAGGCGCCATTTGACCCAGTGCATTCGAAACTTGCCAGTAAAACGAAAGAATACTCTGAGAGGCAGAAAGAGATCTATTTGAAACAGAAAGGCAAACTGATGGCCTGCACTACTGTGAAATCTCTTCTAGCGTCGTGTTTAGTTGGTAGCATTGCGAATAGCGCATACCAAAAAACCTCACACAATTGCAATGGATATAATTATACCGGCAGCAATCGACATGTGCGAAGTCGTTCTAGGAAAGGAATACAGTCAAAAATTGAAAGCCATTCCACTGTCTGATAACACAGTGAGCAGACGAATTGCCGACATGTCAGAAGCTGTTCGCTGCCAACTGATTGCACGCCTTCAGCATATCAGACTTGCAATCCATCTTCACGAAAGTACAGACTTTGCAAATGCAGCCCAATCGTTGGTTTACGTTCGATACTGCGGGGAAGGTAAAGTCATTGAAGACTTTTTACTCTGCAAGTCACTGCCGGGGTGCACAACCGGTGAAGAACTTTTCCAGTTACTTGATGCAATTTTTGAAGAATCAGGACTAGCCTATACACAATGTATTGGCATGTGCACGGACGACGCTGCTGCGATGACTGGTTGCAAGTCTGGTTTAGTCGCACGAGGGAAACAAACAGCGCCTTAGAATCAACCCACTGCGTGATTCACAGCGGCAAAGGACAATAATGAAGATATTGCTGTTGTACAAAACAGGCACAGCCTTACCACTGAACAGAAAAATGTGTAAAAGACATACCAGTAGAATAAATACTCGGTGATTGTTTCATTTTTTCGATATAAAGCTATTTCATATGTTAAATGACTTGTACATGTTTAGCGTGTAACTTAGGCTAGGCCTACCGTTTAGCAGAGTTTCAGACATATTCTTGGCGCCTTGGGCTATGGGGGTCCGCCACCCGAGCTTGGAATGTCTGTGGGGTCCGCAGCATAAAAAAGGTTGAAAACCTCTGGCCCAGGGGGTGGGCGAACTACGTTCCGCGGGCCACATGCGGCCCGTTAGAGTATATTATGCGGCCTGCATGCATGTACAACCGAGGCCAAGTTTTGTGCTGTCCCATAAGATTGGATAACGGATCAAGCCTCTTTTTCCGACGGCGAGTTCACCAAGGAAGGATTGTCAGATGCTGCAAGCAATACATTTCTAGAACAGAAAACAAAATTTGACATTTCTTTATCAAGGAAAACTTATGAAAGGATAAGTAACAATTTGATGCACCAGCCTCGACATCCAAGCAAAGACTTTTTGTGGTTCTCTCTTACGTTGGATTAGCAACTGATTTTTGTTCTTATTTTAAAATGTAACGCGCATGTATAATAGAGTGTGAATGTGAAATGAAATGACAACTACATTAGTTATTATCAGTAACTCATTTTTTTATACGCTGTAAATTGTAATTGAAGTAGAAAAAATATATATGCGGCCCGCAGATAAAATTAAAGTTTTCAATGTGGCCCTACATAGAAATAGTTTGCGCACCCCTGGAGTAGCCCCATAAGACGTTGAAAATATTACTGGCTGCCCCCACCCGCTCCTCCCCAGTGACCCTGCCTGTGTTCGTGGTCAGGCACGCCGAGAGGGGGGGCAGGCGGGGTCATTGCCAGGGGGCCCGCATCTGTAAGGGGGCCCGGCCGCCCCGACCATGTCAATTTTTTCACGATTCATTGTTTATTAAGGGGCCCGCAATGATGTCCTGCCCTGGGGCCCGTGCTGGCTCTCGGCGCCCCTGTTCGTGGTCACTGCAGCATCAGCTATGGTGGTGGGCACTGAAAACAACAACAACAACTGTAGAATCTAAACCATGACGGTTCCAAATAGTAGTTGGTTATACTGAACTTTAACCTATCTCAAACGAGTACAAACAATCAGTTTACAAAATGTTTCGATGTTATTTACTGAGCAATATTAACGCAACATTAACGCAATATTAACGCAATATTAACGCAATATTAACGCATTATTAACGCAACATTAACGCAACATTAAAGCACTATTAACGCAATATTAACGCAGGATCCCTTGATACAATCAAAGCTATATTTTTTTTTATAATCGATCAAGCAGTTCATAAATAGATCACAATAAACACATCATTAGCATTAATAAAAGGCATCCAAGAAACAGAACAATATCAATATCTCTATTTTCTTTTAATTATCTATCATGCAGTCCTTAAATAGATCACAATTGACATGATATAAAAAAATTATACCAGTGATTTTATAAAGAACATAATCAACATTTAAATTTACATTTGTATTACAATCAGGCTTCCGAAAAACAGATCACAGTCAAAATTGTATCTACATTCATACCGGACATCCAATAATTGGATCACAATAGATAATTCATTTATATCTGTAATCTGAAATCCAATTAATCAAATTAAAATTTTTATCATATTTGTACTAGATTTGCAAAGAATTGACGACAGCCAATATTTAATTTCTATTTCTATCAATACACAGATAATAATCAATATTTCTACAAATAATAGGATCTCAATCAATATTTCTTTAATTCAGCCAGATGCCTAGTAAACTTTACAATTACAAAATTGTTTTTTTCACCCAAAGTTCAGTTTCTGTTATTAAACTGGCGTGTAAGTCCTGAACAAACTTCCATCACAGTGCAATGCACTAACACTTTCTCCTGTCGTAATATTTATATTTCGGATTCATTCCCGGTGCGATTTTGAGACATTCCGCCAGCTGTCTGTCACATTGACAGGAAGTATAGAAACATGGATCAGAACTCTCGCTATCTGTAAATAAAAAGAAAGTAATCGATTACAAACTTTATTTAAAAAAAAAAAGATTTTAAAGAAAACTTCAAAAAATAAACAAACAAAAAAAAAAAAACAAAAAAAAACAAACAAGCGTTTGTACTTTCGTTTTATTTTCCATTCCAGGAATTAATCTATTTTTATTTTTTTTTCTCAGTAATAAAATCTTCCCATTGCAGAACTATTTGTTGTTTTTATTTTTTGTATTTTTTTTTGTTGGTTTTCTGAAAATGGCTGATGTCGGGCCTGTTAATGTCTGATAATGCAAGATACATGGCTGAGAATGACCAATTAACGGCTCATTAATGGTTGAGAATAACCAATTGATGGCTCATTACTAATTGAGAATGGCCAATTAATGACTTATTAATGGTTGAGAATAACCAATTGATGGCTGATTAATGGTATACAATTGCCAATTAATTTCTGAGAATGGCTTATTGATCGTGACAGATACGAAAATATTTTAAATCATTACCGGGTAAGTTGGCCGTGGCTCACCTGAACAATGGCAATGTCCTAAATAGCAGTGGACATTGTACTGGGTTAAGTAGGCGTACCAGCTAGATCGACATTTGACATTTCCATAGCACTGGTCGTGTATCTGGCAGCAGCTAAGTGATGTTATGGGAAAAAAATTACAAAGTACCTCTCACATATTATAAATGCACCCTCACACCTACCAATTATAACATTACTTCAAGAAAATATCTAAATGCACCCTCACACTTACCAATTATAACATTACTTCAAAAAAATATCTAAATGCACCCTCACACCTACCAATTATAACATTACTTCAAAAAAAATATATAAATGCTACCTCACACCTACCAATTATAACATTACTTCACAAAATTATCTAAATGTACCCTCACACCTACCAATTATAACATTACTTCACAAAAATATATAAATGCACCCTCACACCTATCAATTATAACATTACTTCAAGAAAATATCTAAATGCATCCTCACACCAAACAGTTATAACATTACTTCAAAAAAATATCTAAATGCACCCTCACACCTACCAATTATAACATTACTTCAAAAAAATATCTAAATGCACCCTCACACCTACCAATTATAACATTACTTCAAAAAAATATCTAAATGCACCCTCACACCTACCAATTATAACATTACTTCACAAAAATATCTAAATGCACCCTCACACCTACCAATTATAACATTACTTCAAAAAAATATCTAAATGCACCCTCACACCTACCAATTATAACATTACTTCACAAAAATATCTAAATGCACCCTCACACCTACCAATTATAACATTACTTCAAAAAAATATCTAAATGCACCCTCACACCTACCAATTATAACATTACTTCAAAAAAATATCTAAATGCACCCTCACACCTACCAATTATAACATTACTTCACAAAAATATCTAAATGCACCCTAATAATAGCAATTTTTAATAGATTTCAGAACAACCTTTCCTGTGGATTAACAAGCTTTATCGGCAACTCTAAAAATGCCACCTCTCTCCAATCTCCCCCCACCCCCTTTAAATTCTGAGCGTGTCTCCTTTCGCTTGAGGGAAGGTGAAACCGCCGCCCGGTGCTGACCGTCCCATCCAGTGCCGCTCTAAGCTGTTTCTTTGGCTATCAGGACGGCTCTGGGCTCCCCATCCCTAGTTACGCCACTGAATCCCCCCCCCCCAATACATAACATACGTCTCCATAATCACACACAGTCTCTTTCTTATCTGTGTTAAATTAACAAACTCCAAATTGTACAAGATGATATTAATAAAAAATATTTCAGATTAATCATTAATAATCTATATAAATAATAGCGGTGTGGGTTCTGCATTAAATCGAAAGTAAAGATTGATGCAACAGTATTCCATTTTAAAAAACAATCATGAAAAAATCGAATCCTGCCCAAAACCAAAAAAATAACCTAGCCCACCGATCAAGCCTAAGGGGATATAACTCTATGCAAAGGTTTTGCAGGGTACAGCTGATAAAGAGATAAAGAGATAATATCTGAACTTACAATCATCTCCTAATTAGTTTACTTATCACAAAGATATACTGGCACCCCTCGCTAAAACAGGTTAAACAAACATAGGCTGGAACAAACAAACGAACAAACAAACAACTTTTGTAAATGTCGGAATGTGTTTGGATAGATACTCAAGAATATCTCATTCATTGTTATCAGGCGCCTAATCTGCCATTACGCCTGTGGGCAGGTGTGTATCTGTGTGAGAGATATTGTGATATTGTGATGTAGTATTTTATGTGCCACAATCTGTGTTTAATCTGTCAATGGCACATCATTTAATAAGAGTGGTAAAGATGGTTGGCAACGGGGGGGGGGGGGGGGCGGATGGTCGCGCGGTAAACTGCTCTGTTGTCGACCTAAGGGTCCCCGGTTCGATATTCAGGTCATGGTGGAAGTCATGTCTCCCGTAGTGCCTCCGTGGCCATTGCACTATCGACTAAGGTGGGGGATGAAAGAATGGCACTTTAAAAAAACAATTTATTGTCGCCAGATTTCTGACAATTTTCTATTTAATAATGGCCAAACATCAAGTCATTTATGACCATAAGCTTAAAATAGAATTGAGGAATAATTTTATCCTTTAGGATTTTTAAAAAAATTTAATTTTAAATTTCATAGTTTAACATCTCATATTATTTCACATGAAATGTGTTGTTGACTTTACAAAAAGATGTTAACGGACTTCCAGTTACCTGTCCACTTTATCCACAGGCGTGCCATGACCTCCTAGCCCACAGTAACACCCGTAGCCAATGTATTCTAAGCAGCTGGGCCCCACTGTCTGGTCTATCTGGTGGCACAGCTGCTTGAGACTGCGCCGTCCCACGTGATGACGACCGATGGCTGTCTCGATCACTTTGTCTGTTCATGAGCGCAATAACAACATTATGTGGTTACAATAAGAAATATAGGTGTCCTAACCCCCTACCTCACCCAGTTGTTTAACGGAAAAACAAAATCAACAACAAACAATCAACCAGACCCCCCCCCCCATAACCTTAATGCTTTACGTAATATGTGAAAGATCCATAAACATGTATGTGACATACATTCATATGGTCTGACCGTTCAAAGTCCGTTTTTTTAATAGTTTGGTTGACGTAGCGTCTAAATTGGGGATTCCTTGATAAGGTAATTTTATTTGTCCGTTACCTCAAATATCTGAGATGACCTAACAGCTGGACAGAGTCTAAAGGGCCCATTTTGTCTATAAGCGCAAAGTACTTCAGCCCATAGACTTACCTAGGGTGGGGAGAGGAGGGGTCCAAATTCAAAAGTCCCCCGGGCCCAAAATATTTTACACATTAAATATTAAGTACATTATATCATGGCACGGTGTCGAATGCCTCCCTCCCCCAAATCCTTATGTTCGGCACTGCTTCACCACCAGCTTACATTAATTTACCTTGGGCCCAAAAGTATTCGCCTAAATAATACGTTGTTTTAGGCCCCCAAGATCGAAAAAAAAAACGGCCCTGGAACCGGTTTTTTTACCTTGTACGGGAGCGTACTGCGTTGTTAAAATGTAGCACGCCTGAAGATTTGTAGAGATAATAAGGTTGTGGCCATATTGCCTTTATCATTATATATTTATTATACGCCCCTACGACAACAAAAGTGTGTTAAGGCAGTGGTCCCCAACCTTTTTTTTTTCTCTCCGCGGACCGGTCGATGTTTTATATTTTTACCGCGGGCCGCTCAGCTCCCGGTTAAACTCTCGTCCACGGAAAGTCTCACAATCTCTAGAGAAATACCAAACAGTGAATAAAATTGAAATAATTTAATTATTTCTAGGGCGGCCCAGTACTATTTGATCCACTGACCGGTACGGGTCCGCGGCCCGGGGGTTGGGGACCACTGTGTTTGGGAATGTAACATAAGCCATTTAAACGAATTAAATCCACTTTTTAGTAGTGAAAATCAGCTGGGTTGTTTTGCATTACATATAAACGACAATCTGTAAATACAGCGTATAGAATTTGTGTTACTCTATGTTAACGACAATCATGATTGATCATGTACTTCGGGTAGCGTAAATAATCCGAGGGTTGAGGTTGATTACATATCCCACACCAGTAACAGATGTTGACAGCAGTTAAGGATGTTGATGAGATTTGAAACCTCAGACGCTCACCATTAATGATGGGCTTACACATTTACAATCCACTGATCTAATGGATATTTGACATTCACTTCATCCATATTACATATTGACTTTTGTCATCTCACCTGAATTTAGTCCAGCGACATGTAATGACATGTGACAGAAGAGAACCGAGAGGAATAGTATGCTCATGGTGTTCGAGTCTGTGAAGAGGAAAAAAGTTTCAACATGATTAGGTGAGAGAGAGAGGGTGTGAGTGAGAGAGGGGGGAGGTAGGGGATGAGTGTGCGAGAGAAAGGGAGGGAGAGAGAGGGAGGGAGAGAGGAAGAGAGGTAGGGAGAGAGAGAGGGAGGGATGGGGGTGGAAGAGAGAAAGAGGTGTTGAGCTAGATTAGTAAATAAATACATTAATTTTGGATAAATCATCATCACTACCCTAATAAAAGAGATAAATTTTAAGATGACTTATCAAAGAACCTTTCTTATACGTATTCAGTACATATTTGTGGAACGGATGGCCGAGTGGTGTAGATACTCGACTGTCGACCTGAGAGTCATGTGTTCGATCCTTGTTGAGACCCATGGAATTTTTCCAGGTGAAATTTGGTGCAAAGTCGTCCCACAAGTCCACCCAGCTTTAAATGGGTACCTGACTTTTAAGGTGGGGAAGTAAAGGCGGCTGGGCGTTGTGCTAACCACACAATCACTTCATATGCCGAGGTTATAGAAACAGATGAATTCTACACTTCATCTGCCCCGATGGCCCTTTAGGGCTAAGGGAGCTTTACTTTATAATACATATTTAATACATATTTAGTTTACATTTTCTCAAAGACCACGGTTGGTTAGAATTATTTTGATAAGACTAAATATAAAACAAAGACATTCAAAGAAATACCTCACAACGATCTGTGTTTGATCCAACAGAGTTCACCCTCTGACGCTGTAAGTCATGTTTGTCGTTGTTCTATCACTGGCATAGATCAGCCGCTATAAGATGTGTCGGTAAACAATCCAGCACACCTGGAAATGTGACGAGAAGGTCACGCTGCACCGACGTACAATTGTACAATTTGACATTGTCACAGTGAGGTCAGGTGGTTTAGAGGAATAGGGTCAAGGGGGGGGGGATGGGGGAACCCAAATATATATATATATGTGTATACATATTAAGTCTGCTGTGACGCAGGTGGCTCTCGAACTCCATCCCTTACAAAGAAAAATTAATCGCTAAAGCTGAATAATAAATGTACACTGTATGCATCATGTCCTAAGGGTAATTTGTTAGTCATTTTTATTTTCACTTTAGTCAAAGAGACAGTGTATATTTTACATTATTTCCTTATCATTTCTTTTTTATATACGCCTCTCTGTTATATAAGCCTCATTGTTATATACGCCTCATTGTTATATACGCATCATTGTTATATCATTTCATTGTTATATCATTTCATTGTTATATCTTTCTCATTGTTACATACGCATCATTGTTATATACGCCTCATTGTTATGCAAGCCTCATTGTTGTATCATTTCATTGTTATATCATTTCATTATTATATCATTTCATTGTTGTATCATTCTCATTGTTATATACGCATCATTTTTATATACGCCTCATTGTATATACGCATCATTGTTATATACGCATCATTGTTATATCATTTCATTGTCATATCATTTCATTGATATATATTCTCATTGTTATATACGCATCATTGTTATATACGCCTCATTGTTATGTGAGCCTCATAGTTATATCATTTCATTGTTATATCATTTCATTGTTATATCATTTCATTGTCATATCATTTCATTGTTATATCAGTATCATTGTTATATACGCATTATTGTTATATCTTTCTCATTGTTATATACGCACCATTGTTATATACGCCTCAATGTTATGCAAGTCTCATTGTTATATCATTTCATTGTTATATCATTTCATTGTTACATCATTTCATTGTCATATCATTTCATTGTTATATCAACCTCATTGTTGTATCAATCAAGAAACATTCATAGGTTTTATGACCATACTCAGAACTTTCTGTCTGTATATCATCTATGGTCCTTTTGATAATTTGTTCATTTGCATGCATGTAATCATGTTTTTAACATTAGCCAATTTGTAAGTCTGTCTGTATGACTTTCTATCTGTCTGTCTATCACATAAAATAAATAAATAAAGAACCATAATAAGTATATTCTCATTACTTTTATAACTGTACGGACATTTTTCAATTAACTGTTTAAAATCAATAATAATAATGCTCCATGTCTTAAAATCAAACTAGGAAATCATTTGATTTAGAAAAAATAAATTCGATCTTAATTCGGTTTCATGATAATGTATCCTGGTGCAATATTGACTTATTGGGAAAACCCCAAAACATCCTCACGTATACACATTGTGGCCAAATGTATTCATCTAAAGAAAATTTTCTCTTCTCCGTCTGTGTTTGACACGTTTATCAGGGCCTGGGCGACTTCTTGCTTTGGCCTACCGCAGATCTCAGTTTTTTAGGCAATTCCTCTCCCCACCCACACCCGATACCAGTTTCAGATATTGGCTAAAATCTTTTATTTTCATTGATCTCATACGAAATTTTACATATTGAAATTTCAGTATGCGTATCTATTTTCAAAGAATGCCGACTTGCAGTATCGGTTTCCGGGGATAATAGACTTAGTAACGGCTTTTGTGGATTGCAGTTAAGGACACAGAGCCCCAATGCCCAGCGCCTGAATGGGGTTAGGCAGCGATAGCAGCGATGCACGTTATATAGCTAAGAGAAATGGGGACATGTTAAACAGGATATTAATTTACCTTGTGTTTAAAACTGTCCGATAAATGTCAATTTGTTTTCAAATTAGATTATATTTTTCTATTGTATTTTCATGTTTCATGAATAGTTTGCTAAAAGTACAGCTTTTTTACTTGTATTTAGGATATATATATATATATATATATATATATATATATACACGCATATATATCAGCACAAAAAAGCAGTGTATATATATATACTAGTTGCAAGTACCCGGCTTTGCCCGGGTTTAAAATAAGGTTTTCTGTTTACTGTTTACCTTCTGTTTTCTCCCTACCCCCTCTCTCCCTCCCTCCCCCTCTCTCTCCCTTTCCCTCCCTCCCTTTCTCCCTCCCGTCCCTCTCCCTCCCTCTCTCTCTCCTCCATCTCCTCCCATCTCTCCCTCCCTCCCTCTCCCCATCTCCCTCTCTCCCCTCTCCTCCTTCTCTCTCCCCTGTCCATCCCCCTCCCTCCCTCTCCCCTTCCTCTCTTCCCCTCTCTCTCTCCCTCCCTGCCCCCTCTCTCTTCTCTTTATCTCTTCCTCACATTTCTCCCATCCTATCTCTTCCTCACATTTCTCCCATCCTCTCTCTCTCCCTCTCTCCTTCCCTTCCTCTCTCTCCCTCCCTAACCCCTCTCTCCCTCCCTCCTTCCCCCTCCCTCCACCTCTCTCCCTCCCCCCTCTCTCCCCCCTTCCTCCACCTCCCTCATTCCCTCTCTCTCCCTGCCCCCCTCACTCTTTATCTCTCCCTCCTCTCTCTCCCACCCTCTCTCCCTCCCTCCCCTCTATCTCCCTCCTATCCCCTCTCCCTCCCTGTTCCTTTCTTTCCCTTTCCTACCCTCCCTTCCTCTCTCCCTCTCCCTATCCCTCTCTCTCCCTCCCTCTCCCATCTCCCTCTCTCCCCCTCCTCTCCCCCCTGTCAATCCCCCTCCCTCCCTCTCTCCCACCCTCTTTTCCTTTCTCTCCCCACCTGCCCCCCTCTGTCTCTTTATCTCTCTCTCCCTCCCTCCCTCTCTCTGGGAACAGACAGACAGACAACAAATGCGTCTTATAAGTATAGAGATTATTCTGGAAAAAAAAAATTTGAAAAAAAAAAAAAAATTCACTGACTGGATTTGAACCCACACATAGTCAGCCAAATTTGATTCACGGCCAAGCGAGTAACCTACTGTGCTAGCGAGCCACACAAACATAATTTCAATTTTTAATAGGTTATGCGCGCAAGTTCTATTCGATCATCGGGAAATGACGTCACAGAGGAATTTTATTTATGGCGCCGTCGAGATTACTTTAATATAGTAAAATACTAAAATAAAAAAAATTAATTACAATTAAACTACCCATCAAGATGAAACGAAACCTGTCCTATAACCTTCCCCATGTAATTATATGCATGTGTAACAAATTTCACGTTATTTGATTGTCTGGATCTTGAGTTATAAGGGAACAGACAGACAACAAATGCCTCTTATAAGTATAGAGATATGTATAGACAATGAGGCAACTTTCATATGTATCATGATATTTTATACACAAATGGGCTATTTTTAGAAATAACGCACGGAGTGTTCCGTTACATAATTCACCGAGTCTGTACAAAGATAAATATATCAGTACTCTGTCATCTTAATGTTTTGCCAATGTATTTCTTTTTAAAAAGCATTTTCAACCAACCGAATGTTGCGAAGTGTAACGTAGAGTTTGCATTGAGTCACGGCCTTTGTTTGTATAAGCTCTGCCCAATTGAATTATGACTTAACTTGATTCCTCGAGTCGTACATTGGGGAAAACAGAGTTCGTTGTGCGATTTACCATATTATGTAAGCCATATGTGGGATGTAGATC
Source organism: Bulinus truncatus (assembly GCA_021962125.1). Classification (NCBI taxonomy): domain Eukaryota; kingdom Metazoa; phylum Mollusca; class Gastropoda; family Planorbidae; genus Bulinus; species Bulinus truncatus. Next base: position 211,319 of record JAGDYQ010000279.1, on the reverse strand, counting down.
CAACCGTGCATCAATAAATAGCTCAATCCTATCTATCTATCTATCTATCTATCTATCTATCTATCTATCTATCTATCTATCTATCTATCTATCTATCTATCTATCTATCTATCTATCTATCTATCTATCTATCTATCTATCTATCTATCTATCTATCTATCTATCTATCTATCTATCTATCTCTATCTATCTATCTATCTATCTATCTATCTATCTATCTATCTATCTATCTATCTATCTATCTATCTATCTATCTATCTATCGATCTATCTATCTAATCTATCTATCTATCTATCTATCTATCTATCTATCTATCTATCTATCTATCTATCTATCTATCTATCTATCTATCTATCTATCTATCTATCTATCTATCTATCCGTCAGTTTTAGCAGTTATGTTAATTTATTATTAAATCTATATATCTCTTTCTTTTATTTAACCATTATATTCATTTCTTCTTCTTTGTTCTCGATATATGATTATGGAGGATTTCAAACGACCAGGCCTATAGTTATGATGAACTGCACGGTGGCATCCAGGTCCGTCTCGCTCCCATAAAGTTTTTGATTGAAGGAGGGCATGTTTGGAGAACATGTTCTGCATTCTCTGGAGACATCCCACATGGGCAGTCCTCCAATGCCTAGCCTTCGGAACATGTGTTGTCTTTGTTGTGCCCAGTTCTGAGTCTGAAGATAATATTTTGAGCTTGTCTGGGAAGATTATAATAGGGGTCGTTTTTGTCGTGATCTGGGTGATTATTCATCCATTTTTGTTGGGTTTGTTCATTTATACAGCTTTTCATTTCTTCTGCATTTAGAGTGACATCTACTTGCATTTCTTTGCTGCCAGATTTTGCCAATTGGTCAGCAATCTCGTTTCCATTTATGTTGGTGTGTCCTGGTATCCATTGCAGAACTGTTTCCTTTGTGTTTTGGGTTAGTTTATGTAAAGCTGTTCTAAGCTGGGTTAATTGAGTGTAGTGAGGATCCTGCAGAGACTGTAAAATTTTTTTGGCATCTGTGAGTATGACTATATTCATTTTATTTCTTTTATTTTTTTTTAAATTTCATTTAACTCTGCCTATTTTTTTTCAACTAATTGCATCTTTCTTTGGTTCTCTCCCTTTGATATTTCAGCTTCTGATCTGTTCGTAATAATGATTGCAATTTTTCTTCCTTTTTCAGAATGTACTTGCCACTGTTTTTCGTCACAACCATATTGTACTCGTTGCTACTTCAATCTTTAGGCATGGCCTTGGGTGGCCTTGGTAAGACAACATAAACATCTTCAACTCAATGTCTACTAACAGAACATACGGTACATCTCGGACATCACAGTTCTAATGTCTTTATTACCTATCAGACCAACGCCGGCTAGCGATACCCTCTGGCAGCGTCTGCAGTTTGGCCAGTGGCATTAGGCACCCGATTTACCAGATCCTAGGCCCAACCTGCCTAGAGTATATAGGCTACGGGTGTTTCTGTGGGGCAGGAGGTAACGGAAATCCGGTGGACGAAGTGGACAGGTAAACGCACGGAATTAATATTTCAATTTCTTTTGCTTAGTTTGCATTAGTCGCACTATGTGTGTGTGTGAAGTCCCTGTAAAGATGAGATGAAATATATTAGATCCTATAAACCAATAATATGACGGTTTTTATGATGCCCTTCTTTCATCCCAACAATAAACCTTAGTGCAATGGCCTTTGAGATATAGCGGAGACTTGAGCCAAGACCTGAAATATCCATTGGTCATCACCGGAGATCGAACCAGGTGCTCTCAGGTCGACATTCGAGAGTTGTACCGCACGGCCTTCCGTCCCCCCTTCTTGACCATTTTATTTCGAATGCCACAAAAATACTAACATAAGACAGAAGTCGCCTCTCACTCTATCTCCCCCCCTCCTCCATGGCCGACGCCAATTCAAATGACAGCCGGGGCTGACTACCATCCTTCCCTCCTCCTAGGCCCTTTCACAGCCACTCAGATGAATGCAAAATTATTCACGGTCAATACATGACAGCGCAACGTCACTGTCAGGTAAAATAGTTACCCCCCTTTTTTGTGTGTTTACATTATGAATTGATGTTTTTGAAGCCCATTGTTGTCTTATCTATTTATTGTCCATCTCAAGTTGCTGCTATCGGCACGACAACTGCTACAGTCAGGTCCAGTGTCGACACACCTGGTATTCATACTTTGTCCACTACGAAGTAAAATGTAACAAGGGCCAATGCAAGTGCTCAGGTAATGTTTTTTTATGTTAGGTAGTTTTATAAAATACAAAATAGTTTTTTTTTTCGAAAAACTACCCGTCTCATTAACAAATTAATAAATGAACTGGAACTTAAAAAAACAAATCTGGTATAACTGTCGCGCATTCGTTGAATGCTAGTTTTTTTTTTCAATTTCGTTAAATACAAAGACTTTCAGAATGTAAGGCAGAGCTTTAAATTTCGTGTTTATTTTCAATCTTTCGTTAACTGCGATTTTTATGTAGTCATGAGCTCCTCAAGGCTTCTTCATATATTGTTTTAATACAATAGCATTGAAACAAATCCAACGGTTTAAATTTGGTATCGATTACTTCCGTGTAAACAGTGCCAGGTTCAGGCTTAGAACACCATAATGGCATCGATTACTTCATAATGGCTCCTGACCAAGAAAGATTCCGTCAATTCGTTATCTAAGCTGCCATCCTGGAGAGCGGTTATTTCTAAGTAAACCGGCACTGCAACACTACCAGAGTTACCTATGGCATCACATGAGACATACAGGTATCTATCACCAGGACGTCTGCTGATACCTGGTCTCTCAACGGAGATCTGACCTAAGTACCTGAGGGTCGTAAGTCTGGCTCTTTACACCGCGCGACCATTCGTCCCTCCCCCTCCCCCTAATGGCCAATCCATCAGCAATACGCTTCTATGACACTTACGCACATCTTCTGTACTAGACGGGAAGTCTAGGCGGGGTCATGTATTTACATAGCCCCGATGACGGCATGTTTTAATGAATGAGGTGAAAAGGTGAAGTTCCCTAAAGTCCCAAAGGGCCAGTGGGGCAGATGAAGTGTAGAATTCATCCGTTTCTATAACCTCGGCCTATAAAGGGATTGTGTGGTTAGCACCAGGCTTGCGGAGCCGCCAAATTTTTTTCCGGCTCCGGCTCCGGATCCCACAAATGTGACAGCTCTGTG
>JAGDYQ010000279.1:175350-207558 GCA_021962125.1 Bulinus truncatus | reverse complement strand
TCTCTCTTGAGTCTGATGGACGTGCTCGCTGACTCAGGCAAGTTAAAGAGCTTCTTCTCTCTCTTGAGTCTGATGGACGCTCGCTGACTCAGGCAAGTTAAAGAGCTTCTTCTCTCTCTTGAGTCTGATGGACGCTCGCTGACTCAGGCAAGTTAAAGAGCTTCTTCTCTCTCTTGAGTCTGATGGACGCTCGCTGACTCAGGTAAGTTAAACCTTGACACTGACATATAAATAAAAGTATTGTTCAAGTAACTCAAACTGCTTATACGAATACACAGTGCTGTTTTTTTTTTTGTGCCGGTACGCACCGGCATCTTTTTCAATGTGGGGGAAAAAATTATTACTTTTCTTGTATTTTAAGAAGATTTAAGTTGGTTAATTATAAAATAAACTTGTTTTAGACATTTAGTATCTTTGCAGTTGTGATTTAGCTTGCATCGAGGTGTGAACTGATAGTTTAAAAAGTTAGGCAATCCATCACTGAGTACCAGCACCTATTTTTTTTTTTACAAAAAAAAAAAGCACTGCGAATACAAAAGGCTCAGCAACAATACATTTGAGGGGGTGGGGAGGGGGGAAATAAAAGGTTGTTTTTTTGTTTTTTGTTATAGGTTTTTTTTAATCAGCAATGTACATTATTTAACATGTGATAATTTCAAAAGGTGTAAAGAGATGTATTCATTAATTTAACTTTTATTGACTCAGCTGTGTGCGGCAATCGATGTTTGGCTCAGATAGTTCAAAAGGATTTGTATTTTATTTTTTGCGCAAATTCAATAATATATATGCCTGTTTCACGAAGCATTTTTGTGCGCTGAACTGTAATGCATGTGCGCGCCCTTAACTCTTCGATCGAACAGCACGTACGCAGGCGCTCACCCAAGACGTAGCATCGATGATAGATCATAGAGATCACAAACAGATTATAAGAGGCGTTAGGCCGAAGATCATAAATAGTTAAAATTAGTTTGTCTGTATAAGCGGTTCCCCAAATAAGTCCTTTCAATGGACCAAGACGTTTCTTTCAATATGTATATATTGTGGAGAAATAATATAGTCTAAGTTTGATGACGCAATTCGCTAGGCTCCGCCCACCGCAGTATCTATGGCGTCATTCCGCCATCTTGAGTGTAAATATTGGGAGCTTTAGTGTATACGTCATTTGGTACAAATGACGTATATTAACCGACAGTTGGGAGCACATGCTTTGTTTTATAGTTAGTCTAGCTGTGGGCATCGATGTAGATGGATGCATATTTACAGTTTGCTTTTGTACTCCTCCTGATTCTACCTTTATGTCAGTTCATGTTCAAGTATTAAATGATTGTTTGATGTTACTTCACTGGAGTTAACTTCGTGATTTGTGTTGTCTGATTTATTACACCCTCTACAAGCATCATCATTAAAAGGATCCGTAACATATATTTGGCACCTCCGACGTCGAACTGACTGACTTAGCTGGATTCAGGAGCAGCGGAGTGAGTACATTAAGACTCGTTGTAATTACCGGTTAAGTATTCATCGGTGAATTACGTGGCGGCCACCACTCTGGGTGCGCGCCGTGAAAACTGTTTGTTGAAGTGGCCAACCCTATTGTTTGCTGAAGTGGCCGACGTTACTGTTTGCTGAAGTGGCCAACCCTATTGTTGCTGAAGTGGCCAACGTTACTGTTTGCTGAAGTGGCCAACGTTATTGTTTGCTGAAGTGGCCAACGTTATTGTTTGCTGAAGTGGCCAACGTTACTGTTTGCTGAAGTGGCCAACCCTATTGTTTGCTGAAGTGGCCAACGTTATTGTTTGCTGAAGTGGCCAACGTTACTGTTTGCTGAAGTGGCCAACCCTATTGTTTGCTGAAGTGGCCAACGTTATTGTTTGCTGAAGTGGCCAACGTTACTGTTTGCTGAGGTGGCCAACCTTGCCGTCTGCTGAAGAGGCCTACCTTGCTGCTACTGAAGAGGCCAACCCTGCTGTTTGCTGAAGAGGCCAACCTTGCCGTTTGCTGAAGAGGCCAACCCTACTGTTGCTGAAGTGGCCAACTTTACTGCTTAAAGTGGCCAGAGTTGCTGTATACTGACGGGGCCGACGTTACCGTGTGGCTGGGAATCACCTCCTCATCGTCAGAGGACCCCACCATAGGTTCACCAAGGATCAACCAAGGATCATCGAACATCGCGGACAGGGATCTCCAAGAATCAACCCGTGTGTTAGTCAACCCCACATCGAACATCGCGGACCGGGATCACCGAGGATCAACCATCGAACTCAAGGAACAGAATTTACTATTTGTGTATTTCTTTATATGTAAGTTGGCATATTTTTTTATATATATTTATTACTAGAATATTGAAATCTGGTGTAATTATTTGTTTGTTGTTCTTGGTGGAATTCTGTATTTAATACAGTAGAGGTTAAAATAGGGTCCACCCTGAGCAGCCAAAACATTTAATTTGCTGTTTTTTTTTTTGAAAAAGATTATTGTATTTATTTTATTATTTGTATGTTGATGACATTATAGAATATTTTTTTTGTGTGTGATATATAGTATCAAACATTTTCATTTATTAGTTATAATTGGTTTCGGTTACTGCCATGTCATCAATTTTAAATATTGTTGAAGCTGGTAAAGCACTTGGCCTTACAGGCCAGGAGTTACGGACCTGGGTTTCTGTGAGGGAGTGTGAGGTGAAGGAAAAGGAACAGAGAGAGAGGGAAGAAAGAAAGGAAAAGGAAAAGAAAGAGATGGAAGAAAAACAGAGAGAGAGGGAAGAAAAACAGAGAGAGAGGGAAGAAAAACAGAGAGAGAGGGAAGAAAGAAAGGAAAAAGAACAGAGAGAGAGGGAAGAAAGAGCCGCAGAACGGGAAATGAGAAAGGAAGAAATCGCGAACGAAAGGGCGCGCTTAGAGTCTGAGAACAATAGACAGTCAGCTAACCCCGGAGTTAACGGAGCGGGTGATAGAGTGACCACATCACTTAAATAACCTTTTTTTACAGAGGGCGTTGACAGTATGGACACATACTTGTCTAGGTTTGAAATGCTAGCTACTAGTGCGGGTATGCCGAGGAATACATGGGCCGCGTCAATTTTAGGATTTATAAGAGGCAAAGCCCTGGATGTATGTTTGAAACTAAATGAAAATGAAATAAAAAATTATGATGTTGTGAAAGAATCATTGATGAAGATTTATGGTAACACATGTGATGGTTACAGGGAAAAATTTAATAATATTCGCCCATCACGAGAGGAAGACCCCAATTTATTTATCACCAACCTTAGTTTGTTTTTTGATAGATGGGTGGCTCTGTCTGGGGCGAAACAAGATTATCATGATTTAAGGGAACTGATTTTAGTAGATAGGGCAATTAATGTGTGCCATAAAGATTTAGTGGCATTCTTGAAAGAAAAAGGGCCAAAAACTTTAGAAGATGTCACTGATTTATTGAGAAAATATAGGTCTGCACATCCAGAAAAACCCATATCTAAGTTAGAACCAGACCATAACCAGGATGTGCTGTGCTTTGCTAAAGCTTTACCATATCCAAACCGTGGCCGTAGCTTAAGTCCTGGGAACAGGAATAGATCCAGTGACCGACATGACGGGGACAAATTATGTTTCTCATGTGGGAGAGCCGGACATAGATCGCGAGACTGCAAAAGGGGAGGTAGTGATAGCTTATGTTATCTGTGTAACGGGAGGGGGCATTATGCTAGGAACTGCACTTGGTCCCGGGGAAATAGTCAGGGGAGAAAAGGACAACAGACCAGAACCATGGACAAGACCAGACAGAGACAAAGAGATAGGGTACAACAGGCAATGTTAGTTCAGGGGGGAGGTAATGGTCTACATTTTTACCCTGGGTTCGTGGGTGATGTACCTGTGAAGGTGCTACGTGACACTGGGGCAACGTGCGTGTGTGTCCGTAGATCATTGGTGAAAGATAGTGAATTCACGGGAAGAATGGGTCTATGTGCGTCATTTGATGGGACGGTACATGAGTTACCCATAGCCACCATTAATCTTAGAAGTCCATTTTACACAGGGCTAGTTGAAGCATTAGTCATCGAGAAACCAACTTATGACGTTTTAGTGGGCAATATTGAGGGCGTAATAGAGTGTGATCCCATGGAATTGGATAAATGGAAAAAACTTAATGATCCTACTAGAAACTGTAATGCTGTGACAAGGGCTCAGGCTAAGGAGGAAAACCTCCATAATCAGTCATCAATTAGTAGTACAGATAACTGCGTAATTAATACTCAGGAAGTAAAAATTATACAAAGGGAAGAGAATGTAGTCAACTTTCCTAATCCACACATGACTGACAATGTTAAATCTAGTGACATTCCTGTGGGTGAGATGTCTGACAGGGTCACCATAGATGGAGAGAACTTTTTACCGAACAGCATAATGACGTGTCATTATCAAAATTAATCAACCGGGATAAAAAATCATTTAGAGATAGGGAAATCATTCAGTTAGAAAAAGGTGTTTGGGTTAGAAAGACACAGTACATGAATAAAACGGTGAATCAACTTATAGTCCCAATGAAGTATAGGAAATTAGTTCATAGGACAGCCCACGATTCACCTTTAGCGGGTCATTTGGGGGTTACTAGAACCAAGTATAGGATCTTGGGAAAATTCTTTTGGCCCGGGGTTACCAGAGACGTAAAGAGATATGTTAGGACGTGTGACCTGTGTCAATCAAAGGGGCCCAAATGTACCAGGGGGGAAGCCCCATTACAAACAACCGATGTAGTTGACAGACCGTTCACAAAATTAGCTATTGATATAATTGGACCTATGCCAGTGCTGTCCAATAGAGGCCATCGTTTTATCTTAACGGTGGTGGGATGTATGTTCCAGATGGCCAGAGGCGGTGCCTCTGAAATTCATAAGGGCTGAGGACATAGCACAGGCACTAATGACTATTTTTTGTAGGACAGGCTTCCCTGATGTTATTTTATCTGACAGAGGTACTCAATTTGTATCTGAATTAACCAACCATTTTACCTCTGTATTGGGGATCAAACAAATCTTTACATCGCCATACCATCCCCAAAGTAATGGAATTTGTGAGCGACTGAACGGCAGTATAAAAAAAATGATCAGTAAAGTGTCTGATGACAATCCGGGAGACTGGGATCTCATGTTACCCTGTGTGTTGTTAGCATATAGGGAAATTCCACAAGAAACAACAGGATTTTCACCTTTTGAAATGGTGTACGGTGCGAATCCAAGGGGGTCCACTGTCCTTACTTAAGGACTTAATGATAAGGAAAGATTTATCCCCTGACGTAAGAACTGCCTATGAGCTAGTGATTGATACAAGACAGAGACTGATAAAAGCTTGTGATGTGGCTAGATCAAATGTTTTAACAAAAAATAAAAGCACATTATTGAGGGTTAATAGAGACAGGAAACTCAGACATATTAGACCAGGTGAAGATGTACTTGTCTTATTACCGGACAAGACCAATAGATTATTCATTAAGTGGCAAGGACCTTTTAAGGTTACTAGAAAGGTGACAGACGTGGATTATGAAATTAATATTAGAAATAGGTTAAAGGTCTTTCATATAAACATGTTGAAAGTAAACTATAATAGACCAATTGAATTAGTTCAGACCGCTGAGAGACAGGTTCAAAATTGTTTCATGTTAAGGGAGGAAGATGTACCTGACGCTGACATTCAGACATGTGAGGGACCTGAGGTTGGAAACAAGGAAACATGGGAGGATATAGCATTAAATAACCTAACTCATGACAAAGTGGTTAGTATTAAGACACTTTTGGGTGACTTTACAGATATTTTTTCTGATAGACCGGGTAAAACTGATATAATACAACATGACATAAAGCTGTCAGAAAACAAGGTTATCCGTTTGAGACCATACACCCTCTCATTACATCACCGCGACTATATCAAGAAAGAGTTAGAAGGGTTACAGAAACAGGGTGTCATAGAACCATCAGAGTCACCATATGCAGCTCCCATAGTGTTAGTTAAGAAAAAGACAGGTGACATCAGACTGTGTGTAGACTATAGACAGTTAAATAAAATAACCATTATGGACTCGTATCCCATGCCCAATCCTGAGGAGTTAATGACCAGGCTAGCCAGAGCTAAATATTTTTCTAAACTGGTAGCAAGAGGGTGGCAAATACCACTGACCCCTGAAGCCAAACCATTGACTGCATTTATAACTCCATTTGGGTTGTTCCAATGGAATTTCATGAGTTTTGGGCTAGTAAATGCACCAGCCACCTTCAATAGGATGATGGCCAAATTATTTTCCCATAGACAAGACACTGTTTGCTACCTGGATGACATTTGTATTTTTCATGAGGACTGGGATAAACATGTTAGGAGTCTAAGAGAAATTTTTACAGTTTTAAAGAGACATAATTTAACCGTGAGACCGACTAAGGTAGAGATAGGACTGACGGAAGTAACTTTCCTAGGACATAAAGTGGGAAATAATATAATAAAACCCATAGGTGAATCAGTGTCAAAGATATTAAATATTGAAAAACCGTCATCAAAGAAACAGGTGCGCAGTCTTTTGGGCTTATGCAATTTCTATCGGAAGTTTATTCCGAATTTCGCTCATATAATGGAACCTCTGGCTAATCTAACTAAAAAGGGAGAGCCAAACAAAATCATCTGGTCTGATGAATGTCAACGGGCCCTGGAGATTATTAAAACCGCCTTCGCTCAGGGGCCCATATTAAAGTTACCTGACATAGGTAAACAATTCGTTCTGGCCACAGATGCCTCGGCCGTTGCCATAGGGGGGGCCCTGTTACAGAGCCACAATGGTGTGTTACACCCAGTGCTATATGTCAGTCGTAAATTGACCTCACCATAGACAAGATACGCTACAATAGAGAGGGAGGGATTAGCCATCACATGGTGCATTACAAAATTGGCAAGGTATCTGTTAGGTGCCCAATTTATTCTTCGGACTGACCATGCGCCGCTGGCATTTATAAATTCCAAAAAGCTAGGGAATAATAAAGTAGCCAGATGGTCACTCCTACTGCAGGATTTTAATTTTATCGTCCAAGCTATACCTGGTAAAGAGAACGTTATTGCTGACACGTTATCACGTTGCATTTGAAATGAGCTTAAGTTCTCAACAAACCTATGTCCTGGCAGTAAGAAATCTTGTGTACCGTAATGTTTATGTTACATGTATTATATGTTTATATGATGACATAATGATATTTAATAATAGTTGATGATTATGATAAAAAAAAAAAAAAGAGAAGTCACTTGAGAAAAAAAAAAAGAAGAATAACTAGTGACATGAAAAAAAAAAGTCACCTGAAAAAAAGATAATAGAAAAGATATACAAGTGACATGAAAGAAAAAAAAAATTAACAAGTCACATAGAAAAAAATATCTAATAAAATAATGAATATCAGTGACGAAAAAAAAAATTATTAAAATGATGAGAAATTTTAATTGAATTCAATATGTTTATACATATATGATTGATGATATTTATTATATTGTTTGCATGTATTGATTTATAATTCCATGCAATATTGATTTGATGAATCATTGTATAATTTATTTTGTTGTTATGATGATTTGGGATATGTTCTATGATTGAACTTTGTTTCATGTGGCTTCCTTTTGTCGGTATTAGTATTGGGTTTTACATGATTACATCATGCTTAGGTAGAGGGGAGAAATGTGGAGAAATAATATAGTCTAAGTTTGATGACGCAATTCGCTAGGCTCCGCCCACCGCAGTATCTATGGCGTCATTCCGCCATCTTGAGTGTAAATATTGGGAGCTTTAGTGTATACGTCATTTGGTACAAATGACGTATATTAACCGACAGTTGGGAGCACATGCTTTGTTTTATAGTTAGTCTAGCTGTGGGCATCGATGTAGATGGATGCATATTTACAGTTTGCTTTTGTACTCCTCCTGATTCTACCTTTATGTCAGTTCATGTTCAAGTATTAAATGATTGTTTGATGTTACTTCACTGGAGTTAACTTCGTGATTTGTGTTGTCTGATTTATTACACCCTCTACAAGCATCATCATTAAAAGGATCCGTAACATATATATATATATATATATATATATATATATATATATAGAGAGAGAGAGAGAGAGAGAGAGATAGATAGATAGATAGATAGATAGATAGATAGATAGATAGATAGATAGATAGATAGATAGATAGATAGATAGATAGATAGATAGATAGATAGATAGATAGATAGATAGATAGATAGATAGATAGATAGATAGATAGATAGATAGATAGATAGATAGATAGATAGATAGATAGATAGATAGATAGATAAATAGATAGATAGATAGATAGATAGATAGATAGATAGATAGATAGATAGATAGATAGATAGATAGATAGATAGATAGATAGATAGATAGATAGATAGATAGATAGATCATATATAAGTAAACATATAATTGTTAAAAAATCTAACTTAACACTATGACGAGGGAATTTTAAGATTTATTTAAGGCTTTTTATTATTTTTGAACCAAAACTGATAACTTTTTCGTTCATATTTTTAGCTAAAATAGAAAGCAAGGATGTAATAGTGATTAAATGGGAAAAGCCCCTTTACTTCAAGAAAGCAAAGTATACGAAAAAATAGAGAAGCTTTAGGCCATTGAGAGAAGTCCTTTAAATTTCATTATGTATGATATAGTCTGTGTTCTTAACTCTGGAATAGTTTCACAGTGAGATGAATGAACCCTAGTGGCATCAAATAACATTTGTCAACATTGCAGCAAACCAAACAGTGAATATTTAAAGTAGTAAAAATGACGAAGCCAAAATTATGTATGTACTAGCTGTACCTTGCAAAACCTTTGCATAGAGTTATATCCCCTTGTTCAGTAGGCTAAGTTATTTTTTTTGGTTTCGGGCAGTTCCGATTTTTCATGATTGTATTTTAAACTGGAATACTGTTGTATTGATTCTTTACTTTAGATTTAACGCAGAGCCCCAATCGCTTTTATATATATTATTCCGATATAATTACAGATTTGTAGCTAAACTCACTACTCCACTTCGATTCCTGATTCCGATGTATAATAGAACTAATACACTATATGGAATCGTCGAGAAGAATAAAGGTCTGGATTTGGTGAGTACTGAATAGAATGAGAAATCGGAAATAAAGTACAAAGTCTAGAGAACCCCAGAAACGCTCCTTCACTAGTTTCAAACTAATTAAACAAATAAACATAAGAGGAAAGAAAAAAATAGAGTTGATACTAACTGTAGACGTATTCTGGGGGCGAAATGAGGCTGGTCCCGAGGCCCGGGTTGGTCTTGGCGTACATACACAGTCTCTGCTTATCGTCGAACCAGAACGCGTTGTAGGTGACGCGGAGCTCCCAGTACCCGGTGCTGCACTCGATGACGCTCCTGGCCGTCTTGTTCATCCACCTGACCACGCGCCCGTTAAACCTCTGCCGGCTGACATGGGCGGACCGGGTTCCAGAGTCGGAGCTGCTGGCGGCGATGGCGGTGGTGGCCATGGATGAGGTGGTTGTCGTGGTGATTGCCAGTGCGGCAAGGGAGATGATTATCGCAGAAATCCAAAAAACGGTTGCTCCCCATAGAGTCATCTTTCTTGTTGTGCCGGTAAAACTTCTTTGCCGCGGTGACCTATGTGTCTATCCAGTGGGTAGGTGAGTGTGCCCCAATGCAGCCACTAGATTTAAATGCATCACTGAAATTTTTTAAAATGTGGGCTATTTCATTGGATGATCAAAATCAACTTGTTTGAATAGAAAATTCGGTTTCAACTGTCGCGCAGGCAAAATTATCACCAGCTTAAATAATCCTTTCAGGAAATAAAGAAAAAAGAAAGAAGAAGGTATTGATTTTCGTTCAATCGACATCAACATAAATCTTTTTTTTTTTTTTCAATCTCGATAAATTGTTCTCGTTCTGGTAATGATCTTTTTTAAATAGTTAGCCGTTGTTTTTACTCCATTTCTTTTAAATTTTTTTTCAAGAAAGAAAGAGAGAGAGAGAGATGATATGACTTGGGTGAGGGGGGGGGGGGGTTGGACAGTAACGGGTAGCATGGTCATGTGCTTAATTAACCAAAGTCGGTAATCTAGTCGAGAATATTTATTTACATGTTACTGAAGGAATGAGATGTTTATATCTTTGATGGTGTACAAGCCCGTAGCGTGCGGGGAGGGCCAGGGGGCCGCCCCTCCCCCGACATTGGCCTGGCCCCTGCTGTAGAATTTTCACGCTACGGGGGCTGATGGTGTATGACCACTAATGTGACGGTTATATCTGCAGTGCTCTTCATCCATCCCCACTATATCTGAGAGTGCTATGTGCATGGAGGTGACCGGTACTGGCCGAAAGTCTATCCCGTTAAACCGGCTCTTCGTAAACAGACTTTGTTAGTGGCGGATGGATACAATGTTAAGCCGGCGGCTCTTCGTAAACAGACTTTGTTAATGGCGGATGGATATAATGTTAAACCGGCTCTCTTAATGTAACTTCGCTTAAGCATCACTTTTTAGAGCATTTTCGAAAAAAAAATGCTCTATTGTCCCCGTTTTGTCTGTCTGTCCGTCTGTCCGTCATCACCCTAGATCTCAACAACCATAAGTCCTAGACCCATGATGTATATATCATCTTGTAGGTCTTGGCCTGCCAAGAATTGACTTTTTCCATTTCGCGATCTGACCTCTGAGGGCCGTAAAAGAGGCCTTATAAAGTATTTTACTATATAAGCTATATTAATAAAGGAGCGCTATATCTCAGCAACTATAAGTCCTAGACCCATGATGTATATATCATTTTGTAGGTCTTGGCCTGCCATATGTACATCAAACGTTCATTTTGCGATAGGACCTCTGAGGGCCGGGCTTCAGGGCTCCTAAGGGGCTTATATATTATATATACACCTTGTACGTTCAATAACCCATTCATTTGGTGCGAAATACTGCAGCACTAGTTTCACCAAGATTTATTAAGAAACTCATCAAATGAAATAGTAAGCTTGTGTTCTGAGTTTAATTGAAAGTATCAGAGCTATGCAACAATTGACGGAGTTTTCGGACGATTAAATGACTACAATTTCGAATGTTTTCAATTATGAGTCCTATTTCAGTAACCACAAACCACTTGTAGTTAAATTTAAGAGAAAATAATTTTTTTTCAAATATAAAGAAACGTCTTTATAATATTTTTTTTACAGATATATGCATTACACAATTGAATTTATAAACATTTCCAAAATTTACAAATATTTACTGAAAGCTAACAAACGTACTGATACATAACACGAAAATGCGCTAACACGTCCTGTGTCCAGAATGGAACAGGCTTAATTGCTTGTTTTTTTTAAATTTTGTATCAACCTGACACAGCAGTTTCCAACGTCGGGCCCACAAGGGAGGGACATTCGATTATTAAAGGGTATGGGGGGGGGGGGTTATTTCAAGTGGTATAGGGGGGTTAGGGGGCAGTTCTAAAATGAGGTCGTATACACATTAGAAAAACTAATCGACTACTGTGATATAACTTGTACATGTTATATCTGGGGGGGGGGGGTGCAGCTTGGAGCTTGTGGCGCCCCAGGAAGAATTATACCTACCCCCTTCCGCCCATCCCGCATCAAGCTGTTAGCAACGCCACAGTGCAGGTAAAAGTACATTCATGTTCTAATACATTAAATTTAAATTCAAACATATCTTATTTTTTCAGAAATCCTTTTTTTTTTTTTTGTTTATATTATTATTAAACCTAGCAACATATGTTTCTATTTTAATGTAATGATTCAAACGTTGAAACACAATCCAACAAAATGTCAGTTAACAAACTTTGTTAACAAAGTCAACCAACGGGATCGTTGTTGTTTTTCCTTCAATATAATAAGGCTGGAGGGGTTGAGAGGGGAGTGGGGAGGAGTTTCGTTTGCGACGACTGAGTTACTTCCCCTTCTATAGAATTCCAAAACCACATCTATTTCCCCCACACTGGCTCGACTGGATAATACAATCTGAAACATTTCCCACCGTTTTGACGTCTGCCATTGTCTCTGACCTCCACCTTTTGAATCTGACAGGAAGTATTGATGACAGGTTTCAGCAGCTCGGGCAGAAAAAAAAAAATCTGGGAGATTAAAAAAATATAACCCGGATGTGTGCCTCACGCATGCGAAACATTTTTTTTTTTAAATTATCAAAATAATAAAAAATGATAAATTGTAAACTTTTCACCACACACCAATATTTGATTAAGCTATTTTTAAAATGTACAGTTCCTTTTTAACGAATTTAATCTTTGAAAAAAAATGTTCTTCATGGATTTGGTAACCTATACTTCAAATACCTGTACAATAGTGTTCAGGTAAAATATGTATTGTTTCCTTTCTTTTCTCGCTTCTTTTTTTGTTGTCTTTTTTTTTTAACATATTTTTTTTTCTTTTAATTTTGATATATTTACTTTTTTTAACTGACACGTTTTGCGTTGTTTGTGGAGATAAATAACAGTTTCAAGAAAAAATAAAATTAGAAAGAAAAAAATTTGTTTAAAAAAAAAAAACCTATTTATTGTTAAATGAAGCAATTCGTGGGGGTGGGGTGTGCTTGTGGTACAGTGAACTGGTTCCTTCGTCAAGAGTTATGGTACATGGAAGTTATAGAAAAATCAAAATATATACGCGGCTGGTGAGAGTCACAATCCGGATAAGAATCGCATTCCGATTTTTTTTTCATATAGCGGAAAAAAAGAAACGCGCTATGACCAACTAAAACAAAGAGTAATTGAATTTAAGATAAATCTGGCTCATTCAGAGACTCAATGAATGGCAGCATGATGGCTCTGACTGCTGGACTCGTTCACGATTTTATAATGCCCTAAATATACGGTCATACTTCGCTTTACGCTGTACTCGGTTAACGTTGGATTCGTTGATTGCAGTTATCTGATCAAAAAAAAAAGGATGGTTTGATGGTTATCGTTAATTCGCTTCAATAGTCCACGGGACTTAAGTGCTGACGTTGATAAATGTATTTTGGTTTCCCCCATTCAACAAAGTCTGCATTTCTGTGTCACCTCCTCTACGTCCTCCACGTGCCCGAGTGTTCAGAAATGTACAACATTTTGTGTTGTATGTTTCATTTAAATCTTTAGTATCCATGTCCAGTTGTTTTGTTGTTGTTGTTGTTATTTACATGCTGTATTTATCCATTATTTAATGTGTTTCTGGTGTGTGTATTGGAGTGACTCGAATTATGCAGACTTACAATTTACATGTAAGGGATTTATAATTATGCGTGTTTAATTACGCACGCTGGCAGTGCGGTGTGTGTGTGTGTTTGTGTGTGTGTGTGTGTGTGCATGTGTTTGTGTGTGTGTGTGTGTGAAGTCCCTGTAATGATGAGATCAAATCTCTCAAATCATATAAACCACTAATGGGACTTTATTTATGGTGCCGTTTTTTCCGTCATCACCATAACCGATAGTGTGATTGTCATGGAGTCACCACGGGGCTTATATAGGCAGGGAGTTTTACCATGACCTGAGATATCGATCCCGGGACCCTCAGATCGAAAGTTGAACGTTTCATCACACCACCACCCGTCTACTATGTGACATAGCGGTAGAGCGCTCGACTGCGAACCGAAAGGTCTCAAGTTCGAGGGTCAGTGAGTGCTGAGACTTTTCTCGTTGTCCGAACCATGTCCCTAAGTCCAACCAGTTTTGTAAGCTGGGCACCCGACATTTGTTAATAAAAGTAAAGGCGGCTGGTCTTTGTACTGGCCACTACATTCCACATTTACAGAAACATATGGAATCTACTTCATCCGGACCCGATGTCTGTAAAGGCTTTTATAAGAGAAACTTTTTTTTTATATCAACATTACCCGAAGTGTGATATTTTAAAATGATGACCTGTGCATTACTTATTAGAATTCATCACTGTTGGGGGGAGGGGAAATGATCACCGAGCATTCACGTGCTTTAGGTGAGTACCATAGTCACGTGAACCACTCAAGTTCATAACGTGTACTTCTATCTAATTCCCTCATCCACACATCATCCTAAGAACAGTGACAGTTTCTAGCTTAGATGGTAACTGCAGTTTCATATTTTGAGGAATCAGACCAATATGTTGACCGCTGTATTTCAGCCGCTGTATTTCAGTCGCTGTAATGAATCCAAGTTTACTAAATATGATTGTGTAAAACGTTAGTAAACTATACTACAATATATTGAGACATAGTGCTTTATAGTCGAAACGGTTAATTCTTCATTTGTATTATAATGATATATTTTCAACATTTGACACAAGAAAATATTTACACTCATTAAACGAAGTTCACATTCTGGTCTAGACAGACAGACTGACAATCATCGAATATCAAACAAATCTCACTTGTGTTTTTTTGTTTGCTTACAAGTCTAATATTATCGTTATTATTCCTCTTCGTCTCTCTCACCTTCTCTATGTGGGTGCGCGCGCGCATCACCGAGTCTCTCAGGCTCTGTTATTCACTCGTCTCTCTCTCTCTATAATCTTGTGAATGAAAACAGTTGACTTTATTTTTAGTCACTTCTTGCACGCTGTACGCCAGTGATTCTCATATTTATACGTGAACCACTTATAGTACTGTTTTGTTTTCGCGACACATCTAAAAAAATTATTCTGTTTTCGCGACTTACCTGTTTAAAATATATACGAAACGAAAAATAAAAAACAAGTTTTCTACATTATATTTATAGATTAGCCCATTTTGCTTAGAAGATTAACATAACTTTATGTTTGTAAGACATAGAAAAAGATTTGTCACTGTGGACATATGGATTCTCCGTCTGTTTATTATAACATAGAACATTTTCGCGGCAAACCTGAAAGTGACTCGAGACCCACTGAAGTACACTGATCAATGAAACCTTTGCGCCACATTTCATAAAAAGTAACTATACATATATTGTTCATGTATTGTGTGTTTGCACATGTGTGCCAATCTCTCTCTCTCTCTCTCTCTCTCTCTCTCTCTCTCTATCTATCTATCTATCTCTCTATCTCTCTCTATCTCTCACTCTCTACATCTTGCTCATTTGATCAACAGACACTCGTCTCACGACATCACGGAATCGGAAGACGTCGGTTGATTCTTGCCCTCCGTCCGTCCTCGACAGGAATGACAGCTCGCTGTCGGTGGAACAGATCGGGAAACTCCGTTGCACGATCTCGACATCGCTCGGGGATGTCACGAAACCAGCCTGGGTCAGAGATGGGATCACGCCGCCCTCTATCACCCGCTCCTTGGGTCCCTCGATGTCGATTGTGTAGTCAAGGAAACCGCGACGTTTGCCACTCCCACGTCTGAGATTAGAGGACGGTGTTGACTTTTTATCTTCCGCATTCTGGACTTTTTCTGAGAAAAATTTCTGGTACAATAGAGCAGCAGACAGGCCCCCGACAAATGGTGCAGTCCAGTAGAGCTTTGAAGAAAAATAAAACAATCAAATGTTTCAACATGATTGAAATCATTGGACTATTTCATTGATAAATAAATGTATCCTTACGCCATTTTTATTTTCACGTCTGGCTTTGTCGGAATCACATTTATTTTTAGCCATAAATAAAATGAGTTTCACGTTAGAGGGAAACGCACAACGCACAGAAACAACATTACAAAGGAATTTCTTTAGTATGAAAAATGAAGCATGCAATGATTAACAAACCGAGCAATAATAAAGTATCAACTCACCCAGTTTAAATCCATGAATCACTTCAGCCCTTATAAACTTCGTTCCCTTTTCTGGACATTGACATATAACACAAGAATGTACCATGAATGTTTGTGTTGACCAGTAGCTTAGGAA
This sequence comes from Bulinus truncatus, assembly GCA_021962125.1. Taxonomy (NCBI): domain Eukaryota; kingdom Metazoa; phylum Mollusca; class Gastropoda; family Planorbidae; genus Bulinus; species Bulinus truncatus. The sequence goes on along the minus strand of JAGDYQ010000279.1, from coordinate 191,682 downwards.
GGGCACTGTGTGTTGACCAGTAGGTTACGAAGTGTATTGCGGATTGTGCAGTATCCAGGGCAACGAAGTAGGAAGGGGAGGCGACATAGCGTTGGTACATATTTTTTTTTTTTGCACTTTTCCAATCGGGAGGAGGGCGCCAGAATTTTTAGCTACAGCAATGGCGTTGTCAGTTTTTAATTTGACAGCGCGGCGTATTATGGGAAAGTGTGACCTTTCACTATAAGCGAGTGGCCATTACTCTTCTATGATGATGTAAGGTACCCTTATTGAGCTAGGTGGACTTGGTGACGTAGGATAAGCCTGAGGAAAATCTCTGGCAAAACCATACCGGTTTTTAAATGTGACCAAACGGTGTGACATGTGGCGATTTACTGGCCAATGGACTTGAGGAGTTGCATTGGGCATACAAACCTAAAGGGGGTTTGGGAAGGGGGGGTCCACGAAAGTCTAATAAAGTAATTTTGAATGCGAAATCCCCTCATTAATTCTGTAGCGTGGGGCCCCCTTTAATTTAAAAGGGCCCACGACGTTCATAAGACGCATCTGTCTTTAGTTATAAGGTGTTCAAAGACGGCGCCCCGTATATGTACGTGCCAGTTCGAGGGAGTTATGGGCAAGAGCTGTAAATGTAAGCCATACACGTTACCACAGAATGTCCAACCGTGGGGGGGACTTCTCATCAGGGGCGGAGCCTGAGGCGTCTGCCATAGTCGCCACTAATGTTGGCTGTTTTTTTTTTTATTAATTTCTCTCTACTTACCCAGTGGTCTTTCCATATTCCTGACCACAAGGCTGGCCCAAACGATCTGGCTGGATTCATGCTTCCGCCAGTTAGGTTCCCCTATGGGAATAAAATTGTGAAAAAAAATAGCAAACAATAATATATATATATATATATATATATATATATATATATATATATATATATATATATATATATATAAGCGATTTGGGCTCTGCGTTAAATCGAAAGTAAAGAATCAATACAACAGTATCCCAGTTTAAAATACAACCAAGAAAAAAAATCGGATCTGCCCGAAACCAAAAAATAACCTAGACAGCCGATCAAGACTAGGGGGAAATAACTCTATGCAATGGTTTTGCATGGTACAGCTAGTGTATATATATACAGTGCTTTTTTTCTAGCGAATAATGTTTGGGAACTCATTTCACATCTGTTTTTTAACTTATGTCAGAAAATACTATAATAGTCTATAATTGAATTTTCTGGCCAAAAAAGCTATGGGAACTCAGCTCCCATGAGTTCCCACTGAAAAAAAGCACTGTATATATATATATATATATATATATATATATATATATATATATATATATATACATATATATTAGAGCTGTACCGGATTGTAATTTTTAGATCCTGCCGGAATCGGAACAGGAACCGGATTTTACCGAATTAAATAGTATTTTTTTCCGAACGAAGTAGTAATTTCTAGCCTAACATAACAAAGATATAAGAATGAAAAATATAATAAAAATTTAGTATTTAAGTTCTAGATAGCAAAAAACAGTTTTATCCATTTAGATCTTGAAGACTGTGACTAAAACCCCTTCCCCAATCTTGAATTAAGAAAGATAACTCTCAAAATAACAGGTTCATCGTTTTAAAATTTATTTTAATAAAGCTGTACCTAATTTAATTTGATTTCTATTACATTCAAACAATGAAATGGGTAACATATCTTAGAAAGTATAATAGAAATGTTTATTAATAAATGAGTTTCAATATATATATATAAATATATATATATATATATATATATATATATATATATATATATATATACTGTGGCACCACCCGATAGCTTATTTTTCTTTAGTTTTCCATGGTGACCGTGTTATTTCATTTAAACCATTATCTGACTATTTCCCATAAAAACGCAAATTAAAATGCATTTCAAATCTGAATCAATATCACTTTAATGCTCAATTAAAAATGTATCTTTTAGTTATTTATCTAAATATGCGAGGAATTCTATCCACTAAATTAAAAAATTTGAAGATAAATAAATGATTGAACTATTTTTAAATTATAAACACCCAAAAATTGATAATTGTCTGCTTTTTAAAGAAGTTATCCTTTTATACCTAAATTTAGTTGATAGAAATCACGGAATTAAAAGTAGTGGAAGGTAAGGTGTCGTATTACTACTAGACTAAATACGATTCAAATCTTCCTTTTTAATATATTTGTACTTACATATAGAACTAAAAGCGATCGACGTTATTGTAGTTATTTAATTGTATAGCGCCAAATATTTCAAAATTATGTTGCGCTAAACAAATTTCTTACAAATTTCAAACATCAAAGAAATCCGGCTTAAATCCGGCACATTTTAACCGGAACCGGAATCGGAACCGGATTTGTTAAAACTGTCGGAATCCGGCTTACAGGAACCAGAATCGGATTCCGGTATGTTCCGGATTTTAATTTTTAGATCCTGCAGGATCGGAACCGGAAGCGGATTTAATATTTGAATCCTGCCGGAATCGGAACAGGAACCGGATTTTACCAAATTAAAAAGTAACTCTTCCGAACGAAGTAGTAATTTCTCGCCAAACATTAAAAAGATATAAGAATGAAAAATAGAATAAAAATTTAGTTTATAAGTTCTGAATAGCAAAAAACAGTATTAACCATTTAGATCTTGAAGACTGTGACTAAAACCCCTTCCCCAATCTTGAGTTAAGAAAGATAACTCTGTCAAAATAACAGCTTCTTCGTTTTAAATATTTCAAAATTATGTTGCGCTAAAAAAATTTCTTACAAATTTCAAACAACAAAGAAATCCGGCTTAAATCCGGCACATTTTAACCGGATCCGGAATCGGAACCGGAACCGGATTTGTTAAAACTGCCGGAATCCGGCTTAACAGGAACCGGAATCGGATCCCGGTACAGCCCTAATATATATATATATATATATATATATATATATATATATATATATTATTTTAATACAGCCACAATGACAAAAATGTATAGGCCCGTTAATTACGTGTAACCGTTCGACACTAACACTTTGCTTTAAAGTAATGAAGTATATACTTCGGATTCAGTGAACCGGCTGCTTTTAGGCAGTTGGCAAATTTTCTGTCACATTCACAGGCAGTGTAAGCACAAGGTGCGTAACTCGGATCATCTGTTAAAAAAATAATGAGTTATAGGTAGTAAAAAAATAAATAACGAAAGTGAAGTTACATTCATGTGTTACGTACATGTGTTACGTACATGTGTTACATTCATATATCTTTTTGTCCTTTTGCTTAACCGCTCTCTTTGATAGGATGGCATAAATCTTCTTTAACTCTACTATAAATCTTCTTCTTTGATTGTACTATAGTATAAATCTTCTTCTTTGATTGTACTATAGCATCAATCTTCTTCTTTAATTCTGCTATAACATCAATCTCCTTCTTCTTATTTAAAACAAGTAGGCCAATGCAATTTCGCTCAAGACCACTGCACAGTGACCAGAAGTCCATTGAATTGCAAACTTAAGGCTTGGTAGCGCACAGTTATATCCTGAAAGAATAATTCTTCGTGTGGTCGTGCGGTAAAACGCTCGACTTTAGACTTGATGTTCCCTGGGTTGATTTCCGGAGAGGACCAATGAATATTTGAAGTAACCCTCTATATCTCCCGTGGTGTCTCCATGGCCAATGCACTATCGGCTATGGTGGGGCTATTAGTGGTTTATAGGATCTAAGAGATTTCATCTCATCCTTACAAGGACTTCACGCACGCACACACGGCTGTTTAGATCCCCCCACCTCACTCTCTCCTCCTCCTTCCCAATTGCCAAACAAAATAAAACGACTCTGCTATGAGTACTTGAGCCAGTCAACGAGTGTTCTGTAATTTACAACAAAAAAAAAACGACTGACTAACCTGTACAGCGGCACTGACCTTTGGAGCAGTACACGCCATAGTGGACAAAGTACGTGTACCAATCCTTACCACACTTGACCTGTCCAATACAATCATCATGTGGCATACAGCATCTGGGGAAAGAAAAGACAGATCCAATTGTATAGAATCACTGGCAGTTGATGGCGAGTGGTCTGTTTGGTTTTACAAGACACAGAGCTCAAGGCACTCAAGTTTAACTAACACGTCCAATAAACAGACAAGGTTAAGTTATAAAAATGTAATACCAAGGACCAATTTAACGATGATATGGTCTTTTACAAAAACTCATGAAATATATATATATATATATATATATATATATATATATATATATATATATTCATGATATATGAAAATCTTTCACTTCAAATAAAAATTATTAATGCTCTTTCATTTCGACTAATTTTATTTAAAAAATGTTGTCATAGTTTATTTGAGATAGTTATTTTTTTTTTTTTTGGATTGGTAAATAAACACATGTATAACCGTCGTTGCTATGGAGACATACACAAATATTTTTTTAGTTACTGATTTCAAGTCAGCATAAAGTTTTATTATAGCTATCAAATATCATTAACTAATATCTTATATTTCATTTAAAAAAAAGTTAACTTCCTAATGCAGCTCCTCTCTTCAATGTTTTCTTCCTCTCAATAAATTTGTAATCGATTATATTTCTTTTATACGATACTGTCAGATTTATATTGCACTTTATTCATTAAGATGGGTATGGTTCATCTCGAGAAACTTTCTGCCACAATTTTTTTTTTTTAAATTACTTCGGTAATACAGTTAAAGAAAGGGAAATAACTCAATTAATTTTTTTGGGGTCTATTTCCCCCAGAGTTGTTTTACGAAATGGGGAAAATATATATATAATTTTTCAGCCCTGAAAACTGTTCAAGTCGTCACTCTGAGCTTTGGCCTGTCTCATCCAGTCAATACATACTATTATTATTTTTGAATACCTTTTAATGCTAAAAGAATAAAACAGTGCCGAACGTAGGGATGTGGGGGCCCGGAGAGCTTGGTCTCTTTGGGGGCCCCTGCACTAACATTCGACATCATGACATGAGATAATGTACTTATCCCCAGTCTCTAGTTACGCCTCTGAAAAAAAACGAGCTATTGTTTGTAAACCTAGTATTCAAACCTATCACTTGTAAACGTACACTAGGTTGCACAATAATATATACAGATATTGAACTACCTCATAATGTTGACTGTTTGGTGGGGGAAAAAACATACAGTCATATAATATTGCGTCCAACATTGGCTGCTGCCGATGTACGACTCGCGTTCTAGAGTTATCATTTAAAAAACAAAAATGTGAAAGCATTATCTTACTTGTCCACCTCATCCACAGGATCACGTTTACCTCCATACCCACAGTAACATCCGTAGTTCAGATAAGCCAAGCAGCTCGGACCCACGGTTTGGTCCATCTGGTTACACAGTAGGACAGAACTGCGTTTTTTAATAGGATGGACGTCACTGGATGTTGGTGCCAAGTTTTCAGAGTCGCCTTGAGAAATAAAATAAAGGGATATTATTTATCTACTAGCTCTGTAGCCTGCAAAACCTTTGCATAGAGTTATGTTCCCTTTAGGTTTGATCGGTAGGCTAGGTTATTTTTTTGGTTAGGGACAGATCCGATTTGTTCATGATTTCATTACAATTTAAAGCTGCAATATGTTGTAGAAATACAGAAAAACATTAACAAATATTTCAATGAAATTACTTCACATTCTGGCTTTTGGGTTACTCGTTGGAAAACACAGAAACTATTCAAAACTGTAGTTTAAAAAAAAAAATATTTATCGAATCGAGAAGCCTTCAAGACGCCATTTTAAATTCTATGATTTCCATTTTCCATATAACGCAGACGCGGGACCGCTTATAGATGCTTACACAATTACCAAACATTAAAAAACATTCATTTACATTGAATATCTCAGTGCTGAAAGGTTTATATTTTAAGACAGAGAAATAATAAAAATAACAGAGTTTAGTACACCAATAATATTGAGACATTTGCTCAGTGACAGAAGATGTTGAACAGCTTGATATGGTTAATATCGATTTAAAAGCTATAGATTGAAACTGATTGCATTTATCGATAAAAAATAGGTTGTTTTTTTTACAATAGTGAGAATTATGTCATTAACAATTTTCAGTAAAACTGAACCCATTTAAATATAGGTGACTTAGATTGATTAAACAATGATTTTCAGTACCAAAACATTTTAGTGACACTAAAATTCAACAAATAAATTAACCTTAAGTTAAATATAAACCTAGATCACATCTTACTTATGGAAATTCCAAAAAACACCGGTGCGCATTAGTGAGACAACACAGACAACACAAAAAACCAGTTTTTCCATGTTCAGATATAACTCTGATATCAAAGTACAAATGCATGGTCTATAAATAGTAACGATATAAGCTTTGTATTTAATTGTGCATTTGAAAAAAAACTGTATTTAATATTAATTTCACTTTGGATCATACAATTATGTAATTAACTTAACATTGTCAAGTATACAAAATTTCAAGAAAATCTATCACTAAAAAGTTGCTAAAAATTTAATTACAACATTTGACACAAATAAATAAAAAAAATTGTTAAATATAAAAAAAAGATTATAGTTAAAAAAATGCACTTTAAAGTAAAAAAAAATATCTATACATCATAAAAAATATTTTATACATCCGTACTTAAAAAATATTGTATGTAAAAGCGTAGAAGAAAATATTTTGCTACATCATAAAGAAATATTTGTAGCTGCATGTATACAAAATGATATGTACGTCATAAAGAGCCTATGTATACAAATTATCATAAGCAAAAAATAAAAAACTTGGTTCGATGCGTTACATTAAGCTAATCATATGTAATTACATTCTTTACGAAATATAATACATACATAAAATAAATCAATCTATATAACTAGGTCTTTTAATTGGCACCAACCGCCAAACGTAACGTGAGTTGATTACTTAAATAAAGATTTTGCATACAAAGATGCTTTTTTTGAAATTTTTAGATTGCATTTTAAAAAAAAAATTTCAGCGACAAAATTACCCATAAGTAGTAGATTGTTAAGTTTCTATGTAGAATTTAAAGGAAAGAAATTAAGTCGATAAAATAAAAAAGCATTCATGTCAATAAAATTTACCTCAGATCTTTTAATTGGGTTTGAATTACTAGTCTACTTTGTCGAGAAAGGTTGGTAGTGAGATGTTACAGGCGATGCCAATGTGTGTCCATTGTACATTATTTTGGATCTTGAAATTAGTGACGTCCAGGTAAAATTTTGTCGTCAGACCTCAATGGTTCTTTGGAGTTCTAGAAGTGAGTTATCGTAATTAGTCTTCCAAATTGAGGAATAAATCATCTTCCAACGTTTAACTGAAGTTTATTTTGCCTACTTCTCTTAGTTAACTGATTACTCGTGCGCCCATTTGATTCAAACTACAAATTTTGTCTCAAATTCAAAGAGTCACATATAGCTGAATTAAAATTATCACTGCCGCTGTGATGTTGACTGCAACACAGGCTTTATGACCTAAACGATATTAAGCGATTTGCCAACCTACACAGATGGCAGTATTATGAGCCTAACGAAATTGAACGGATGGCTAGGGCCCACCCATCATCCTAATGAGAGTCCACTTTACCCCCTGTCGTGGTTTTACTTCTACTACAATACCGTTTTTATGAAGGTTTATTTACCTAGTGTTCGACCTCTCAGCTTATAAACGTCACAGGGTTACTGCAATAGGTATATACAGACGTAATGAGGCACATACACTCATAATGTTGCGGCTATTTGGTGATTTGGGGAGGGCATACATGGCATGTAATATTGCCGTCCATCATTGTGGCTTGCTGCCGATATACGTTTGGAAACTCGTTACTAAAAGGGGGCAACTTTGCCATCGGAAATCAATGACAAAATACCGTATCACCTGTGGTATGTAATGTATTATTTCCTAATGCCTACAACAAATAAGACTGTTTCTTGAGTATAAATGCAATGAGATTTTCAGATTTCTTCTTGTTATTTTTTTATTTATTTTTTATTTCGTTGTTGTTGAGTTGTTGTTGTTTTTTCAAATTTGCGTGAAAAATGTCGGAGACTCATTATATTATTTACCATAGATATATAACACTAGATCGCTTATGGGCTATGCATAGATATATATTGTGCGGACCATAGCTTTAAAAAGAGAAGAGTACAGTTCTGTATAACTTATATATTTTTACAAATTCTTTGCAACTATGATGACGTAGTACGCATAGAAACCTTAAGTAACCGAAATAAAAAACAGAAGACATTTTGCATCGTTTTCCTTGACAAATTTTCAAAAACTTTTTTTTTCAATTAACTTTGAATAAAATGCATTCGTATTGTATACCCGGTTGTTTGATTATATTATTACTATCCGTCAAATATAATTTTTTCGGACACATCAGTTGATTTTAAAAGCGCCAACCTCTAGCATGAATGGGGATTTTTTTTTAATTAAAAGGAAGGAAATCTTTTTCGGTAAAAATAAAGAACTGTACAAAATTGTACTCTTCTCTTTTTAAAGTAAGGGTCTCGAATATAACACTTTTTCGGTCTCTATTAAATAAGCATAAGCGATCTAGTCTTATATATCTATGTTATTTACTAGCTGTACCCTGCAAAACCTTTGCACAGAGTTATATCCCCTTGATCGGTCGGCTAGGTTATTTTTGGTTTCGGGCAGATCCGATTTATTTATGATTGTATTTTAAACTGGAAAACTTTCGATCTAACGCAGAATTATATTATATTATTAGATTATTGTATTTATTTCAGGGCCTACAAGCCTTATTGGCATAATTGTAAACTCGACAGCTAAAATATTGCAACTGAACAGTATTGGTGGCATTAGAATGGATTTAAATGGGTCAAGCATCACCAAGGCCCCGCAACTTGAAGGAGACTCGTTAAGTAATTAATTTCTGTACCAAAACTAAACTTTTGTTTGAGGGAAGAGTAAAAGGGGAAACCACCTATCAAATAAACTTGATTGACATAATTAACCTTTTGAAACTCTAGATTTGCTTTTAATAAATGTGTGTTGCTGTTTATTTGTATGACCTAAGCGTAAGGAAATATATCTGGACTTTTTAGGACATTTTAGTAAAATACTTTTTTTTTCAGTTTTTGTTTTTTTTAGAGCATTTTCGTCTGTCTGTTAGAGCATTTTCGAAAAAAAATTGCTCTATTGTCCCCGTTTGGTCTGTCTGTCTGTCCGTCATCACCCTAGATCTCAACAACCATAAGTCCTAGACCCATGATGTATATATCATTTTGTAGGTCTTGGCCTGCCAAGAAAACATTTTGGTCCATTTCGCGATCTAACCTCTGAGGGCCGAAAAAGGAGGCGTATTAAGTGCTGTTTTTTTTTACTATATAAGCTATATTAACAAAGGAGCGCCCTATATCTAAGCAACTATAAGTCCTAGACCCATGATGTGTATATCATTTTGTAGGTCTTGGCCTGCCAAGTGTACATCAAAAGTTCATTTCGCGATAGGACCTCTCAGGGCTGAATATAAGAGTTTCTGAAATACCGTTTTTGCTTATATTTTAAATATAAATAATAAAAGCTACTCAAAGGGGCGTAATCATTATTTATTTTTGTAACAGTTATTCAACATGATTACTTCCCTCTCTATTTATCGAAAATGCTCTAAAATGTCCTTTGTTCGAAACGGACAAGACTTAAATTGCTTGTTTCAATCATTTTATTCTTTTCTGTGTATTTTTTGGTTTAATTTAGGTATATTTGTTTATGATATATTCTAGTAATTGAACAGCTGCATCAATCATTTATATATTATAACGTAAAAAGAGTACACCTTTTTCAAGTTTTTTATTGAACTTAATATAATATGTAATAATTTTAATTATTAAAGTTTCAACTTCTTTATATGCACGTTTTAAACTAATAAACTGTGAAAGCTGAGCTGCCAAAACTAATTTTGGCTTTATATTGAAAGGAGTGGGGGGAGCCAAAAAAATCTTGCACCGGCACATTTTACTCCTCTCCAGGGCCCTGCGTGCATCTGAGGTGAATTTTATAAAATCTGTATTCTGTATGTGATAATTAAACAATCAAAGTAATACAATTAACTATTCCCTTGGTGTTCGTATAATTAATTGGTGCTGTGTTACGAGACGGCTGCTGTTGCTTAGACTTAGTGAGTCAAGACCAGGTTTTAATAAATCAGCTTTGACCTTTGACATATGGATCACAGTAATTCGTGGGAAAACTACAGAACGTACATCCAATCACACGTAATAATTTATCGGATTTTCAGTGAAAATCTAATTTTAGATTAGTTTGACCTCATCTCTGTGCAACGAAGGACACTCAAGTTCACCGACAATAAATGTTGGCCGAAAAAAAAAGCCAATTTTCATTTTGTATACTATTTTTCCCCTAATCCCAATCCACTATAGACATGTTTTAAAGTATGTTGTCAACCTTTTTAGTTCATGGAAATTAAAATATATTAATACCGCTCTAAGAATGTGTGTTGGTACTTTTGAATGCAAAGTTAACAGGATGAAGATAAAAACCAATTCAAGATCATGTATGATACGAGACAAACTGTATTTCACTGATTTTAAAAAGCCATTAATATTTAAACAGGAAACAGTATTATTGATTCTTTCTTTCAACGAACAGCATAGAGATTTAAGGAAAAAAAATATGGATAATTAAATTTGTCTTTGCCCTTTTTCAATTGAGGTGAAAGTTGATATTTAAATATGTTTAGTGAATATGTCAAAGCCTCTAATATGATAATTTCTTTTTAAAATAAATTTCTTGTAGAAAAGTTTTGTTTTGATACCATGTATTCGTGTATTTTTATTAACATCAGAATAACATAAAATAATATTTAAGGATTATAAATCAAGATAAGCTAAATATAAAAAGCAATAGCTATAAAAAAAAAAAAGGCTTTTACTAAAATTTACTGAAAAAAAAAAAAAGATATATTTACGTACGCTTAAGTCATACAAATATTTATAGAGATTAAAGTAACTGAAAAAAAAAGCGTGTGAACGGATCAACTATTTTATTTATTTCTGGCACTAACGCTACTTGGAACGGCCTGCTGAGCTAGCCATTCTTTCTTTTTCGGAGATCCAAAGGTATATTGAGAAAAGGGGACTAGAGAAGGGCCGTAGCCAGCCATTGTTGGGCACAGAACCAGTTGTTGTTGTTGTTGTTCTATTGATCTAAAAGTGTGAAAATATTAAAATGTTTCGGCGCCCCTCCTAAGTTTCGGCGCCCTGTTGTGTTGTGTACCCTACTCTGCCCTTTATACGTCTCCATTAGGAGGGAAGGGTGCAGCAAAGGCAGATGTGCACTTGGCGTTCCTTGGAAAAAAGTGCTGTCGCCAGCAATACACATTACAAACAAATCTAGAGTTTCCAAAGCTTAATTATGTCAATCAAATTAATTGATTGCGGGTTTTCCCCATTTACTCTACCCTCAAACAAAAGTTTAGTTTTGGTACAGAAAAAAAAATCTCCAAGCGAGGCTTCTCAATGTTATGCTGCTTGACCCAGTTATTCCCGTCTTATTGCCACCAATGCTGTTCAATTTCATTATATCAGCTTTCCATCAGTGATTATTTCACATAAAAAAGGGTCAAATTTACAATTATGCTAAATAAATCAACCCTCGTTTATAATGAGTCATCAAGATTTTTCACGCCAACTTGAAAGAAAAAAAAAAAAACAACTCAGCAACTCAGCAACAACAAAATAAAAAAAAAAAAAGAATTTGAAGAAATCTGAATATCTCTTTGCATTTATACTCAAGAAACAGTCATATTTCTTGCATTGTGGAACGATATTATATAAAACCACAAGTGACACATTTTGTCATATTGACCTTTTGGGAAAAAGATCATTTCGGGGGCCATAGAAAAGGAGAATTTTTTTCGGGGTTCTGTTAGAAAAAAAGTAAAAGTACCCCCTGGTCTAATCAATGTTAACGTTGCCTCTAGCAGACGTTGTGCCATTAATTTTCTTTGAAAATTGGAGCTCCCACCCCTCTGACCCCTCCCCAACCCAGTTCCCCCCATCCCCACTGCAAAATCATTTTTTTTTGCTCCGATTGCCCTTCAAAGCGGCTTGCGGAAATAAAAACCATGACAGGTGGGGGCCCTCATTAGGTATGGGGAGCCCTAGGCCATCCGTTCAATCGGCCTATCTATCGTAACGTCCCAGTGTGTCGTTATGTACGATTGAATGTTTGTGGTCATTACAAGCCTGCAGCCAACATCACAGCGGTGGATAATTTTAATTCAGCTCGCGGCGGACTTTGAATTAAGACAAATTTGTGTTTGAATCAAATGTCACAGAGTAATCAAATAACGGACAGGGGCGGCGTGTAAATAAACACCCAGTTCAATTGGGAACATAATTTAGTTCAATTGGGAAGATAATTATGATAATCACCTTCTAGAAACTAGAACCAACAGGCCGATGACAAATTTTACTTGACGTCATCATTTAAGATCTGTGTACAATAAATAAATGGCACGCCTGTACTATCTACGAACACATTTCTGATCGAGTAGACCAGCAGTCTCAAACGCCAACTCAAAATTCTGAGGTGCATTTACGAGTAACGCTTTTATTTATTTATTTCCATAAAATTTACATAAAACTTTTTTACCCACGGTTTAAATTTTATTGTGCAAAAACATACATAATATTTCTTTAAAAAAGCTTTCTTCTTCTTTTTTTTTTAAAATAGAATTAGAAAAGTAGAATAAAGAATTCCACAGATAATAGAAATATTGATAGAAATTATCATTACTTAAAATATAAAGGGAGCTACTTACCAAGGTAAATATAAATCATTTATTTACGTATAGCTATATTTCAAATAATGTAAAGACATATCGGGCTGGCATTTTGTTATCACACACGCTTGTAACATAAACTAATTTTTTTCCCCTATCATAAACATTCTTAAAATGTGTGTGAGTATATTTTAAAACTTAAAAAAAAAGTATTCAAATTTAGCTAGGGTTAGTATTAGGAATAGGGTTAGGGGGGTTAGGGTTAGGGATAAGGTTAGGGTTAGGGGATAGGGTTAGGAGCAATATCTATATCTGGACCCCTAAAAAAAATTCGGAGTCCAGCTATCGCGCATGCGCACATCACAGCCGTGAAAAAAATAAAGTCCGTCTAGAGCGCTAGAGCGCATGCGCATCTATAGTTGGACACTGGAAAAAAATAATAGAGTCCCGTTCCCTGGTCCCGTAGCCACTGCATATTTAAAATGCGGGTTTAAATACATAGCTGGTATCGTTACTCTTTATAGACCGTATACCTTTTATTTGTTTTCAGACTTTTATCTAAACATGGAAAAACTGGTTCTTCATGTTGTATGTGTGGTCTTCCTTTTTTGGACTGATGTTTTTGGAATGGCCATAAGTAAGATGTGATATAGGTTTATACTTAACTTAAGCTTAATTTATTTATTTACTTGCTAAAGGAGCTCAATATATCTTTATGCTCAGCTAATGAATGGTGTTGTTGTACTTTAGTGTACTTTAGTGTCACTAAAATGTTTTTGGACTGAAAATAAGGGCTGGGGAGCCGCTGTTGGTGTCGGTGGTGTCGGTAGTTCTTGCCCGTGTCAGTGTCGGTGTCGGCATTTGTATTTTGTCCGGAGTCGGTTCGGTGTCGGCGCAAAAACTCCCCCCCCCCCCAAAAAAAATACTAGAACTTTAATTAAATAATCCAGAACAACGTCAGATAGTTCTTAGCCAATCTTTAATTTAAAGTTTTCTTAAGTTCTTCTTTTCTTTTTAAATAAATACTTGGTAAATCTGTTTATCAACAAATGTATTATTAACCAAAGCGAGATTCTCTTTATTACAACAACTTATCAACATTAACAGAATTTTGACTGAAAGTAGATAGGAAGGCTAATGAAGTTTATAAGTGGCCATTCAGAGAATGCATAATGCAGAAATAAAATCACGGCAAGGGCGTGCATCTTTATATATATATATATATATAATATGAGATATATACCGGGTAAAATACACAATTATCTCCTTTTGCCTGCCCCCCGCCTCCGGTGTCGGTGTCGGCGGCATTTAGAAAACCGACACCGGTGTCGGTATCAATGTCGGTGTCGGAGGTTGATGAAATATTTTGGCCGACAACCCACCCCTGTTGAAAATCATTGTTTAATCAATTCAATTCACTATTTTTTTTAACCCGGGTGCTATTTTACTAAAAAATGTTAATCACATAATTTGTCGCTATTGTTGAACCATCCGTAGTTTATTATTGATAGATGCAATCAGGTTCAATCTAAAAAAAATTCATTGATATTAGCCGTATGAAGTTGTGAAACCTCCTCTGTAACTGAGCAATTTTCTAAATATTTTTGGTGGACCAAACCCTGTTCTAGTAATTACTTCTCTGTCTTATCATCTCTGAGATATTCAATGTAAATGAAACATTGGCAATCGTGTAAGCATCTAATATAATAATGATGGCGGTGTGGGTTCTGCGTTAAATCAAAAGTAAAGAATTAATACATCAGTATTCCAGCATAAAATTGTCAAACGTAAAAAAAAATCATGGAGAAACCGGATCTGTCCGTAACCAAAAATAACCTAGCCTACTGAACAAAACTAAGGGGATATAACTCTATGCAAAGGTTTTGCAGGGTACAGCTAGTGTATAAAATCAATCTGTTTTTATTTCACAAGACGATTCCGGCAACCTGAAATCAACATCCAATGGTGTCCATCTCATTCATAGACGTAGTTCTGTCCTGCAGTGTTACCAGATGGACCAGACCGTGGGTCCGAGCTGCTTGTCTTATGTAGGCTACGGATGTTACTGTGGGTATGGAGGTAGTGGTCAACCCGTCGATGAGGTGGACAGGTAAGACGAGATGACCTGTGCTCACATTTAGCTGCTTTTACGTGACAGTCAGTCAGTCGCATAGCTCTAAACGTAAGTGAATGTTTTGAATCACCCATCTGAAATCACGTCTGAAGGACAGCCATATCTTTTTACTTAAAACACCTAAATTTGACGTAGTTGTGTATGTTCACTACATATTCTCTTATCGCGGATCAGACACCATTAAAATATTTCCATTAAATTCCACATGGAAAAAAATAACCTATCACTGCAATATTAAATCGAACATCTCCTCGCTTAAAGAAATGGGGGAGGGGGGGCATTCTAAAGTACAAATAATGATCCTCAATAAATCTATTAAAATGCTTGCAATAAAAACAAGCAATTAAGCCTGTTCCATTCTGGACACAGGACGTGTTAGCGCATTTTCGTGTTATGATTCAGTACGTTTGTTAGCTTTCAGTAAATATCTGTAAATTTTGGAAATGTTTATACATTCAATCTGTAAAAAAATATTATAAAGACGTTTTGAAAAAAAAATATTTTCTCTTAAATCTAACTACAAGTGGTTTGTGGTTACTGAAAAGGGAATCATAATTGAAAACATTCGAAATTGTAGTCATTTAATCGTCCGAAAACTCCGTCAATTGTTGCATAGCTCTGATACTTTCAATTAAACTCAAAACACAAGCTTACTATTTCATTTGATAAGTTTCTTAATAAATCTTAGTGAAACTACGTGCTGCAGTATTTCGCACCAATTGAATGGGTTATTGAACGTACAAGGTGTAGAATGGGGCCATATATATAATATATAAGCCCCTTAGGAGCCCTGAAGCCCGGCCCTCAGAGGTCCTATCGCGAAATGAACTTTTGATGTACACATGGCAGGCGAAGACCTACAAAATGATATACAGTGGATTCCGCTTAATTGGGACACCGCTTAAGATGGGACAGCCGCTTATTTGGGAGACCAAATCTCAAAGAAACCAAAACCAAGAAGCCAATAAAAATTTTTATTTTACAAAACAGCCGCCTTAATGGGACAAAAAGCCTTCAGTCCCGATGTGTCTAAATAAGCGGAATCCTTCTTATACATCATGGGTCTAGGACTTATGGTTGCTGAGATATAGGGCGCTCCTTTATTAATATAGCTTATATAGTAAAAAACGGTACTTTATAAGCCCCCTTTTACGGCCCTCAGAGGTCAGATCGCGAAATGAAGTTTTGCTGCACACATGGCAGGCCAAGACCTACCAAATGATATATACAACATGGGTCTAGGACTTATATATGCACACATGTTGAAATCTAGGGTGATGACAGACAGACAAACATGATATATACAAGCAGAGGTCAATAGATCATTATGGTTGTTGAGAAAATGCTCTAAAAATGATGACAAGTTGACAGATCAATTGCACAGACTCTACAC